>JAYKKT010000066.1:21402500-22002500 GCA_036023115.1 Brasenia schreberi
AAAGAAAAGGAAAACTAAAATTGGTTTGAAATTTTCTTTGAAGATTCATATATATATATATATATATATATATATATATGTGTGTGTGTGTGTGTGTGTAGGTATCATCATACTTAGGAGATGATGCTAATATTTTTCTACTGCTCTTTGCAGACCTGAAATTCGCTGATTTTCACGGTGATTTCAGAATATTATGTGTGGTGATTATAGTTAATCTCAACCTAAACGATCAAACAAGTCCGCTACACAAACACACATGCAATATTGCATGTGATTTCAGAATATTGCATGTATGGTGATTATAATTAATCTCAACTTAAACAAACATGAATGTAAACAAGTCTGCTATACATATATATGTGTATATGTACATATATATTTATATATACATATATGTCTATATATATACATATATGTATATGTTTATATTTATATATACATACATATATGTATATATGTAAAGAGAGAGTAGTCTTCTGAACCATTTATTGTACATGAAACGATGTAATTTTCAATGGAAGTTCGCTAGCTGCCACTTGACAAGCACAGCAGACACCCTACCATAAAGTAGGTCAAACAAGACACTGAACTTAGTGATTTGACACAGGGTCAACCATTAATTCTCTTGTCAATGCTTCGGTTTCCGAACCTGTGAAACTAGCGTATGAAAGAAGGCACAGTTGCCATTAAAAGAAAGGAACTGCCACCAAATCTGTGTCACTATTCATGTTTTTATTTAATAATTTTGTTCGGACTCAAAGTCTTAATTTATAACTTAAAATGACTTATTTAATTTAATAAAGCTTTTTAAAATTTTCAAGATAACTTTTTTTGTTTGAAGAATTTCTTTTACTTCTCGAAAAAAAATTCAATTCTCCAAAAACTCTTTTTTTCTCAAAAAATATTTTCTTACAAAAATTTTAATTCTCGAGACAGTGGTGTTTAGATAATATCATACGACATTTATTTATTGCAGTATGTTATATATAAAAGGATGTCTCCACTTACGATTTAACATACAATCACACAACTCTTTTTTTTATAAAAGAAACTCCTTTTCAAAACAAATATAAGATTGAAAAGAAAAATAATACTTTCCCATCAAAGATCAACAACATTAAGTATCATGCACCGCTCAATAAATTTAAGTTTGAAGGAGTCTCATAAAATTGGCCTAGTTAGGAATTACCTTCTTGATGCAAACGCACCGCCTACTTTAACGTAATTATGTCTTTCATTAGCGAAGATATGGATTTTGATGCAAGTCATGGCGATGAGTCTGGATCTATGCATATACACCACATGACAGAGGTGCCGACCTTCTTTATATCTTTTCCTTCTCGTTTAGAGGAAGCAAGAAGCCATTGACTCTGAAACTGTTGTGGCACAGAAGAGAAGCCTTTAATGTGAAAACCATGAAGGTGCTTCTCTGCTGTGCATCTTTATTTCAACTTGTAGAGAAGATTGAGTATGATCTTGAGGAGGGAAAACGAATCCAACGTAACAAACTTGATCTAAAGTGCAATCTAGAAGACCCTTAAAAAACTCAAAAACCTAATTTCAATCCAAGTAAACAGTCCTAGATCCAAACGGATAACCTAGATCTATTGTGACCCAATTTGTGTAGTGTATATGGTAATAGTGTCATTGTGTCAACACATAACATACCCATAACCTGAATATGATTGAACAGTTTTTGTTTTCAGTTATATACCCATACCCAACCCGAAAACTTGTTTTGTACTCAACTAGTTAAACAATTATGAACACGGAACACCAATATCTGATACATGATTTCAAGCAGGACACGAATCGACAATCATATATGGCACAACACACATTAACGTGTTAGACAAGACAGGACACAATTGGACATGACACGCTCCCAAAGTGAAGCATGAGAGCTTTCTCTATTTCGCAATGGTAACATAAATAATCGATCGATAAAGTAAAGTTGGGAAAGGTGGATTTAAATACAAAAGCTTACATTCTCTTCCAAATTATAAGAACGAACTCATGTTTAAGTTTTCTCATGGTTATGAATTCAACTTCCCATTGTTCTACAGCATAAACCAGCTATCATATCACAAGCTTTTGTTCTTCTCATCAAGTAGTTGCCTCTCAAACTTGGATCAGCATCCACACTGGACATGGTGTTGCAGTCTTTTGATCATGGTGAGTGATCTTAAGAGGTTAGTCTCAATGTCAACCAACTTCTTGACCTTATTTATTAGAGTGATGTGACAACAGGTCAACAAGTCCACTACACAAGACATGCTGCAGTTTTTTAGGTCGCCAATCACATAATTATTAGTATAGTTATTAGTGGAAGTAGACATGGCCGGTTCGAACCAGCAGGGCGGTTTGAACTGAAACTGCACTGCTCGCTGAACCAGTGGTTTCAAACCGGGGCTAATTATGATTTAAAATCTTTTTAAAAATTTCTTATTACAAACATATCGGTAGCTCAACGGTTCCAAATCTGCACTGCTCGTAGAACCGACGGTTCCAAATCGCTGCTAACTATAGTTTAAATATCTTTTATAAAACCCCTTATTACAAATTGATCGATAGCTCAATGCCATGGCGATCCCTATCATTGTAGTTGGTGGGGAGTTCGACCCCCAAAAAGTGTATTGCCCTTGTTTTTCAAAAATTAAAATTGCACCAGCGGTTTCAAGACGATTCTAAACTGGAACTAGAACCAGGTCCTGGGCGGTTTGGTTCCGGTTCTAGGCAGACTGGAACAGACGGTTTGAAACCACTGAACCGGAATCGGACATGTCTAAGTAGAAGCGGTAGTGCCTGCTAAGGCATGCACAGCATAAATGTGCTCAAACAGTTATTAGGTAGCATTTGCTTCTACAATAAATGGCAAGGATGACCTACATACTCATTATTAAGGCAATTATCATAGAGATTCAGTTTCATCTCATCTTTAACTAAGGTTGTCAGACAAATTTCATGTTGATGACATTGATATCATCTTCTTTGTATTACACCTTTGGATCGAATGCTGGGTCCGGTCCAGCTTATAGTTCATGATGAGGAACCAACTCATTTAATGAGATCCAACTAACACCAAGAAGTTCTGGACCTGACAATTCACAATATTGATCCAATATCCAGCTAATTAAGCTCGTTATAGTGTCTAAGGTTATTCTAGACTTTTCAACAAGCTGAAGTCTTGATAACCATCAACTGAGAATTGAGTGAAGGTCAACATGAAATTGATACATACTGAACACCCAAGTTGGCTAAACTATAAATAGGCCAGCTTGTCTTCTACAATGATCATACTAAGCTCAGCACAAGTTTGAGATTTGAATCTTTCCAGTTTTGTTTTCAAGTTCCAAAGTATCTGAGGTATGGAAATGGATGAGGATGTAGTCATAGTGGGTGCAGGAATTGCAGGGTTAGCCACGGCTGTCGCCCTTCACCGGGTTGGGCTCACTTGTCGAGTTCTCGAGCGTGCCTCGGAGCTTCGGACCACAGGAGCTGCACTCATGCTCTTCCCTAATGCCTGGCGAGCCTTGGAGTCACTTGGTGTTTCCCACAAGCTTACTCCATTCTATCATCCCTTCCACATGTAAATTCCCACACATCCTCCTTGCTCTTTTCATATGTGTATATGTACATATACATATATATATATGTATATGTATGTATATATACATATATGTGTGTGTATGTGTTAGCTTCAATTTCATCATTTCATGGTTCTGTTCGAGGCTAGTGCTAGGCAAATGTGCAGATTATCCTGGGACCTGATCATGCTTGAGATTGAGCACCAGAGTTCAAAGCTGAACTTCAGCTCCAACTATTTGTTGTTGTTGTTGTTATTGTTGCTCACGTCTCCGGAATAAGAAAGCTGAGCCTGGGACTCTCTATATGACAAGCACGGGGTGTGCACGCGCCCTTGAACTCTACTGTGTTATCTATCTTTGGTGCTACTGGTTCTGGTTTGCATGGACATAACCAACAAAATCTAGATCCGATAATTTTGTGTTCTAGTTAGCATGTTTAGAAGTTTGATTAAGTATGGCGTATTATTTACATAATTGATTTTCCAGTTGATGAAATACAACATCTCATAATTTCAAGAGTACAGACCACGTTGGGCCAAACTTTTTTGCAAAAACATTTAATGTTAAACATGATTGAATGGTTAGTTTTCAGCTTGTGTATTTGAATTTGAATAGAGGCACCACCCTTAAGTTAAAAGTCTCTCTCTCTCTCTCTCTCTCTCTCTCTCTCTCTCTCTCTCTCTCTCTCTCTCTCTCTCTCTCTCTCTCTCTCTCTCTCTCTCTCTCTCTCTATCTATCTATCTATCTATCTATCTATATATATATAGCTGGTTTGGAACCTACATGTTAGCTTAACGGGAATCAAACGGAGCAAGGAACCAGAGAAACTGGACTCAGAACAGTGGATCACTAGGTTCAGCTCCTGTTTCACCTTTCATGAAACTTAAACGGGACGGTTTCCAATTTTTTTCTTTTTTTTAAAGTTTCAAGTTTTTGCTTTTTTTTAACGGTTCCAGACAGTCTGTAACTCAAATCGGAACCGTGCAAAGATAACCGGAACTGACCATTGTCCATATCGAGGATATATAAGAGAGTGAAAGGATGATGTTCAATCACGTCCCTGAGAAAATCCAGGGAGTTGCATCGTATTTGGCTTTTATTGACAGCAGCATTAACTAACTAATGGGCAGTGACCCTTCAACCAATCTAAGGCCATCCCTGTCAGTTAGACGATACATTGAAGCTCAAGTCCCTCTCTGTCAGTCTCTTTATTAAGGAAAAGAAAAAGAATTCTCTCTATACATTATTTGAAAGGGATCAGAAAACATGAAGAAAGGTGTTAAGTGTAAGAACATAAATAGGATTCTTGTTATTTATTTGCTTCTTTATTGTTATTTTATTCAGTAATGTCTTTCATTGAGTATAAACTCACCATTAGATTAATTTTGCAACGTTGATTTGTGATTGATTGCAGGGCAAGTTTTACCTCTATTTCAGCTGGCCGAACTCAAAAGGTTCCTCTACTTGGTATCACCATCAGGTTGGTACATTAGGCCCTACCGCATATGCAGAGATGCCTTATCTTACCAATCTGTCATCTGTATTTATTCTCAATCCTGCATCTCCAATTAGTTTTACTTGGTAGGGTTATGCAAATTCAATCTTCTGAAGGGCCCCAGTTACATGCACGATTCCAAGTTAGATGAACAGTGGCCATTTCAATATATATAACCAGTTTTCTGTTAAACCAAGAGGTTTAGCTTAGTGTAAAAGGATTTCGAGTCTCTGACTGCTGAGCAGTGAGGTGAGAAACTTGTGACAGATACCAGGAAGTTGAGCCATATCAAGTAGGTGTGATTGGATTTTCATCATAAATACTGGTTGATCCCAGGAACAGTAAGCTGTAAAACTCCACAGGCGTCACAACCTTCTCAACCCAGTTATTTGTTTCATCTAAGTGAGAAAATTAACCAACTTTGATAGGAAAATTATCTGAATTTTGTCCATATAGATGAAACAAAACAACTTTGAAGCTGTTTTGGTGGATGGGGAGTCATGATTCATAAATATTTTTATTTTCTGCATTTGCAGTGAGAAACTGGGGTTGAGATCTGTTCATCGGAAGGCGTTGCTTGAGGCTCTAGCAGAAGATCTTCCAAAATCTACCATTCGACTCAATTCGAAGTTGACGTCGATAGAAAAATCACCTGGCACATCTCTCATCACTCTTCGTTTGGAGGATGGCACCAGAATTAAGACAAAGGTATTGCAGAGATCATTTGCCTTTTCAATCCTGCTGCTCTCCTAATATGTGCTGTAGATTTCTAGCCTTTCGTCGTGTCTAAAGAATAGCCATAAGTTTCTAAAGGTTCATGCATGAAGACGTTGTTAGAGCAATTTTTTTAATACGATATGGCTTTTTAACAGGTTTTAATCGGCTGTGATGGGGTTCGATCCTTGGTGGCTCAGTGGATAGGACTTTCTGAACCACTTGATTCCGGCCGCTCTGCTGTACGCGGCTTAGCAGTTTTCCCGGAGGGGCATGGACTTGATAATGAAATTGCTCAATTTCTTGACGATGGAGTTAGGTCAGGTTACATTCCTCTTAACGAGAAGCACGTCTATTGGTTCGTCATAAGGACAGCACACCCACATGGTAATCTGTCATATATCTTTCCTTCGCTTGGCTGGGAAACTGTTAATTGCTACTCTTTCCAGATAAAACTTTTTCTATTTTGGCTTTTCATTTCTAGCTTGCCTACTGTTTAATCGTCAAGAAATGCTTTACAATGATACAAAATTGAAATGTAATGCGTGCATACATACATAAGTACATGCATAAATACACATACATATATGTGTATGCATGCATGTATATGTACCTATATATTCGTGTTTTTATGTATGTATATATAGTGAGAGGGAGGGAGTCTTACACTGCGATTGTTTTCAGACAAGGAAATCTGGAAGTACGCAAAGCTGATCAAGCAAGATGTAACTGAAAGAGTAGCAAAGAAGTACCCAAGCAAGTATTTGGAAGTTGTTGAACACTCTGATCTGGATACTTTGACACAAGGCACACTGTTCTTCAGAAATCCATTGAGTTTCTTGTTTGGTAGTCTATCAAAGGGAAGTGCCACAGTTGCAGGTGATGCTCTGCATCCAATGACCTCTGACGTAGGCCAGGGTGGTTGTTCGGCGCTCGAAGATGCGGTGGTGCTGGCGAGGAACCTCAGCCAGGCGGTGCGCAAGAACGGGAAGATAGAATTTGATGAGAAGGCTACTGAAGAAGGATTGAGAAAGTATGGCAATGAGAGAAAGTGGAGATCTGTTTCGCTTATCTCATTTGCTTATGTGGCTGGCTGGGTTCAAAGCAAGCCATGGAGGTGGGTGAAGATGATCAGGGACAGGATATGCTATGGGCTCATGTTTAACAGGATTGTGGATCTGCTTGACTATGATTGTGGCACACTGCCACTGTTCAAGCTAGATTGAGTTTGCTGTTCAATGCTATTACTGTCATATCGTTGTGATATCTGCTTTCCTGTTATTTGATTTCATGTGTAAACAAATAGTGTCGTGAAATGCTCCTCCAATTGTAAAGGGATTGTTTCATCAATCAATGTTGTCCAACTTATCTTCTACAGATTTGTTCTTCATTATGATTCAGATAATCGAATCAATTCAAATTAGCAGGATTTATAATAAAAGAATCTTAAAATGTTTAAAGATATCAAACTAAATAGTAAAAGAATAACATCAAAGGAACAGGCTGAATCGATTCACGAAAACTTGTTTTTTGAATGATTCGATTTGAATCGGACACTTCGACCAGATTCTAACAGCATCATCTAAAAATGTACTGTATGATCTTAGTTAACCAACATGCTACTACGCCATTTCTCTCACTGAGACTGACATAGTCTAATCGATATTGTAGGTCACATAATTTTATTTTAATAAGAAATGTGGGGTATAATGCACTCAGAAAACTCAAACTCTTATTTATTGCTTTCTGTATTCTTCTGATAATGCCAAAAGAACCGTTTATGATGGTAGTTGGAGATGGATTAATGACCTCAACCGTCTGTTTGCCTGCTACTCCCGAGATGTAGAGATCCAGATAAGACCTCTCCAGAGCTTCAATCTCTCATTTGTCACTTGGAAAAGTAATTGAGCGTGTGATAAATCTAAGATGAATATGACCCTCTAAAATTCTTCTAGAAGATCCATATCTAACTTAGCATGACAGAAAATACTCAACACCTTGATGGGGTTGAAATGGATCCAAGAGAGCAAATGCATTAGCTTCCTATTTATAATATCAAACAGCTACCACTGTAGCTGCACCTATTGCTGCCTTATTTAAGAACCGTAGAAGGTGAAAGGCTGTTATCAGTTTCTTCTCGACTTTCGACAGCCAACATAAAACTTTGTCGGCTTTTTATACCATGGATTACAAAAATTATTAGCATTGCTTTGGGGCGTTCCCACCTAACGATGCGCTGTAGAGCCCGAATACAGTGATAAGTAAGCAAGGCCCACTACATTTTCGCCCGGATAAGGTTCCCACATCATGGACGAGTGTGGGTAAAGAAGTTAGTCCCACTATATTGCTGCTCAAATGTAATGAATAATTTATAAAGAGGGTCTATGTATTTTCAATATGGACGGATGCAGGGGATAAGGAAGCTAGTCCTAGATAATAAGATTCGTATTGGTTCTTAAAATATCGAAACATTATCCGATAAACTAATGGAGGTGGTAGATACTATAATTCGGAGAAAGATTCATATTCTATGTTTACAATAAACAAAGTGGGTTAGAGAAAAAGCAAAGGAGATAGAGGATATATGTTTTAAATTATGGTACTCAAGTAAAAAAAGGCTCGAAACGGAGTTAGTGTTATCATAAATAAAGATTTAAAGGATAGTGTAGTAGATATACAATGATATGGTGACTGAATCATGAAGTTGAAATTAGTGTTAAGAGCAGAGGTTTTGAATATAGTTTGTGCTTATGCACCCCAAGTAAGACTAGAAGATAGTATAAAGACTGTTTTTTGGGAAGAGTTAGATAAGGTGATTCAAAGGATTCCACAAAGGGAGATGATTTGTTTACGAGGAGACTTTGAACATGTCGGTAAAGAGGCATTAAGATATCAAGGTATCATGTAAACTTTAGTTTTGGGGATATAAATGAGGAAGGTAAGGAGATTTTAAATTTTGCTATGGCATTTGATCTCTTTATAGCCAATACAATCTTTAAAAAATGAGATGAACATTTAATTACTTATAAGAGTGGCTTATCACAAACACAAATTGATTACTTTATTTGTAGAAAAAAAGATAGAGCGTGTTGTAAAGATTACAAGGTAATTCCAAGAGAAAGCTTAACTGCCCAACAACGACTTTTAGTTATGGATTTACAAATAAAAAAATGGGTAAAGAAGAAAAGAGTACATCGAGCTATTCAGACTAAATGGTAGAACCTCAAAAGCGAGAAAGAAGATATATTTAAGCACAAAGTCCTTCAAGTAGATGTTTGGAATTATGTTAGTACACCTTGTGATATGTGGAACAATATGGCTATACATATTAGGAAAGTGGCGAAAGATGTGTTAAGTGTATCTAAGGGAAGTGTACCGGCATAAAAAGAAGCTTTGTGGTGGAGTGAAGTAGTGCAAAATAAAATTAAGGGAAAGAGAGCATGTTACAAATTACATTATGCTAAAAAAACTAGTGAAACTTTAGAGGCTTATAAGAAAGCAAAGAAGGAAGCGAAAAAGGGTGTCAGTAAAGCAAAAACTAAAATTTAGGAGGATTTATATAAAAAAACTCAACTCAAAAGAGGGTGAAAGAGATATTTTTAGGATAGCTAGGGCTAGAAATAAGAAAACTAAAGATCTTAATTATGTTAGATGCATCAAAGACGAGGATGGAAAAATTCTAGTGGCAAATGATGATATAAGAAATAGATGGAAAAACTATTTTTGTAAGTATGATGTTAGTATTAGCTTAGGAGAGTTAGCCAAATCAGAAAAGTATATAAACCACAATTTCCACTGACGTATTCAAAAGAATGAAGTCAAAGAGGCTCTTAAATATATAAAGGGTGGTAAATCGGTAGGACCAGACAATATTCCTGTAGAAGTTTGGAAAATACTAGGAGAAAGAGGAATCACTTGGCTCACAAGATTATTTAATAAAATATGGAGAAACCAAAAGATTCCCGAGGAATGGAGAGCGAGTACACTTATTTCTATATATAAGAACAAGGGAGACATTCAAAATTGTGTGAATTATCAAGGTATCAAGTTAATGAGCCATACTATGAAATTGTGGGAAAGAATTATCGAACGTAGGTTAAGACAAGTATCAAGTATAATAGAGAACCAATTTGGATTCATGTCAGGCATATCTACTATTGGAAAGATTCATCTTTTGAGACATCTTATGGAACATTTTATAGCAAAAAAAAATACCTTCACATGATATTTATTAATCTAGAAAAAGTTTACGATAGGGTATTGAGGGAGGTTCTTTAGAGAACCTTGGAAAAAAGAGGTATTACATTTACTTATATTAACCTTATAAGAGACATGTACGATGGTGCAAAAACATGTGTGAGGACTCATGAAGGAATGACAAACTTCATTGAAGTTAATATTGGGTTATATCAAGGATCAACTTTAAGTTCATACTTATTTATAATGGTAATTGATGAGTTAACAAAACATATTCAAGATGAAGTGTGTCTGTTTTTTGCAGATGACATTGTGTTAGTGGAGGAGTCTAAGGAAAAAGTTAATAGAAAATTAGAACTATGGAGAGAAACATTAGAAAGCAAAGGCCTCCGACTTAGTAGAACAAAGACAGAATATATGGAATGTAAGTTTTATCATTTGGTTACTTTAGAGGACATATAAATTAAAATTATCACACATTGCATCCCCCAAAAGGAAAGTTTTAAATACCTAGGGTCAATTTTTTAGAGTGATGGAAGAATTGATGGAGATGTTACGCATATAATTAATGTTGGTTGGTTAAAATGGAGAGGAGCATCAGGTATTCTTTGTGATAAGAAGATACCATTAAATTTAAAAGGTAAATATTATAGAGCAGCAATTAGACGTGTCATGTTTTATGGTTCTAAGTGTTGGGCAATTAATCATCAATATGTACAAAAGATGTATGTGACAGAAATGAAGATGTTGAGATGGATGAGTGGTCATACAAGAAAAGACCGTATACATAATGAGGTTATTAGAAACAAATTAGGAGCGACACCAATAAAGGATAAAATGAGAGAATATCGTTTAAGATGATTTAGACATATAAAAAGAATATCAAAAGAAGAACCTGTAAGAAGGTATGAAAAACTAAATTTGAAAAGCATTAAAAGAGGTAGAGAACGACCACAAAAGTGTTAGAAAGAAACAATAAAGAATGATCTAGGTTATTGTGAGTTAACTGCTAACATGGCACATGATAGGGCTCTGTGGAAAGAAAGAATCCATATAATTGACCCCGTCTAGTATGAAAAAAGGCTTTGTTGTTGTTGTTGTTGTTTTCATAAAGTTACAAAAATCTTTCACTATTGATATGGCTTCAAGGAAAAGCCCAAAAATCACAAGGATAGATAAGTTGAGTGTTTATATATAGAATAGATACAATAAGAAGAAGTTAATAGAAAAATATAGATTTTCCTCGTGAAAAACCCTCCGTGTGAAATATCATCTTCTTTGTCTTCTCTTTCCTCTTCCCTCTTCTTCAACTTTCCATTGCCCTTTCACATCTAGGTTGCATTCGGGACTGCCTTAGATTCCATCACTGGTATCAGTGTTCAAGCATCCTTGGCTTCTATTGCGGAATATTTGAGGTATGTTCTTCGATTGCTTGGAAAAAAAACAATGATATGTTATGAATTTGAAAGAACAAAGCAAATAGTTGTCTATTCAATTCAGATCCAAGAAGAAAAGGGAAAGAAAACATCAAAATTTCCTTTAGCGGAAGAATAATATTTTTGTAAAGGAAAGAGAGGAAAGAAAGGGAGAGAGGTTGTCTATGTGTTCTCGGTTAAGCTTTTATGTATACAAAAATGGCACACAGAGAAACCCTATATGTAAAGAGATAGCCGAAAGCCGCCTCATACGAAGTGGCCTGAGGCTGTAAAATGGTCGAGAACAACTAGCATAGAGTGACAACACTCTCTCTTCTCTGATTCTCCCCTCTCTTGCAACCTTCTCTTCTCTTTGTTCTCACAAACTAGAGAGAGATGCCTTTGTTTTTTTATTGAAACCAGAGGGGTCAAGAAAACATGAGGTTGAAACAGTTGGCGCCCCTAGTTTTTTGAAACTGAAAACTAGCCAGTCTCGCAAAACTAGAGGCAAGAAACTGCCTCAAGCAACATTTTTTGGAAAACTACCTTGAATAGTAGACTAAAAAGTTCATTCTGTCTTTGACAATGACAAATTTTACCGTCTACCACTGCTCTAAATTATCATTTGGTGCAAATATTTGTAAGTTAAATGTTTGTAGTACCATGTGAATATATAGTTTTGCCATTAGCATTTAGTTTATATTACATGCCTACCTACTCAATGAATTTATAGTTTTATCCTGGTATATCCTATGAAATTATTGAATTCGGTATACCGAGTGTTTTATAGTTTTGTCCCTAATTGTTTGTTAAGTTCACTAGTATGTCATCTCATAAAAGTACTTTTATACCCATGTACATTTTGTAGAATTAAAGAAATGCTATACGACATATTTAAAGTTTTGTCCAGAACTATTTATTTAAATTACAGAATAACCAAAAAAGTAGTTTTATTATTTTGTCCCTGATTAAATTACCAAAACGAAGAAAATTCAAAATTACGAGTTTGTCGATTTACTATCAAGAAATCTACAAAGTAGACAAAAGGGGTATTTTACTATTTTATCCCTAAACTTGTTTGTAAATTACTGAATATGTTCGAAGATTTCACCTATTTCCAAAATGATACATGTATTTTGTTTGAAAATGCTAATAGGTGCCTTGAGATATTAGAGTTCAGTGCCTAGATATTTTGGGTATTGCATATGAGTGTCTCGCTATTTTTATTACTTGTTTATTAAAAAATATCTTATTGTTTATTATTTGTTGCTTGTTTATGGTTTCTCATTTGAAATATTAAAATCCTCTTATTATTATTTTTGTCAAATTATTAAAAATAACTTTTATAATTTATGTTTCTGAATTGATAATGACTAAAAAACCAAATGGCCTAAATTTTCAAACTTGAAAAAAAAGAATCTTGTTGGCCTTAACACTAATGCAATAGATGAAGAAAAAAAAAATGTAAAATATTTTTAAAGGATAATACTATGTCCGGGACTATCATGTTAATAAATATGGAGGATGACTTGATTAGGGCCTTTGAGAAATTCGAGACCACTAAAGAGTTTTTTGACTCTTTATTAGTTAAATATGATATTACAGCTAAACTTCACGTTCAACTATTTCTTCAGAAATATAATTCTTATAAAATAAAAGGAAGATATAACGTAGTTGAATATTTTAACCAAATATTGGTAATGACTAGGATTTAACTCTAACAAAATTAGTCATCCCTAAACAAATGTAGATATCTACTATCGAATAGTCTTCCCCTTCTTAGAATATATTAGCCACAACCTTTCATACCTTTTGGAACTCTCTCTAAAACTAACAATTATACAAGAACATAAGAACAAAAATAAAAGAGAAATTGCTAGTTGCAAGGATAATTTAGGGTTAAGCTTTAGAAACAATCAGAATAAGAGAAAACCAAATAAAAAGTTTGGTAAAAATAATAAGAATGATGGTCAATTTTTCAAGAAATCAAAGGAGTCTACTTCTTAGATTAAATGCTTCAACTGTAACAAGATGAGGTACTACAAATGGGACTACCGCAACAACAAGAAAAATGGTGAGAACACCCTGCATCATGCCCTAGAAAAGTCGTTGTTGGGAAACATGGTAGGATAGCTTTTTCTGGTTTCTTTGATTCTGAGCATGGTATGTTCAAGTTAAATATTAATGATAATGAAAGTTCCTCTGCTTATATTTATTGTACCTTTATTATTGATGTAATTTTATGGCATAAATGCTTAGAATATATAAGTTTGAATAAGTTGAAGAAATTAACCAACTTTAACTTATTGCGTAAGTTTTAAGAACTTTAATAAGTATACAAGGAAAATTATTAAAAATTTATTTTCTAAAGAAATAATTAGGATAATAATCCTATTATAAATCATTGATACCAATTTATGTTGACCCTTTAGGGTAAGATCTCATCGTGAGAAGTTTTATTTATAACCTTCATCAATTATTATTCAAGATATGCATATTTATATCTCTTAGCACATAAATATGGGGCATTTGAAATGTTGGCCTTAAGACTAATGCAATAGATGAAGAAAAAGAAAAATGTAAAATATTTTTAATGGATAATACTATGTTCGGGACTATCATGTTAATAAATATGGAGGATGACTTGATTAGGGCCTTTGAAAAATTCGAGACCACTAAAGAGTTTTTTAATTCTTTATCAGTTAAATATGATATTACAGCTAAACTTCACGTTCAACTATTTCTTCAGAAATATAATTCTTATAAAATAAAAGAAAGATATAACATAGTTGAATATTTTAACCAAATATTGGTAATGACTAGGATTTAACTCGAACAAAATTAGTCATCCCTAAACAAATGTAGATATCTACTATCGAACAGTCTTCCCCCTTTTAGAATATATTAGCCACAACCTTTCATACCTTTTGGAACTCCCTCTAAAACTAACAATTAAACAAGAACATATGAACAAAAATAAAAGAGAAAATTGCTAGTTGCTAGGATGATTTAGGGTCAAGCTTTAGAAATAATCATAATAAGAGAAAACCAAATAAAAAGTTTGGTAAAAATAATAAGAATGATGGTCAATTTTTCAAGAAATCAAAGGAGTCTACTTCTTAGATCAAATGCTTCAATTGTAATAAGATGAGGTACTACAAATGGGACTACTGCAACAACAAGAAAAACAATGAGAACACCCCCTGCATCATGGCCCCTAGAAAAGTCATTGTTGGAAAACATGGTAGGATAGCTTTTTCTTGTTTCTTTGATTCTGAGCATGGTATGTTCAAGTTAAATATTAATGATAATAAAAGTTTCTCTGTTTATATTTATTGTACCTTTATTATTGATGTAATTTTATGGCATAAATACTTAGAACATATAAGTTCGAATAAGTTGAAGAAATTAACCAACTTTAACTTATTGCCTAAGTTTTAAGAAAATACTTTTAATAAGTATACAAGAAAAAATTATTAAAAAGTTATTTTCTAAAGAAATAATTAGGATAATAATCCTATTAGAAATTATTGATACAAATTTATGTTGACCCTTTAGGGTAAGATCTCTTCGTGAGAAGTTTTATTTATAACCTTCATCAATTATTATTCAAGATATGCATATTTATATCTCTTAGCACATAAATATGGGGCATTTGAAATATTGAAAGAATATAAGCAAGAATTTAAAAACCAATTACAGCATACCATAAAAGTCTTAAAATCTGATAGAGGTGGAGAATATACCTGTACAAGGTTTCTTAAATACTCTAAAAGACTTTGGTATCCCTAAATAGAATATACTGCTCAAAATACATCAACAAAATAGTGTAGTAGAAGGATATAATAAACCTTGTTTAATATGACTATATCAACGTTAATAGATATTTTTCTTTCAAGGGTATTTTAGAGAGAAATAGTGACTATAACATTGTACATATTAAATATAGTATCATGATTTGGTTTGGAAGAAAATCAAACTTGAGTCATCTTAAGAGGTAGGGATCTATCGTACATATAAAAATTCTTGATCAATATAGGGATAAACTAGACAATAGGTCCTTAAAATGTGTTTTTATAAGATACCTTAAAGGTTTCAAAGGATATAGCTTTTATTATAAGGATCATGGTTTAATAAAAAGTAAGGATCTTGAATTCTTAGAAGATACTAAGAACATCCTTGAAAATGATTATGAGTGTATTGATGATCTAATGGATCAAGATTCATTATCATTAAAACCTATAGATTATAATCCAAATGACCTTCCTAAATAAACTGAAACTTTAAGTGGACATAAAAGACCTAGGATCGCATCGTCCTACTTAAAGGATTATCACATTTACCTTGTAGAGGAAATGTATAATTCAATTGATTTAGTTAAGTTGACTGATAACATGACGTATCAATGGGCTATTAACTCATTTAATATCAATAGATTAAAAAAAAAAAACAATGGATGAGGAAATTAAATCTATTGAAAAAAACTAAGTATCGAAATTAACAGATTGCCAAAAGAAAAAAAAGTCATTGGTTGTAAGTAGGGTTTAAAAAAAATAAAGTTGATGAAACAATCAACAAATTTAAGGCAAGGTTGGTTGCAAAATGAGGGGATAAATTATGTCGAGACATATTCAGCTTTTATGAAATTTTCATCCATTAGGATTATTCTAGCTATTTTGGTATATTATGATTTAGATTTACATAAGCTAGCTAGATATAAAAACTGTTTTTTCAATGGTGATTTAGTTAAAATCATTCGTATACACTAACCATATGGCTATATTGTTAAAGGTTAGGAATATAAAGTATATACAACAACAGCAACAACTAAGCCTTTTCCCATACTAGACAGGGTCAGCTAAATGGATTCTTTGTTTCCACATATCCCTATCGTATGCCATGTTAGCAGTTAACTCACAATAAGCTAAATCATTCTTTATTGTTTCTTTTCAACACTTTGTGGTCGTCCTCTACCTCTTTTAATACTTTCCAAATTTAGTTTTTCGTACCTTCTTACAAGTTCTTTTGATCTTCTTTCTATATGTCCAAACCATCTTAAACGATATTCTCTCATTTTATCCTCTATTGGTGTCACTCCTAATTTGTTTCTAATAACCTCATTATGTATACGGTCTTTTCTTGTATGACCACTCATCCATCTCAACATCTTCATTTCTGTCACAGACATCTTTTGTACATGTTATGATTAACTGCCCAACACTCAGAACCATAAAACATGGCAGGCCTAATTGCTGCTCTATAATATTAACTTTTTAACTTTAATGGTATCTTGTTATCACAAAGAACGCGTGATGCTCCTCTCCATTTTAACCAACCAACATTAATTATATGCGTAACATCTCTATCAATTCTTTCATCACTCTCAAAAATTAGCCCTAGGTATTTAAAATATTCTCATGGGGGATGCAATGTGTGCCAATTTTAATTTTTATGTCATCTGAAGTAACCAAATGATCAAACTTACATTCCATATATTTTGTCTTTGTTCTACTAAGTCGGAAGCCTTTACTTTCTAATATTTCTCTCCATAGTTCTAATTTTCTATTAATTTTTTCCTTAGACTCCTCCACTAACACAATGTCATCTGCAAATAACATACACCAAGGTACTTCATCTTGAACATGTTTTGTTAACTCATCAATCACCATTATAAATAAGTATGGACTTAAAGTTGATCCTTGATGTAACCCAATATGGCCTTAAACAATCTCCTCGTTAATAAAATTTGATTTTTCAAAATATCATTTTAGAACTTGAGTTTATAGCTAATGAATTTGACCACTATGTATATGTTTGGAATAGTGAGAGTCACTTTGTCATTCTATCTTTATATGTAGATGACATATTATTAATTGGGAATAACAATAAGATTATTATCAAACAATGTCATAGTTAAACTCAAAGTTCAAAATGAAGGATATGGGAGAGACATCCTATATTTTGGGTATAAAGATTTCTAATAATAGAATATCTAAACTTTTATATTTGAGTGAAGAGATGTATCTTGATTATATCCTCAAGAAATTTAGAATGGGTGTTGTAAACCTATAATTATACTCATTGCCAAAGGGAT
The DNA here is from genome assembly GCA_036023115.1 of Brasenia schreberi. Classification (NCBI taxonomy): domain Eukaryota; kingdom Viridiplantae; phylum Streptophyta; class Magnoliopsida; order Nymphaeales; family Cabombaceae; genus Brasenia; species Brasenia schreberi. The sequence goes on from JAYKKT010000066.1 coordinate 21,420,003, forward strand.
CAAATTGAGTAAAGATGATTGTCCTGATGATGGAGAAAACAAGTATAATATTCTTTATACATAAGTTGTGGGTAGTTTGATGTATGTTATAATGTGTTATAAACTGGATATTAGCTTTGTTGTTAGTATTATGAATAAATATCAAAGTAATCCTAGTTGAGAGTATTGAATAGCTATTAAAAGGATTTTGAGATATCTTAAATGAACAAAAAAAATTTAATTATATTTTCAAGTAGATGAAAAAGTGGTAGAATACTCATATGTTGACTTTGTTGGGACCAAAGACGAACCTTCAGTCAAATATTTTTATTTGGAGGTTGTTATGTTTCTTTGACTTGTAAGAAACAGGATTGTGTATTATTGTGTACATAAGAAACTGAGTATGTTGCTTGTAATATGGCTGCAATGAGTGCCGTTTGGATAAGTTGCTTCATACGTGATTTGAAGTGAACATAATCAATAAGTCAGTTATCATTTATTATGATAACAGTGCAACAATTAATCTTATTAAGAGTGGAGTTGGTAGCTCTAGAAGCAAGTATATAATAGTTAAATATCGCCATGTTCATGATATGCTTAAAAAAAATGAAATATTTATATCTTATAAGCCAACTAAAAATATATTGGTTGACTCCTTCGTTAAAAGCATCTCATAAGTTCTTTTTTACAAAGCATGTTATGCATATGGGTTTGAGTTGAGACATGCCTAGAGTTTTAGTATGAAAATACATGCATAAAAACATATTGAAAAATCACATAATAAGTAAAAGTTGCAAATTCACTTCCAACTTAAAATGGTATAACTTGAAAAACCATGAAATAGTGGGAGAAAATACCAGTTTATCGTAAATAGGCTCAAGTAGTCTAGTGGGAGATATAAGTTATTTGTGACCTCTTTCGACCCCAATAATTGCATCCATGAAATGTGGGAAGAAGGGTTCCCTTCTTAGATTTCATGAGATGTTTTATTCCAAAAATAAAAACTTTAAAAAAAATTATTTTGCTTTTTCATATAGTTGCGAAAATCTCTCTCTTGATATGGATTCAGCTAAAAGCTCAAAGTGAAAATCATAGGGATGGATAATCCAGTGTTTAGTGTTTATATATAGAATAGATACAGTAAGAAAAAGTTAACACAAAAATAGACTTTTCTTAGTGAAAAACCATCTAAGGCTACCGTGTGAAATATCATGTCTTCTTCATCTTCTCTTACCTCTTCCCTCTTCTTCAACTTTCCGCTGCGCTTCCGCATCCAGGTTGCATTCGGGACCGCCTCAGATTCCATCACTTCCTTGTACCATCATCATACACTAAATTACAGTCTCACAACATTGTTCCTTGTCTTCATTCTATAGAATGTTGAGAAAGAAACAAACGATGAACAGGAAACTTCCCGTGCAGATACTGACACGAAATAATATGAAGTAAAAACCGAAACCAAGCTTGATGTTGTGTCTAAGACGCTTTCTTGGCCCTAATTTTTCTCTTGAGCAAATAATATGCAGTAAAAGGAATCTAAAAATGAAGAGCATACAATCCCACAAGTCACAAACTAGTTTTAGGATCTAAAAATGTTGAGCACCCTCATACATGTCACAAACAAGTATTGAGGAAGATGAACATTCTTCAGTACTCTTAACATGTGTTGTCTAGAAAGATCATAAGAAAGTGAACAACGAAAAGCACATCTCTGTGGTCTGTGTGTGTATGTTGATTGTTTGCAAAAGTGAGTTTCGTAAAAGAAATCAAAGAATCCTTGTCTCTGTGATGTGTTTGCGTCGATGGACTGCAAAAGTATAGTAAAAGAAATCAAAGGATCCTTCTAAACGCAGAGACAAATTGATGATTTCTTATGTTGCCTTTCAAGATGTATATTGGTAGTTCTTAAGTTGTGTTGTTCCCACCGTTACTTTCGTGCTTCGAGGTTCTTCTACGTCATGGGTCGAACTGACGTCTTTTTTTAATCCCTTTGAGAGCTTGTCAGCTGATACGTCTTGATTTTTCAGTATCAAGAAGTTGCAAACTTATTGCAAAGAACAGATAAATATTGAAAGGAACAGGACATACAACGTGAGAATTATTTTCAAGTGGTGCATGCTCATTCTTTTCTAGATGAAATGGTTCCTTTTGGAACTTACTAACCTAAATATTTTATAAAGGAATGGAGTGTAGCATGCTAAGGGTGCCCTAACTGATGGGAAAAACCAAGAACAAGCTTCATTGGAGATGACAACCAATCTTCTTTATTTTCATGATCCTTGATGTGCTATGAAAGATGCCGAAGCGAACCAGATTGTGTGGAAGATGGAAGAAGAGTGGCCATCCGATAACTTACATTCTACTAGCTTGAATGCTTTCCGTAGTGACTGCTTGGAAACTAATAGCTAGGTTCATTAAGTAGATGACAGATATGCCATAAGGACTAAACTGATAACCATTTAACTTTGAAAGAGTTAAGGCCTTGAATGATTGTTCATTTAAATGTTGATGGCTTTGTAGATAATACTTGTCATACATACCTAGCTTAAGTGGATTGGCCACACAAGAATACCACCATTTTTTCGCTAACTGCCAATTGTATATTCTTGTGTGCATATTGTATGGTATACATAAAACTTATATGAAGGAAAATATGCTCTTAATAGCTAATCATTGATGAGTTAACAAAATATATTTAAGATGAAGTACTTTGGTGAGTGTTATTTGTGGATAGTATTGTGTTAGTGGATAAATTTAAGAAAAAAGTTAATAGGAAATTAGAATTATAGAGAGAATATTAGAAAGTAAAGTCTTCCCACTTAGTAGAACAAAGATGGAATATACAATGTAAGTTTAATCATTTAGTTATTTTAGATGATATAGGAATTAAGATTGACACATATTGTATTCTTCATAAAGGAAGTTTTAAGTTCTTAAGGTTAATTTTTTAGAGTGATGAAAAAAATTGATGAAGATATTATAAATAGAATTGGTTAAAATGAAGACGTGCATTATATACCTATGTAACAAGAAAATATCATTAAAGTTGAACGATAAATATTATAGAGCAACCATTAGACTTGTTATGTTTTATAGTTTTGAGTGTTGGACACTTAATTATCAATCGACATATATAAAAATATGTCTGTAATAAAAATAAAGATGTTGAATGGATAATTGGTTACACATGAAAAGACATACTTAAAGAAGTTATTAGAAACAAATTGGTAGTGGTACCAATGGATGATAAATGAGAAAAAATCATTTAAGATGGCTTGAACATACTCAAAGACAACCAAAAGAAACTCCGGTAGATATGTAAGAAACAAGATAGTGAAAATGTGAGTTACCTGTATGACACATGATCGGGCTCTATGAAAACAAAGAATTCATGTAGCCGACCCTATCTAGTATGGTAAAATGCTTAGTTGTTGTTTGTTGTTTTAATAGCCAATCACATTGTAGGCCAAATTTATCATATATTGCATATATTTGTCATACTACAAGAGAGAACCAAGAACTTCTCCTCTTTAATAGTGTAGAGGACCATATGCAATAAATATCTGAGAAGTAATGACCCCACAATCTTTATTGAAAATCCATATCGCAACATAATGTCCTGCTGGATAACAATTATATAAATGAAGCAATATATGCATCTGGCCTCCAACATAATGGTAAGATTTGAAACGATACCTTAGTTGGACTGGCATGTTAAGGAAAAACTAGTTGTTTTCTTCAAAGAGATGCAAGGACGATTGATACAATCATGTTAGTATCTCAAATATTGCCAATAATTTTGCATATAAGAGGAAACACATCAATATTGATTTTGTTTGGATTTGCTGGTACATAAGTTTCATAGTGTTATTAAGCAAGTTTTGGTGATCGGCATAAGCATGAGCCGCTAACGAACCCTTCAAACTACCAATAAACGAATATTATGCAAAGATAGAATTTCCAATAACAAGCGGAAGCATAAACTCGTGTAAATGAATATAAGAGATCAAATTTGAAAGAAGGTTCTTTTATTAATCAAAGAATGACCAATCAATACAAAACGGAGAAAGAAGTCCAAGCGACAAATCCATGACACCACTTGTTGGTCCCACCCGTGTATTTTTCATGTTCTACTTTTAAGAGTAGTAAGATGAAAACCGTCCAACTAGAGAGTCTCATACTCCACCTAGCCCATGCTTAACACCTCTTTCTCTCTCTTAAAGTGACAATGAATGACCAACCCTAATCTTAGGCTACTTGGTTTTCTTATATAAAGAGGAAACTGATTACATGATTCCTAATGAGAAGCGGATCTAACCCGACTCGGTCTAACTATTCTACGCTAAATAAACCAAGATCTCAATACAAATAAAGACTCAACTCATGTGCATCCATGTAAAACTTTGAGGTCGCTCAGCAACCCAATTAAGAAACATTTGGGCATGATAAAAAGAGTCTATTGTTGTATTTTTTTGCTTTTTTTTTACTTTATTACCTTAACCATTTGTGTCAAAGATCGAGCTCTTAACATGACGGTTGACGAGTATGTGCGCGGACTAATATATAGAGAGAGAGACTTGTGAATTTTAATGGCAATACCGATGGCTAAGTGTCTGATGGACATCGATTCAAATTAAACGATTAGCTAACAAGTACGCTACGGGGAATTGGTTCTACTAAACGCAACTCTCTCTCTCTCTACCCTATCATGTGTTGTAGAACAACGGCTTTATTTGTAAGCCGGACATGCATGCACAACGCAATCACTAGCTATGAAAACCAAATAGTTTCTTCATTGCGTAGATGCTCGAGATTGATAGAATTCGAGGAAATCCTTGCCGCTATCATAAAAGGCGATCTCCAAAATAACAGTCTCGTTGCAACAAACCAGCTTCTTAGTGTTTGTTCTTCCTTTTGGACGATGAGTTACGCGGTTTTGGTCTTCGCCCACGTGAGAAAACCCAATGTTTACGTTTGGAACGCAGTGATCAGAGGGTTCCTACGTTGCTTTTTGCCTATTGAAGCCGTCAAGTTCTATACTAATATGTTGAATTATGGCGTTTGGCCGACTAGTTTCACGTTCTCTTCAGTGATCAAGGCATGTAACCGATTAGCGTTGTTGAGATTGGGAAAGAGATTCATGGGCAAGTTTTCAAGGGTGGTTTCAATGCCGAGGTATTTGTCCAGACCGCTTTGATTGGTGGCTACTCAGATTTAGGTGAGGTCGGACGTGCTCGGAAAGTGTTTGTTGAAATGCCTCTGAGGCTTGGACTGCCATGATTTCAGGTTATTCTAGGTTGGCAGATGTGGAAGCAGCAAGAGAGATCTTCGAGAAGATGCCAGAGAGGAGCACGGTGTCATGGAACACTATGATTGCCACCTATGCAAGGTCTGGCAATGTGGATGCTGCAACATCCCTATTTGGTAAGATGATTGATAAAATTTGGTTTCTTGGACCACCATGATTGCGTGCTATGCTCAAAATAGTCGTTTCGAGGATGCGGTAATTGTGTTTGAAAGAATGCAGATGGCTGGTATCGAGCCGGATGCAGTTACATTGTCAACTGTGTTAGCAGCTTGTGCTCATCTTGGAGCTCTTTAAATAGGGAAGAAGATACACTTTTACATTGCTCAACATGATAAAATTGGTTTAGATATTTACATAGGATCTGCACTCGTTGACATGTATGCAAAATGTGGGAGCATTGAAATCTCACCTGAAATTTCCCACTACGGGTGTATAATTGATCTTCTTGGTCGTTCTGGTCTTCTGGATGATGCGATGGCTTTGATAAATGACATGAAAATGGAACCTAATGCAGCGGTTTGGGGACCTCTATTGGGTGGATGCAAGACTCATGGGAATGTCGAACTTGGTGAAATTGCAGTCAAGAACCTGCTCAAATTAGAACCTAGCAATAGTGGCTACTATGTGCTGTTGGCTAGTATGTATTCAAAGGCCAAAAGATGGGTTGATGTAGCAAATGTGTGGTGATGATGAAAGTCAAAGGAGTTCAGAAGAACCCTGCCTGTAGCTCAGTTGAGCTGAATGGAGTGGTTCATGAATTTGTTGCTTATGACGATATGCACCCTAACTGTGGTGAGATCTATGAGTTTTTGCGTCAATTGACATTGCAACTGAAGCTTGCTGGATATGTACCTGAACTTGGACTGACATGGTGTTTGGAATAAAAGGGTCTTCTTGTTTGGGACACTTTTTGTCTCTGGCTATAAACAGAGAACTGGCGATACAAGATTGAGCCTCTGAACTCAATTGGCTTTGAAGGGATTACGATGTCAACCCCTACAACAATGCAACGGTAACCGGGTGTCCACCATCAGAAGAACAGCAAAGGACATAGATGGAAAGGAGCTGATGTTTGGAGAAAGTGGAAAAATTCTATAAAAGGTGGAACCAAATAGGATGATACCAGTTTCAGATCTGGTTTCACTGGGTTCCTGTTCCGGTTGGTTCATGTTATGGCGAGACAGTGCACGACTCTCACTCTTGAGCATCATTCACAACTGTTGCACTCTCTTGGCAAGATGAAAAAAAGGAGAGAAACACACAATGGAAGAAAGGCGACTCTCTATTGCTCAAATGCATGAATGGGAACAGCTGCTCATTGTTTCATGCTTCCCATAACATTCTAACTGGTCTTTCTTGTGTTGCCAACAGGCACCTCAATATCTTTGCTTCAGCGATATTGATGGTTGACTGTCCAATTTTCGACTTTGCAAGGCATTGCTGGTCTTCAAAAATCATTTAACTAGAAATTGATGGTTGAGTGCCTCAATATATTAGCAATTCATATTGATATTGACCTGATTAACAAATTGGGTTCAGTTATGGTCTACCAGTTGTTCATCCCAACCCAAGCTTTGACCTGATCTGTTTGGGTCGTTTCCAGTTGACCCGACCTCCCAGAATTAAACCCATTTTTGTTGGATTGCCTGCGGCGGTCCTAGGCCCGACTCCGAATCGCTAACCTCTGCATCATCTAGTAGGTGACAAGGTAACAACACAATGCATCAAATGGTTCCCTGTACCACCTCAATCAAACCTGATTCTCACCCTTATCCTTACAACAACTAAGTATTTTCTCATACTATATAAAATAGGTTGCATGAATTTTTTGTTTTCATATGGTTCCATCCTGTGCCACCATGTTAGGCATTGATTGAAGGATCTCTGCCCCATGACATTGTGCAATTGCTGAAGTGGCTCTTAAGATTGATATCTCGAAAGCATATCATAGGATCAGTTGGCCATTCTCACAACTGTTGGGATTCCATCCAAAGGTAGGTGGGTTTTATTATTCTTAAATCTACTCAAATATCTCATATTTGATTCTCTAGCGAAGGTTTGAATTAAAATCATCATTGTATTTTTTTTTGTTTTATCACCTCAACCGTTTATCTCACAAATTGAATGAGTGGTACTTTTGAATTTTTAAATTCAAATATCTATCATTAATCATAAGAATCCATCTTATGATTCAGGCGGAAGCCCAGTTCTAGTTACGGTTTCTAAATCCAAGGCTTACAGTGTCCCAAACGGAAAAAAGCTATTAAAAATAATAACAACTAAGCCTTTTCGCGTATTAGATGGGGTCGGCTACATGAATTCTTTGTTTCCACATAGCCTATGATGTGTCATGCTGGCAGTTAACTCAAATATGAAAGCCAATTCTATAAAAGGTGGAACTGTAACTAAATAAGATGATACCAGTTTCAGATCTGGTTTCACTGGGTTCCTGTTCCAGTTGGTTCCGGTTAGAATCGCCTGTCTGGTTGGAAGACGATTCTATGAACAACATTATGCCAACAATTCTTTCGCTCGCTCGCACCGGGTTTTCCTCTCGGCGAGACGGTGCACGACTCTCACTCTTGAGCACCACTCACAACTGTTCCACTCTCTTGGCAAGATGAAAAAAAGAAGAGAGAAACACACAATGGAAGAAAGGCGACTCTCTATTGCTCAAATGCAAAATGAGCTACAATGGGACGTGAGAGCTGTATTTATGACATGCAAGCGAGTTGATAATGAGTCCTAAAAGGTCATACACTAAGCGCGTGACATTGGATGTAGTGCGTAGGAAGCGCGCATGTGCGCAATCGTGCGGGCGTCTGTAATGTGGGGCGAATGTGGAAGGGCCCTCCGATCCGGTTACACCAGTGGAGCTGCTTCCGGTGGTGTGGGGGCGCTCGACGACACAGTTCTTCAATCTCTCGTTCTCTCTCTCAATCATCCTTGACAAATCTCTTTCTGGAATATTCTGGATTCTTTTTGCTTCCCTTTCGCCTTCACTCTTTATCGTCAGTAGCTCATTGATCCCATCATCTTAATTATCGGAAAAAGAACGACCGAAGCTTATCGGAGGCCGATTGACGTTGTTTTCCAGCGACTCCTGGTAGTTTTCTCGTTCGTTCTCTGGTTTTTGTCTTCCAAGTGATTTTTCGCGATCAATTTTCTTGTAGGTCATCACGTTTCCTGCTCTCGTTTTGCGAATTTGCTTTTCGAACCCTTTTAAATGGGAAAATTTGGCAGATTTATATTCGTTTATGCTTCTCTTCCACTTTCTGAAGATTTGAATTCATGAATTTGGATTATTAAATGTCATGCTCGACTTAAGAATATGCGGATGATGAGTTCTTTTTTGGCGGGAAAGTAGTTATGCTACATCGTCGATCTGCTGAAGTGTGATTCTTGCAATTTTTATGTAACTGGACTTTCCTATTACATTTTCTTCCTCTTTTCGTCAGAAAATTTTAGTTTTTCTGAATATTTTTACTTTTATGATCCTTCCACATTTAGCGTTTAGGTTGTTAATGGTGCTAGGTCTAGATTTAATGCCTTTCTAATGGTTCTCTATCAAGCTTATAATATATGGGCTGTTTTCTATTTCTAATTTCTTATACAGCTGTTTTCTGTTCCTTTTCTATGGTTAGTTTGGTTGAGGTCATGGAATGCACGGTTGACTGGTAGGCGAAGGGGAGGGAATTAAAGAGGAAAGGCCACTTGTGATTAGGAGAGTAGGTCGGGTTAGAGTACCCTATTTTGCCCTAGATTAACGTCCGAGTCTTCACAATGCAGTGAAGATTCGGATGGTCGAATGGTGGACTTCAATGAGAAGGAAGTTCCTTCAGCTTAAAGGCTCCAGAAGGACTCACACTTTGGAACCCAGCTCTCAAGCAGAGGTTTGAAGTGTGAAGGTTGAAAATGGAAGACGGTGGAATTGCTGTTGAAGTGGGAGGAAATGAAATTCCTGAGCCGAGTAAAGAATCAAGTGGTTCAAGTGGTGGGCCTGTCGAAGGTGGAGGGAACTTTGACTCTGATCGAGGGTCATTTCAATCATATGCAACGGTAGGTAGTCAGTCGTTCAGTACTTCAAGTGAGTTGGAGAATGCAGCAAGAGAGCCGTCGACCAGGAGTAAGTTGCTACTTGTATGCCATGTCATTTGATGAATTTCCCTTTCTTTTCTTTATAATGAGTAGGCAAGGCATTTTAGGTGACTAAGTTGAGAAGACACTTCAGGAACTGAAATTGTGATTTGCTCAAAGGGAACTCCATAGCTCCATGGAACCTGAGTACCGTAAGCCAAAAAGATCAAATGGCCATGTTAGGGAAGGTTTATATCAGAAATTGAGCATATTGATAATTGAGCCAAGTTGCCACCTTTTATTTCTTATTCCTTTTTCTTTCCCTTCACCTTCCACAACAATGTAGTGAATATATATTATGCTATATCAGCCAATATATCTCCTGTAGTTATTGCTCATATTCTAATGCTGTGCCTAATGTTGATCCATGCGTGCAAATAATCTTCGATTTATGGTACGGTTAAACCATGCCTCAGGAGACTTCGGCCTTTCTTTTACAATGTTACATTAAAGCTTTAAGTGCCTTCAGCACACGGAAGAAAAACAAGGCATTTAGTGCTTAATAATGTTACTTGAAGCATACTATAGCTTATCATTTTTTATATTGCATCTTCAGGTTTGGTGCACTGCAACACAGCACCTGCAACCTCTGCTGACTCTGACAAGTTATTTTATGAAAGCCATAACTTTTCTCTATATCGATCTAAGACAGAGAAAAGAGAGACTCAAAATCTTGATCTGAAACTTGACAGATTATTAGAACGTGAAAAGGTACTCATGCATGGATTTCTTCTCTTTCCATATTCTGTATCTTGAACTTTTATTCTGTAAAAAGAAGAAACTGATGGTATTTTAAGAACTTTTGCCTTCCATTACTTCCTGCTGTAACAGCACTTCAAAGGTTCTGTTTCATCTACATGCCTTGTTTTGCAGTGTCGTAATTATATTTCCCATTAAAAGGAACTTAATGTAGGTCAATGCTGAAGGTTAATAACTATTAAGATTCTCATGTTGTGGTCAAACTTATTTGGTATATATGCATGTATTTGTCATCTTGTCACCACTCATACGTGTTTGTGTTAACGATTCTCAAACTAGATCCTACCGCTTCTGTTTCCAGAAGAAGATAATCGAGCTGGTCAAGCTTCAGAAGGATGGAACGGTGGAGGTTGATGTTACCAAAAATGCACCAGTGGCATCTGAATTACTAGAGCTGGATTCTATTGATGCAGAAATTATTGATGTCGAAAGGAGTACAATTGAGTCCTATAAGACAATTCCACGCTTGAGTATTGCAATGCTTATTGTTGGAACCAGAGGGGATGTGCAACCTTTTGTAGCTATTGCAAAGCGTCTTCAGGTTTTGATTTCACTGTCTTTTTCTCTGTGATAACTGTAGTGACGTTATTTGTTTAAGGGGGCATGCACTTATTAATTGCTTCCTATTTTGTGGAACAGTGTCGCCCTTTGTTAAGATTGTGAACACTATAGAGTAGCTTATCAGGTATAACAAACATGCAAGTGCACCAATACTCAAGCATAACAAAATGCCACTTGAAGAAATTCAAAGACCATGTATGCTGAATGTTTTTGGTTTAGACTTTAGAGTTTTCTAAACTTGAAATGTCATTGTTAAATTATTCTATGGATATCAAGAGATCAGATAAGCGGACTCCCTGATAGATGTGTAGTTTTGCAGTTTTTCAATTGATCAGTCTGATGTTTTGAAGATGGTAGCCCATTATACACTGCTAACTACAACAACAACAACAACAGCTAAGCCTTTTCATATACTAGATGGGGTCGGTTACATGGATTCTTTGTTTCCACGAAGCCCTATCATGTGTCAAGCAGTTAGCTCAATATAAACTAGATCATTATTTATAGTTTCTTTCTAACACTTTTGTGGTCATCCTCTTCCTCTTAATATTTTCACAATCTAGTTTTTCATATCTTCTTACGGAAGCGTCCTTGGGTTATCCTTCTACATGTTCAAACTATCTTAAACAGTTTCCCCTCATTTTATCCTCTATTGGTACTACTCCCAATTTGTTTCTAATAACCTCATTATGTATACGGTCTTTCCTTGTGTGGTCACTCATCCATCTCAACATCTTCATTTACGCTACGGACATCTTTTGTACTTATTGATGATTAACTCCTAACACTCACAACCATAAAATATAGCAAGTCTAATTGTTGCTCTATAATATTTACCTTCAACTTTAATGGTATCTTCTTATCATGTAGAATACGATGATCCTCTCCATTTTAACCAACCAACATTAATTCTATGCGGAACATCTCCATCAATTTTTCCATCACTCTTAAAAATTGATCCTAGGTATTTAAAACTTTCCTTGGATGCATTGTGTGTCAAATTGTCAATCTTAATTTCTAAATCCTCTAAAGTACCCAAATCGTCAAACTTATATTCCATATATTCTATCTTTGTTCTACTAAGTCGAAAGCCTTTACTTTCTAACGTTCTCTCCATAGTTCCAATTTCCTATTAACTTTTTCCTTAGACTCATCCACTAATTCAATATCATGTGCAAATAACATGCACCAAGGTACTTCATCTTGAATTTATTTTGTTAACTCATCAATGACCAATATAAATAAATATGGACTTAAAGTCGATCCCTGATGTAACCCAATATTAACTTTAAAGGAGTCTGTCATTCCTTCGTGAGTCCTCACATAAGTTTTTGTACCATCGTATATGTCTCTTATAAGATTTATGTATGTCAATAGGATACCTCTCTTTTCTAAGGTTCTCCAAATATCATCTCTTGCCACTCTATCGTAAGCCTTTTCTAGATTAATAAATATCATATGAAGGTTCTTCTTTTTGCTCTAAAATGTTTCATAAGATGTCTTAATAGGTGAATCATAATTGGTTCTCTATTGTACTCAATACTTATGTTAACCTATGTTCGATAATTCTTTCTCATAATTTCATAGTATGGCTCATTATACCTCGATAACAACAACAACCAACAACAACTAAGCCTTTTCCCATACTAGACGGGGTCAGCTACATGGATTCTTTGTTTCCACAGAGCCCTATCATGCACCATGTTAGCAGTTAACTCATAATAAGCTAGGTCATTCTTTATTGTTTCTTTCCAACACTTTTGTGGTCGTCCTTTACCTCTTTTAAGTTTTAATACTTTCCAAATTTAGTTTTTCATACCTTCTTACCGATTCTTCTTTTGATCTTCTTTCTATATGTCTAAACAATCTTAAACGATATTCTCTCATTTTATCCTCTATTGGTATCACTCCTAATTTGTTTCTAATAACCTCATTATGGATACGGTCTTTTCTTGTATAACCCCTCACCCATCTCAACATCTTCATTTTTGTCACAGACATCTTATACGGTCATTTCTCTACCTCGATAATTCGAACAATTTTGAATATCTCTTTTTTTCTTATATATGGGTATAAGTGTACTATGTACTCGGTCTTCATTCCTCGAGCATCTTTTAGGTTTTCCATATTTCATTAAATAATCTTGTCAACCAAGTGAGCCCCACGTCTCCTAGGATTTTTCATACTTCTATAGGAATATTGTCTGGTCCTACAGATTTACCAACCTTCATATATTTAAGAGCCTCTTTGACTTCATTCTTTTCAATACGCTAATAGAAATTATGGTTTATATATTTTTCTGATTTGGCTAACTCTCCTAAGCTAATACTAATATCTGTATTTTTATTAAAAAACTTATAAAAATAATTTTTTCATCTATTTTTATATCATCATTCGCCACTAGAATCTTCTCATCCCCATCTTTGATACATCTAACAAAAATAAGATCCTTAGTTTTCTTATCTGTACGATACGGTGCGATACGTATCGTATCGTGGGCCACCACGATACGATACGGGCCCCCGTATCGCATGTGCGGGCGTATCGCACCGTATCGTGCGATACGGCCCGTATCGCACGATACGGTGCGTATCGCCCGTATCGTACGATACGGGCGATACGCCCTGGGACCCTTATAAAGGGTCCCGGGCCGAGGGAAACCCGCGATTTTTCGCGGGTTTCCTCTCTCCTTTTGGGTTCTTCAAGCTCCCTAAGAGTCGGTTTTCGCCTCCTTGGTGTTCAAAGCTCTAAAATCGTGCCCTACGGTGTCCGTCCAAGCCTCCAAACTCGGATTTAGGTATATTTTTAATGTTTTTTTCCTTTTTTTCCTTTATATTTATTGTTTTTTGTGTTATTTCGGGTTTTTTTTTTTGAATGACAAAATATGAAGTTATTAAGTGTGTGTATACGATTTTTATTGCATTCATGAAGTGGGAGACACTCGATTTGAGTGTTATTTGAAGATTGGGGGATTTACGAAGTGCTTTTATTTTCAGGTTTTTGTTTGAATTAAAGTACTCATTGAGATGGCAGGAAGGGGTGGTAGAGACTCTCATTCAAAGTCTGATGATCCGGCATGGCAGTGGGGTATACCAGTTGAGGGTTCAAGGTTAAAAATCAGATGTTTATTTTGTGAAAAGGTGGTTAGTGGTGGAATTTCAAGGTTGAAACACCACCTAGCAGGAACCAGGAAAGAAGTTGCTCCATGCACAGGCAGAGTTAGAAGTGTGCCAGAAGGTATTAAATGGCAATGCTTGCAGATGATTGAGAGCATACAGGAAAGGAGACAACAAAAGGATGATTTCCAGATGTGTGAAGAAGCTGATGATGCTACTGCCACTGGAGTTGGATTCACTGATAGTTTGCCTTCAGATGCTAGAACAGATATTGGTAGTAGCAGTTCGCGAGAACCTAGCAGAGGAAAGAGGGTTGCATCTGAAGACTTTGGAGGTGGCAGAAGAGGAAGTTCAGGAAGGAGTAGAGGAAGAGCTTCTTCTTCTAGCATACATTCGTTCTTTCCTCCTTCCACTACACCTGGTGCTCAGCCAGGAATTCGTGCTGCTATGGCTTCAGAACAACTGCACGATCAAGCAGACCTTGCAGTGGGCAGATGGTTTTATGATACATGCATTCCATTTAATGCAGCAAACAGTTTTCATTTTCAAGCAATGGCAGATGCAATTGCTAACATTGGTCCAGGATACAGGATGCCCTCTTATCAGAAGTTGAGAGGGAAGATATTAGATCAGACCGTGATTGAAGTGCAGCAATACTATTCGACTTTGAGACAATCGTGGAAGGAAACAGGATGCACTATCATGGCAGATGGATGGACCGATAGGCGAGGAAGGACATTGCTAAACTTTCTTGTATATTGTCCTAAAGGACTCATGTTTTTGAGATCTCTAGATATGTCAGAGGAGAGGCACACTGCAGAGATCCTACGAGAGGAATTTGATAAGGTTATACAAGAGGTTGGGCTAGAAAATGTAGTCCAATTGATTACAGATAATGCAGCTAACTACAAAGCAGCTGGAAAGGAGTTAGCTGATATTTATGGGACTTTCTACTGGACACCATGTGCAGCCCATTGTTTAGATCTCATCCTCGAGGACATCGGTGAGATGGATGAAATAAAGGCAGCAACTGAGTGTTGCCAAGATATTACAAAATTTATTTACAATCATGCATTTGTTTTATGTATGATGAGGAGATACACAGAAGGTGCAGAGCTTCTTCGCACAGCTGCAACTCGGTTCGCAACAAACTTCTTATCTGTACAGAGTATTGTGAGACAGAAGCAAGCTTTAAAGAGAATGTTCTCCTCAGATGAGTGGCAACAATTTGCAGAGTTGCCACAAAACAGAAGGAACAGAAAGTTAAATGAGATTGCAGAAACGGTTTTTAGAAGTTCATTTTGGAATGCATGTATCAGATTATTGAAAATTACTTGTCCTTTAGTGAAAGTTTTGAGATTGGCTGACAGCGAGGAGAAACCATCTATGGGCTACCTTTATGAATCCATGGACAGGGCAAAAGAAGCAATCAGAAATAACTTTAATGGAAAAAAAAGAGATTATGTGCCCGTGTGGAAAATAATTGATAGTAGATGGAATAAACAATTGCATCAGCCTATTCATGCAGCAGCCTACTATCTAAACCCATCATTGAGGTACTCAGCAACCTTCAAAAGGGACGGTGAGGTTAATCGAGGAATCATTGAATGCATCGACAGATTAGTCCCTGATGAGAGCATAGTAGATGCGATACATCGAGAGATGGAGATATATGATAATGCTCTTCACTTGATGGGTTTGCCTGTTGCAATTCGCAACCGCTCTACGATGCGTCCAGGTACATTGTTTATTTTCATATTTAAGTTCCATCTTACATTACTGTGGATTATTATGTCTCTAATGTTTATATTTTCTTTACAGATGTTTGGTGGAACAGGTTTGGAAGTGATTGTCCAAACCTTAGAGATTTTGCAGTTAGAGTCTTAAGCCAAACCTGTAGTGCAACAGGTTGTGAAAGAAATTGGAGTGTTTTTGAACACATCCATACAAAAAAGCGCAACAGGTTGGAACACAAAAGGCTTAATGATTTGGTTTATATTCGTTGTAACATGCGCCTTCGTGAAAGGTAATGTTGTATTACTTTCAAATTTTCAATTCGATATTATTTAACTTCAGTTTTCAATTGTTAATATTACTTACTAATTGTTTATCTTTGTTTGTGTCGTAGGCAATTAAAAAAAGTAAATAGAGAAGAAAGTCAGTTCGATCCAATAAGTTTGGATAATTTTGATATATTAGAAGATTGGGTTATGGAAGACACTGAAGAAAATGCCCTCCTAACAGAAGAAGACGTTGCCTGGATTAATTTGGAAGGAGCGCAACAACATTATGGAGATGAAGAATTTGATTTTGAAGAAGAAGGTGTGGGCGTGGCTGATGATGATGAGGATCTGCAACAAGGAGAAGATGAAGATTATTTAGTTGATGATCCTGATTACAATTTGTAAAATGTAACATTATATGTAACTGTAGTGTACTGTAAAGTGTAAACTATGTCTGTATTTTATTTTTTGGATTCAAAATATGTAAATTTGGATGCAATTGTTCAATGTTGAATGCTCAATCTGTACTAAACTTACATTATATGAATTTAAAGCAATTATCAGATTTTTCCTGATTTTTTCTTGATTTTTTTCGATTTTTTTCGATTTTTTATTAATTTTTAATTATTTTTACATTATTTTAATATTAAAGTACGATACGATACGATACGATACGATACGATACGATACGCCCGTATCGTGGAGCCCAGCGATACACGATACGATACGCGTCAGACAACACTGTTACTTATCCTAAAAATATATCTTTCACCTTATTTTGAGTTAAGCTTTTTATATAAATCCTCTCAAATTTTGGCTTTTGCTTTACTAACGGCCTTTTTCGCTTCTTCCTTTGCTTTCTTTTAAGCCTTGAAAGTTTCACTAGACTTCTTAATATAATGCAATTTGTAACATGCATTCTTTGTCTTGATTTTATCTTATACCACTTCACTCCACCACCAAGCTTCTTTTTGTACCGGTACACCTTCCTTAGATATGCCTAACACATCTTTCGCGACTTCTCTAATATGTATAGCCATATTCGACATATCAGAATGTGTACTTATATAATTCTAAGCATCTCCTTAAATAACTTTCCTTTTAAATATATCTACTTTCTCATATTTGAGGTTTCACCATCTTGTTCGAATAACTCTATGCACTCTATTCTTTTTTATCCACTTTTTTACTTGTAAATCTATTACTAAAAGTCGATGTTGAGTAGTTAAACTTTTTCCTATAATTACTTTGCAATCTTTACAACACAATCTATCTTTTTTTCTGCAAAAAAGTAATCAATTTGTGTATGTGATAATCTACTCTTATAAGTAATTAAATGTTCATCTCATTTTTTTAAAATTATATTGGCTATAAAGAGATCAAAAGCCATAGCAAAATTTAAAATCTTCGTACCCTTCTCATTTATATCCCCAAAACCATAGTTTTCATGAATACCTTTATATCCTAATTCATATTTACCAAAATATCCATTTAAGTCTCCTCCTAAACAAATCATCTCCCTTTGTGAATTTTTTTGAATTACCTTATTTAACTCCTCCCAAAAAGACTTCTTTATACTATCTTTTAATCCTACTTGAGGTGCATAAACACAAACTATATTCAAAGCCTCTACTCCTAACACTAATTTCACCCTCATAATTCGGTCACCATATCACTATCCTTTAAATATTTATTTATAATAATACCAATTTCATTTCAAGCCTTTTTCTTTCCTGAGTACCATAATTTAAAACTTGTATTATCAATCTTCTTTAATTTTCTCCAACTCACTTTGTCTCTTGTAAACATAAAATATGAATCTTTCTCTAAATCATAGTATCTGCCACCTCCATTAACTTACCGATCAATGTTTTGATATTTCAAGAATCAATATGAATCTTATTAGCTAAGACTAGCTTCCTTACCCTCGCATCCGTCTATTATGAAAATGTGGAGACCCTCACTATAACTTGTTCGTTACATTCGGGCAACAATGTAGTGGGACTAACTTCTTTACCTATACCCATTCATGATGTGGAAGCCCTCTCTGCAATTGATTCACTAATTCGGGTGAATATGTAGAGGTTTTTGTGTACTTTTCACTGCATTCGGACTTTGTAGTATCACTAAGAGGGAATGCCCCAACATAATGCTCATAATTTGTAGAATCCATGGTAGATAAGGCCAACAAAGTTTTATGTGGCTGTCGGAAGCCTAATGCAACCCTCCTCCTTTATCCGGACTTGGGATCGTTCATGCAAGGATGATCCCTTACATTGGCGGAGTTCATTATAAGCTGCTAACTGTGACATGAAAATCATACCAGTAATAAGTACCATCTTGGAAGTGAATCATAAAAAGTATAATCAAAATGGCAAAAGGGGAAAGGGCTACCCATTCACATGGATACTGATGTTAAATCTGGGTCTTTTTCAATGTAGTTTCTTATATGCTACATCGCCAAATCTTTTGGACTGATTTGAATTCTTATAGGACTCTTTTCCATGATAATCAGATCACATTATCAACCATATGGTTCCATTTCTTACATTTCATGAGAATCCGATTCTAAAATGTCTATAGAGCCTTTGTTTGTCTCAGCACAAGCCTAATAGTTTGACTTGCGTAGGTTGTTTGTGCTGGTACCTGGGGGATTTTCTTCATTGGAGTTCAGTATCTTGTCCTACCATTTTCACATAAATTCTGAAATTCATGGTTTGCTTTACTGAGATACTCTTTGTTCTAAATTACTTGCTTGAAGGAATTGTGAAGCATAAGCAGAGGGGCAAGCCAGATGCTGCTGCTAATGCTCTCTCTTCCGTCCAGCTCTCCCTGGCAGTCAGTCTTTCGTCCATATCAAACTATGGAATAGGAATTAAGAAGTGTTGGAACCGGTTGCCCATCTTGTTTTTGAGAAGAAAACCTTTTCCTCCTTTTCATCTTTGTAAGAACCTTCTTCTTCTGTAAGATGTCAAGATGAGTCCGGGTGGAATGACTCTATGGCTCTCTGAATACCTTTGGGAACCCTGTGACCCCAACATCATGAACTTGTTTTATGCAGGTTCTGCAACACCTAACCTTGAAATTGGTGGTGGTTGGGGATCCATTGCTCCTCCCGTCCTTTCCAGCAAATGCTATGCTTTTGTCCAGTTTTATGATTAAGTTTATTCTAGCTTAAATGCTTGTATTACTTTCCTTGCAATCTGTCCTGTTATGAGTTTGAAATGTCTGATAATGCTGGTCACTTTTATAAATGAATAAGCAGCTATTTCATCATATTTTCTTAAAGAAGAAAAACCTGTTGCAAATTTATAAGCTTAATGCCTCATCATGCACGTATTCTTATGATGTTGGCATGTTGTCAATCTACCTTCTTGCAGGAATTTGGTCATCATGTTAGATTGGCAACTCATGATAACTTCAGAACCTTTGTAAAATCAGCTGACATTGATTTTTACCCTTTGGGAGGTGATGCGCGAATGTTGGCAGGATGTAAGAGGTCTAACGTACATTATTTTGATTACTTCTCATTGCCTTTTTTTGTGTTTGATCTGGTTTTAACATAACGAAAATGATCCTCTTTCACATCTCTGATCACTGAAGTCGTGCTAGTTCAAAACATTGACAGACATGGCCAAAAATAAAGGTTTTTTGCCATCTGGACCCGCGGATATATCACTTCAACGGAAGCAGATCAGAGACATTATTGATTCACTGTTGCCAGCATGCTCATCAACATAAACAAGAAATATAGTCGCTTTTCCTTCTTGTGAATGTTTGAAGAAAAGTGTATGATCTCTTTGGCTTTGCTTGTAACCCAAAGACAATACCATAGCTTTTTGTGAATCTTCCAAACCATGCTCTGGGAGATTTATTTTTAGCCCATTATAAAGCCTCTCTCCTCAATTCAGAAACTTTGTTTGTTCCACTTGTAGGACCAAACCCTCGGGGAATCTCCATGTATACCTCCTCATCTAAGTCTCCATGTAAGAAAGCATTTTGACATCAACCGCGGTGTAGTTCCCACCCAGTGGGCAAGAAGAAGAGAGAGTAAAATACGAAGATTCATCTTGCCACCGGCAGCAAATGTCTCCTCATAATCAATGCCATAGGTCCGAGTGTATCCCTTTGCCACTAATCTTGCTTTAGCTCCTTTGGTTCATCTGCCTCTTCTTCATAATCATTTGCATCATTCTCTGTCTCACTAGGAATTAGAGGAAAAACATATGGAGAATTATGCTGAGGTGTATTTGGCTCCCTCTGGGAAGAATAATATAGAGTTGACTCAATAAAGGTGACATCCATGGATACATATAGTTTTTTAAAAAGGAGATCATAGCATTTATAGCCTTTTTGGGAATTTGAATATCCTAGAAAGATATACTTTACAGATCTAGGATCAAGTTTATCACAATGAGGTAGATGAATATGAACAAAACATGAACAACCAAATATTCGAGGAACTATATGAAAAGGTTTTGAATCCTTATCAAGACATTTCATTGGACTTTCACTCTTGAGAACATTGCTAGGCATCCTATTAATCAAGTGAACTGAAGTAAGGTCGGCTTCTCTCTAATAGAATTTAGGAACATTGTTTTGGAGTAATAAAGTTCTGGCTACTTCCAGAATATAACGATTTTTCCGTTCAGCAATACCATTTTATTGAGGAGTATAAGAACAAGAAGTTTGATGAATAATCCTATGTGTGCTTAAATAATCTTGAAACTGTCTGCTAATGTATTCTCCCCCATTATCAGAACGTAGAATTTTCACATAAGTATTGAATTGAGTAAGAATAAATTTATGCACACTTGGAAATATAGTAGACACTTCAGATTTTGATTTCATTAAATAAATGATAGTAAGACGCATATAATCATTAATAAAGGAAACAAAGTATTTCTGACCAAACAATGAAGTAACAGAACTGGGACCCCATATATCAGAATAAAGGAGCTCAAAAGGTTGGGATCTCCTAGAGTCACTTAAAGGATAAGAGGCTCTTTGGTGTTTCCCAAGCTGACATACGTCACATTCTAAGTGTGATTTATTTGACTCGACTCTAAGATGAGGTAAAACATATTGAAGTTTTGACAAAGGTAAATGACCAAGACGACAATGTCAAAGACGAATTTCTGCATCCTGATCTGATGGACTGAAGCATTATAAGATGTATGCTGTAAGTTGTCTTCCAGGATGTATATGTAGTCTACCATGACCAAAGATTTTTCCCGTCTTCAGATCATGAAATACACATCCAGTAGAATCAAAGGTTACACTACAGTTCATAGTTCGAGTTAATAAATTGACTGAAAGTAGATTTATAGAAAAACTGAGAAATGATAAATTGATTTTAAGTCTGAAAAACATGTGGGTACACTTCTCTGTCCAATCATATAAGTGTAAGAACCATATGCCAACTTAATCGGCTCCTGTTTTATAAGAGGTCGGTATTCTGAAAAATATGATAACTCACCCACAATGTGATCTGTAGCATCAGAATCAATTATCCAAGTTTTGGAATTAAAGTGAGAGAAGTGGTTACCCTTCACGGTATGAGTTGCCTGAACTACTGTAGCCTGAGAAAAGGATGGTTGAGATTATTCAGATAATTTAGTCTCCAGGCCCTCTATCCTTTTAATAATTGCTTGAATTCTATGTATACTGGGAGTTGAATTTTCTGCAGCATGAGCGGAGTAGTTTCGATTTCTATAATAATCAGGTCTGCCATGTAATTCTCACCAGTTTTCTCTGGAATGCCTTGATTTGCCACAATGAGAACATATAAGTTTTTCTTTTTCTTTAGAATGAAATCGACCACGTCTACAACCTTGTTGTCCACCTCTTCCACGATAATGTGAGTTTTCTCTCCTTGTTTGAAGTGCATGTTGGTCTGTAATATGAATATTGTCCTTCTCAAGATTTATGCGATCTTCTTCTCTAATCAATAGTGAGTATCATGTCCCCAGTGAAGGAAGTTCGTCTCTGCCCAATATATTTAGTTTTATTAACTCAAATTCTGGATTTACACCCAATAACAGGTCAAATACCTTTTTCTTCTCTATTTCAGCATTTCGTTCTGTGTAACAAGAAGAACATTTAATATTAGTATAATAAACAAGTTCATCCCAAAGTCCTTGAAGATCTGCATAGTATTCACTTACGAGTTCCTTGTTTGCATTTTCTGATCTTTTCCGAAATTTCATACTCCTTTGCCACGTTCCTTTTTCTGGAGTAAGCTTCTAAAACTACACACCAAATTTCATGAGCTGATTGAAGAAACATAAATGTCTTTGCAATAGATGAAATCATTTACTGAAGTAACAAAGATGATATTAATGCATCTTTTCTTCTCCAAACGAAATATTGTGCATCATGTGTATCTGGGCTTGGTGTTTGACCCATTAGATGAGCCCATCTCCCCCTAGCTATAACAGCTAGTTCCACAGATCTAGACCACTCCAAGTAGTTGTCATCTAGCTTAGTTTTGGTAATATGAAAATTCTCTAATTTTTCATTGGTTACGTGTTCAAACATCAAAATTGGGTTGTCAACCCCCTTTCCTTTACTTGCCATATATGCAAGTTTGAATAAAGGTCTCAAAAAATTGAAATGAGTCTGATTTTAACAATACCGTGTAGACTGTCCAAAAATTGCTTGTGAATGAAATATGGACAGATTCAGTCGGCCTTATTTAAGCTTCTGATTTCACTTTAATAGATGTAGATCTCTATAAACAAAAAATGTCTAAATGAACCAATATGTGTTGCCGCTGACCACTACTTCCTGAGTATAAAGAATCTGATGATGGTTGAGTAGTAAATCGATAACTATAGAACCAACTTTCGCTGGGATTCAAGATACGCAGAAATGGAATCCGAAGACTGCAAATACGTTTGAACAGCCAATAAAAAAAATTGACCTCTGTCGACAATATGATGAAATTGATCCCAAACAAAAAAGGAATCTTGCGAGCTTAACTGAATGATAACAACGTTCAGGTCTGCCTCTTGAAACGATGATTAATGACTGCTAATGGCTACTGCCTGCCCTTTCAACAAGAATTGTAGGATGATTTCTTCCCAAAAATTTTAAATCAATGCTTCAAGACAATATTTCTTCATTTCAACAAAAAACGGTGGATTTACTCGCCTCATAGGCTCTGATACCATATTAAAAATAACTTCATTGATTAAAATAAGAAGAAACTTACAGATATTGGCAG
This sequence comes from Brasenia schreberi, assembly GCA_036023115.1. Taxonomy (NCBI): domain Eukaryota; kingdom Viridiplantae; phylum Streptophyta; class Magnoliopsida; order Nymphaeales; family Cabombaceae; genus Brasenia; species Brasenia schreberi. The sequence continues at coordinate 21,443,094 of JAYKKT010000066.1, forward strand.
ATTGGAGGCATTCCTCCAATCTACCCCAAATCACCAAAATCGGCCCAAACAGGCAGTCGTCCAGTTTCTCACCTTATTCTAAAGGTTTAACCCTAATCTACCTATATATAAGTTGTCTAACTTGAATGACTAAATTACCCTTAATTAACATTAAGTACTACTAAATTACCATAACCTACATTAAGACTCAAAACGATACCTAGCACAGGACGACACCTAATAATACTCGACACTTAACAATACAATTTGTAACAATACAATCTATAACATAATCTAGGGTAGCATTAGGACTTGGGAGGAATATCTTCCAGAATACATTTGTCATCTTCTTTCTTCTAGATGTACGATAGTCTCTTCTTCCTTTTCGACCTTATGATGCTCTTTCAATGGTAGAATCGGTAATACAATTTATGTAAGTTGATTTGATGAATGGTCTTCATTAACATCATAAAATAAAGAATATTAATGGAAGGTAATATCCATCATAACATATGATTTCCTCTTTTTGAGATATGACATTTATACTCTTTTTGAATGGAAGAGTAACCCAAGAAAATACACTTAACAACTCTAGTATCTAGTTTATCTCTAGAATTGTTGTGTATATGCACAAAACAAGTGCATTCAAATACTCTCATAGGTACGTGAAATTGTCTTTTTATAGGACATAAGGTGTGAAATGGAGAATTGCCATTAAGGACTCATTTGGGCATGCAATCAACAAAATAAGTGCATTCAAACACTCTAAGAGGTACATGAAATTGTCTTTTTGGACATAAGGTATAAAATAGAGAATCGCCATTAAGGACTCAACTGGGCATGCGATTTATAAGAAAAATTGCGGTTAGGACAACTTCACTCCAATAAAACTTAGAAACATTGTACCTAATAAGCAATGTTCTAGCAACTTCTAAATTATGCATGTTTTTATTTCAGAAACATCATTTTGTTGTGGGGAATGAGGACATGACGTTTGGTGTAGGATTCTTTGAATTTGGAAATAGGAATCTAGTGATTGAAACATAAACTCACCTCCATTATCACTACAAATGATTTTAATTGGCAACTAAAATTGGGTATGGATAAATAAGGGAGAATATACTTCGCTTCATCTTGGGTTTTCATAAGATAGATCATACTAATCTAGTACAATCATCAATGAATGAAATGAAGTATTTATGACCATGCAATGAAGTAATAGAACATGGACCCCAAACATCATGATGGACAATTTCAAATGGTTTAGAAGCTCTAGATTCATTCAAAGAAAATGACGCACGATGATGTTTGACATTTTGACAAGTGTCACATTGCAAAATCAAATCACTAGAACTGGAAAATTGAGGTAATAGAATCCTAATTTTAGAGATGGGTAGATGACCCAATCGTCTAATATCAACTTTTCCTTTTTTATAGTTAGAGTAGACTGCATAGTTGTCTTATTGGTTTCCTCATAAAAATAAAGTCCTCCCCTCAAACTACTCTAACCAATAATTTCACAAATCACCACAAACTCGTGATATTACAAAAAGGCCTTGGTGTACTGAACAAGCTTTAAGTCTAAGCTCAAACCAGAGTTTTTAAGGACAAACTCGAACCCAAACAAGCTTTAAGGCTAAGCTCAAACTTGAGCTTTAACACTAAACTCAAACCATCCAAATAAAACCATCCAAATCAATCAAATGTTAAGGCCCTTAAATAACTTACAATCTCAAACGTGGTTATATGATTATAAGAATAAGATAATCCACCAAGATAATCAAAAAAAGGTTTTAAATATATATGAAAAATTTATAATCAACTTAATATTTTCCAAGAATCTTTTCAACATAAAATGTTTGTGTCAAAAAATAAGAATTCTTTTAATGAATTTTTTATCATTTACACAAAACGCCTAAAATATAGCAAATGAATAGTCAATACTCAAGGCAAAACTCTTTTTATGTATTATTTTTAAATACTTTTATCCAACAAAAGGTTATTAAGATAACCATAAGTGCATTTTCAACATTGACTCATCTTCAATCAATAGCCAACAACATGAAGCACCTTAATCACAAATGTCTTCAACAAAAGGTCAATAAACGTGACATATAGCCACAACACATAAATCTTAATCACATAAAATGCAACTTCAAAGTTATCAAGATCACAAATTATCAAATAACAATAAGTACATCTTCACTAATCTCTAACCAATGGCCAATAACATAAAGCACCTTAATCATAAAGGTCTTCAACAAAAGGCCAACAAAAGTGACATATAGCCATAATATGGAGATCTTAATCATACAAAGAGATGCAACCTATTGTCTAATAAACAATAAATAAATTATCTTCTAAATAAGATATTAAACAATTGATCCAATAAATGTTAAAAATAAATAAGTTGAAAAAAACTAATCAGGATGTACCCAAACTGAATACCAAGCAAGATCAAATTGGATCTAGACATAGTCCCGGGTTTGGATCTAAGACCGACAAATATCTCATATTTAACGTAGAACGGGTCTGGATCAATGATTCGACTGCATATAAATGTCCATCTCTTTCTCTATTAAACACCAAGGCTGGCTCATCTCTCTCTATTGCTGCCATTAACCCACTAGCAACCACCATCATTTTTGTTGTCGTCGGCATCATCAATCACCACCCTCCTTTGCCACCATCAACCACCATCGTTGGCCTCCGTTCTCTCTCCTTCCCTGCTAATCCGCCCAAAGCCACCGTTATCGATCAGTGAACCGCCACTGCTGCCATTCACATCCCACCAATCTTGTCATTGTTCCCTTAATGTTGTCAGTGACTGCCAACTACCGGTTGAGACGTCTCGTTGCTCAACCTCACAACCGTTGTCATTCACCGTCGTCCCCACGACCACGAACCATTTGCTGGCATTTTCATCCTCAACACCATCCTTGAACGAACAAGCACCGTCGACTTTACCCTCACTAATTAACCCCCATTCCCTCTACAACCATCAGCTAAAACAAAAATTTTAAAAGAAAGAATAGCCTTAGTGCATAACTGCTCCATTATTGTTTGTTTGCCGGAGTCATCCACCGATACGATTCTGCCCGACCATCACCCTGTTATTGATGCCATATATGAACACTTGGAGGTGGTGTTGCGGGAAGAAAACAGATGGAAGGGTTGTGCAACCTCTTCCTTCTTGCCGTCCATGGTCGAGGCCCACACCGATGCTGACCCGATTGTTGCTTCGTCTTTCTAATTCCTCACTCTTCATCTCTGACCCCTTCACCTTCGCCTTCTCTTTGAGTTCTTTGCCGAATATTGACCTCATAAGCATTTTTGGGGATGACCGAACTCTCGTAGGTTCATAACCTACATGGGCCACCATAGTCACTATAGATCTCCACCAAAAGGCCATTGAGCATCTCTCCAGCTTTAATACCATGTTAGAAAATTGGTAAAATTTCTGTTTTCATTTTATTAAAAAATTAAATAATTGATTTACAATCAGCCTCACAAGGCTTGGTATTTATAAAATACAGAGTAATTATTTATAGAGAGAAAGTGAGAGGAATGAAAGCTAGCAACAATCAGTTGGTTGCTTAAGATAGCCCAACGGCTAGTAAAGTAGTCATTGGGGCCCCTTGATGGCCCTAGTGGAATCTGCTATTTGAACTCTTCAAAAGAGGAATGCCTCAAAAAGTATTGTAAGAAAACCATAAAACTATTAATCTTGCTTTTTGAAGTTACAGGCTAAAGTTACACAAGATCAAACACAATCATGACTAACAATCCATATGGCCGGCACAACTTTGTGTTGGAGAAGGCTTACTTTGGTTTTGATTTTAGACATGTCTGATTCTGATAGTCTGTCTACTACTTCTCAAATAACAGTCGTTTTGAATTATGTTGATGATTACTTATTGCTTTGTGTAGGGCATGTTCATGTTGCCGAAGCTCTTGGGGTGCCAATACACATATTTTTTACCATGCCATGGACGTGAGTATTCCATTTGTGAATTTCATGACCTTGCTGCTTCTACAACATTCATTGAACTGCTTTTACCATGCCACTAGCAGCATTTGCAATACTTGTTACTGCTGTATTTTGTTTCATTAGAATAGTCTTCCTACTCATTTGACAATTAAGCAGAGGCATTCATAACTTTTGAATGTTGCTATTGTTTATGCAGACACAAACATTTATATGAAAGGAGAGAGAGAGGACTTCCAACCCAAGGATAGTCTGAACCTTCTTAAACCTTCCCTCATGATTCAATTAGATTGCCCCCTTTTACTTCTTGGTCTTTCTTTTTCTCAATATTGAAAATAGAATATGTAAAAAGCTCCTTAAATCGTGGAGTTGGCTGACTCTCTCTCTCTCTCCAAGAATCTTGAAAGCACCTATCTTTTCCAAAAGTAATTTTCATTTAAAGGATGAATAGATTAGTTCTCTCTCTCTCTTTCTCTAGACTATGTACTAACATGAACAAGTAATAGGTCTCTACTTTAGAGTTTGTCAATAATGCAAATCAAGGTTTAGGAAAACTTGAAACTTGCTGTACCTGAGACCAAACCTGCTGTGCCAAAAATTGTTTAAAATCTGTACTTAGATCTCATGATGATTCATAAAATGTGCAGCCAACCTGCTGTTAGGAAATAACTCAAGATGCTAACTGTTGAAAGTATAAGTGGAGGCCCACACAAGCTACATGGGGGAAGGCGAGTATTAAGAACTATGATCTGTAATAGTTACCGAAATATAAAGCACACGAGTATTTACCAGGTATATGAGAAGTGTCCATAGATGAAGAGAAACTTGAAAAAGGTCTCGGTCTAGGGAGTTGTTTTGGTAAATAATCGGTGAAGTTCTTAAATTTTAGTATTCTTTTAATGTGGAGGAAGTAGGGCCGCAAAATGAAGGAGGACCACCGGATCATATCATGGTATACAGTTTATGGAGGTTTGGGCTATCCTTGGCTTGGGCGATAATCATTGATAAGTGCAGAAAAGGTGAAAAGTGCAACTAATTATTTCCGAGATCATGGCAGATGGAAGTCAAACTATTTTTTCTTTGATCTGTCTTTTTCCCCAAAATGCTTCTAGATTAGTAATTTTTCTTAATGTCGTGTGTCATGTCTGGTGTATTAATCTGGAAAAGGGTTCTCTTTCACATGATGTGTTCTTCACCTGAATCTATTTTTGGGCAGGCCGACGCATCAGTTTCCTCATCCTTTGGCACGGGTCCCTCAGAGTGCTGCCTATCGAGTATGTGCTCCTTGTATGATTCAAATATTTTACTTATGGATTTATATCTAATTCATGTGCATCCTTTTGAGTTTATTGTGAAGCATGTTCATTTGATGGAGCTTTACAGTTTAGTCATTAAGATATTCTACTCATCCAGCTTTCTTACCGCGTCGTGGACTTGCTCATATGGTGGTTCATAAGGGATATGATTAATGACTTCAGAAAAGGAAAGTTGAAACTTCCACCAATCGCATACTTTAGCACGTACCACGGATCAATTTCCCATTTGCCAACAGCATACATGTGGAGCCCACACCTTGTACGAAAACCGAATGGTAAGCTTGTTTCTCCTTTCTCCCAAATCTATTGTTAGTTCTGGATAATACATTCTTTAGGCAATTTGACTTTACAACTTCATGCTGTTCATAACCTTTCTAACTAAACCACACTAAAATTGAATATAAGCAGGTGTGCCTTTTTATTTTCAAAGATAGCAATTTTTAGTGTGTGATTCTACAATTTAACAATATGCACATCATGTTCATTGAGCCATTTCCTAGGCATGCAGACGAGGTCACATGAAGTACATACTGTTGAATTGTATTATTAGAAGCAGGTTCTTTCTTTTGTAAGTTTATTTTCTTTTTGTTTATAGTATTCCATTAGCCATTACTACCAGCTATCTCTGCTAACCATTGAGGCTTGTTTAGACCAGTCAATCTCTCTTACTCCCTTAGTCTTTTCGGTCTCTTAATCCTAGATATAAAGGGTTTCCTTTAGTTGTATTAACCTCTTTCAAGGATTTGAGTGTTGGTCTTTCATGAAAAAGTTTTACTTTGGACCTTGGTTTATCTTTTGTCAATTCTTGGCACTTTTTCTTTTGTAAATTCCTTGCACTTTAACAACTTTACATTTGTGTATTATGCACGCACACTTATCTATCCGTGGATGTTTCTATATGTAATAACTATGTGCCTTTATATGTTTACATTGGCTATTCAATATTTAAGATATACATTTAGTAGTTAGACATGTCCGGTTTTGACTCAGATGGACAATTTCAATTGAAACCGAACTGGGCCAGAAACCAGATGGATTTGGAAACAGCTAAACCGGAGCTGAAATTGGAATTGAACCCGAGTGGTCCCCAGTTCGGTTACGGTTTTGAGAATTCTAAGATTGCACCAGAACCGTTGGTTCCAAACTGGTTGGAACCTTGGGCTCTAGTTCCACGAAAGTCTCTCCCCTTCTTCTTTTTAAGCTTTTCGAATTTCCCTCCTATGACTAGAATATCCCTCTCTTTTTTTTAATTTCCCTCCTATTCCTCCCTTCCCCTTCTCCCATGTGTCTATGAATTTGTATAAAAGCACTTGATGATGGTGATAGTACGTGATCATACCCACCCATTAATAATGGTTGACCAAATCAGCCAATTAAGAGGATCAAATCAGGTGATTCATCTCTTAATCAATGCTTTTGAAAGATATATCTATTAAAATGATTTAAAATAATTAACTTTTCCTTTCATTGATACCTTTAAAACATTAAAAGATTTTGTCAGCAAAGTCAAAAGTTTAGTTCTAACTGACTGACAGCTGGCTGCCAGCCAAGCTAGTCAATCGGCTGGCCTACTAAACAGCCTTTTATATTAAAAATTTATTTTATTTCATCTTGTTTTCTAACTTTTTTTCAAAGTCAGAGGTGAATTGCAATTCGGTTCAAAATTGGAGCCGTGGTTTATGAAATTGGAACTGGTCATGTCTAGTTAGAAGTAGCTTCAAAAGTTCTAAATAGGTCAGTGCATCCACAGAAACAAATATCATCCAGTTTTTGAACTTCTTCCAAAACAATCAGGAGAAAATATTTGCTGCATTCTTGGTGTATGAACGGAATGTTTTTGGGGTATGCTATAACAAATTTATCTATGTGCTGTTCTTTTTAAAGCTTAAATCACAATGTTAAGGCTTTCTGAATTGTTGGAGCCAGGATGTGTTTTACTCTTATGACACCTCTTTTCTGCCACATCTTGATAGGTTTTGTTCTTGATTGCCTGTCATTTTCTTCTCCTTTGTACCATCGCAAGTCAAGCCTATGCATCTATTTTGGCATTCACCTTGGAAGTTGTAAAAGATGCCCCATTACTCCTCAACTTCGGAAAAAAGCTAGGTTTCCTTATACGTATATAGTTTTAAAAGAGTCCAACATCTGAACTTGGAATAAGCAGCCGGCATTTATGGTGGATAATGGACCTACATGACATGGTTCTGACCCAGATCAGATTCATGAGTACTTAATGTCTTCAAATTAATTTCTATTATGTATTTATAAAATAAATTTTTAAATGTTGAAATTTTCCAGAGATTTTTTGTGGAAAACAAGTTTTTAGATCTCTCGAGTTCTTCCTCTACAAAATCCCAAGCAAGAGGTTGTGATTGTGGTTACACCTATGACTATTGGTTGAATAGGAGCATCATATGGTGTTTACTTAAGTTGTTCCATGTGCCAATGGAGATTCAGCCATTTATGGCTGTCAAACAGGGCCATTTGCAGGGGCCTGGTTCTTGATTATTATAGTGATATGATGAAATCCTTGTGATATGATTTCAGTTGGTTCATTTGCTTTTTTCAACCATAGACCTTTGACGATTGATACTTTCAGATGCTATTGTGCCTTATGTTGATCAGTTTTGAATATAAACTTTGTAATGCGTTTTGTTTCTGTTTGTTTGACATGATTACTCACATCATCTACAGATTGGGGCAGTCAAGTGGACGTTGTTGGTTACTGTTTCTTGAATCATAGTCTCAAGTATCAGCCACAGGAGGACTTTCTTCGGTGGCTAGAAGCTGGCACCAAACCCATTTATATAGGATTTGGTAGCATGGTATACTTCCCTTGAAGCAAGTTAGCATGGTTAAATACATCCTATGGTTATTCTCATGCTCTTATAAGAAGTTGCTTTTGGTGATTGGTATTATGTTTAAGCATTTGACCTATAAAATAGAAGCAATTCTTCATTATGCTGATGGTGTGTTGATGCCATGGTAAAAGAGTCATGCCACTGGCTAGTTTCTATAGTTGATCAATTATCACGTACCATGATAATATTTGTAGTTATATATGTTTATTATATTATTATATGGACAGTCTTAGCTAAGTATCTCTTAGCATAAACATATGTTTGTCTCGGAATGATTTTCTATTCTAGCTACAACCTTGCCTCCACATTATTTTTGCAGTTTTCCTGAAGTCCTGGTTCTTTCCAAGTTATCAGTTTTTATGATAAATTTCATTTTGTGGTAACCGTATAACCTGGATCCCTTACTATCATTCATATTGTAGCTAAACTTTCCAATCATATTATTATTTACCCAAGCATTGTTTTTGTGAAAGTATGATGGACGTGTACATTCTCTCCTTGTAATATTAGATTGAAAACTCAGTGTCGACTTAAACATATTATATGATCATGGAGTAACGTTTGATGATATAATTAGTGTCTTTCTGGTGCTACATCAGTATCACTATATTCTCGTTATAGAGAATATTCTTTAACAATTCACAGACACTTGACTATTTTCTGCCATCTGTGTAGCCACTGGAAGATGCAGCTAAGACAACAAGTATCATTCTTGAAGCACTAAAAGACACTGAACAAAGAGGAATAATTGATAGAGGATGGGGTGGCCTAGGCAACAGTAAGTTTGTCGCTGTTCTCTTGTCTGTGCTCCTAGCAGTTATTCTGTGGAAGTTTGTTTTCTCTGCTTCCATCTGTGCCACTGCTAGTTGAGGTGCTCAGTGTCCATGTATGTCTAGACGTAGTTTCTTTCATAATGTCCTCTTTGGATAGAGCTATGTTGCCAGGGTACTGGAATGGTATGAGGTACAACAACTTTCCAAACATGGTTATGGTGACACCGTTGGAAGTTGGGAGTTTTCATATGTATGTGTTTACATGAATGTATTGTTTCTTAAATGTTTCTCTTAATTATGTCCATTAAGGTATCAATTGTTCATAATATTCAACAAAAAAGGGGCATAGCAAGTTGGTTACAGGGTTGGATGTCTGACAAGTTGTAATACTCAGGTGTCTGTTTGGTAGGAACCTGCCTAGTTGTGTTGTTTAATCTTAAAAAGTAAAGGATCACTACATGCCCCCCCTCTCTCTCTCGTCACCCTACACGGTATAAGTTCTGCTTCGAACCAATCTTCCAATATGCCCCTCGAGATTTTCACTGCATCCATTATGAGAGCTAGCCATCTTACTTGTTGACCTGCCTATGAATGTAGTCGTACTCATCCATCTGCCACACCTAGTACAAGTGATTTCATACAGTACACTTTCTGTTAGTAATGAGTTTACAAACATAAAAAGTAGAACTGTCAATATGGGGTTTGGCCCTGCCCCACCCTACAAAAATTGTGGGACGGGCCAGGAAATCCTGGCCCATATTTTTGACATGGCCTGAAATGGCCTGGCCCACCTGACCTGAGGGGCTGAGGTGGGCGGGGGCTGGTTGGCCCGTGGCATCAACATAACTGGCTACTATGACGGAGTAATTGCCCAAGAATGGTTCTTTGGTAAAGTAGACCCAATGGCTGGTACTATTTAAATAGGTCAATGGGTTGAGGTAACCTGTCCCTGCTGGTTGTGGAGGCCTTGTTAGAAACAAAATGGGCAGATATATCAATGGGTCAGAGGTTTTGCTCAAAACCTTGGCTGGGGTTCCGCATAACAAGCTGAAGCTTGGGGAATCCTCATATGAGCTGGATGTGTTGTTTGTGAAACCTGATAGTTGAATTGGACTCAGGCAAACTTGTGTGAATGTTGATCTCTCTAATAATCAATTGCTCCCGCTATGTGCTTCTTTGTAATCAGAATATCCGCATTGTGTATGTTCTGAGGGACCAATGTGCGGACAAGCTTGCTTCTCACAGCTTAGACGTACTGTTTTGTATACTGGAATAGCACTCAGCCCCTGCCTTTCTTTATCTTCTACTGCTAGCTGATAGAATGGGTATCCCATTCTTTCAGGACTTCTCATTGTATACTACTGGGGTTAGGCCCTCCTTCTCACCAAAGTAAAAGAGAAAAGAAGGTTCAATTTCTAGCACAACTGGGTAGGCGTTCAATAGCATCATGAGTTAGTTCTTGCATCAATCGTTACATATTTGTCTTTGTCAGTGATTATATATGTGCCTGTATATGGTTACAGGATTTTCTGTATTTTAGTAACATCTGGGGTGGCAATAAAATGTCACTTGTAGCTGCCTTTCATTGTAGTTGAGGGAAGTGGTGATGGAAGATAATGGATGCTTTTGGAAATGCAAAGCGAGTGGGCTGCTGCTGATTTGGATTCCCTTTTCAATCTTCTTAAGGTTGGAAACCGAAGTACCATATATGGCCATAGAGCGGACAAGTTTTCATGGAAGCAAGTCTGGATTTTAGTTGCTTGACTTCTCCTAGTCATATTTTTTATTTGTGATGAAACTATGTGCTCTCAAGGAAGTTTATTTTCCTGTTTATTTAGTAAAAGAATTCATTTATACTTTTCAAATTTTTGCAGTTCCAGAGATTTCGGATAATGTTTTTCTTCTAGAAGACTGCCCACATGATTGGTTGTTCCCCCAGTGTGCTGCAGTGGTGAGTTATGATTTGGCTTGTAATACATCAGGCGGCGTAATTTTAGAAATCATTTAATGATATATCTGGGAAAAATATTACACATGAAAAGGTAGTACTATATCAGAAATTCTGCTGTGGTGTAGATTGCAGTACATCCTTGCACTGTCTGTGTGGATACACACACATACGCACAAACAAACACATACTTATATGCATATATATAACGGATAAATTTGGGTTTATGATTTCTCTTGATATGCTTGTTTAAGACCTCATCAGATTGAGAGCCTCGATTTAGAATCCTAGTCCTAGGCTACTTATCAAAAGGTAAGCATAGAAGAGTGCATTTCTTGTTAAAAGATCCATTGGCATGCCTCAATAGTTGGAGGATTAAGTCAGTAGGAAATCCTGCTTGACAGATGGAAATATTGCTCATTCTCGGTAGCATCTGGTATGTGAATAGTATCTTGTAAGATTGCAAGTAACCTTAACGGTACCTTAAGGTAGCCCCTTCCCATGTTAGTGAGGTCACCTAAAGGGTGAAATACTGACTTCCCACAGGGTCACCCTAAACCAGTACTAAGCTCACCCATAACACATTGTAAGACTCCAATATTCATTTTCTGAACATCATTGTCCATGGTACTGACAATTGTTAAATTGTTGTTTGCAAGGGAAGTTATTTTACATTTCTCTGCTCTTTCCCTTTTGTGTGTGTTTTTGTGACTCACTTCTCTGCTCCTTCCTTTGTGTTTCATTTCTTAGTTTGTTTGAGTAAAATTTAGATGTCAAATTTCTGGGTTGTATTTTACTTCAGTTTTTAGGTACAAAAATTTAATGAACAGACCCCATGTATAGGGATGTCAAAAGGTCCAATCTTAGAATTACCAACTATGGCAGCCTACTTACATTATTCATAAACAAATTGATGTCTTTGGGTTATCCGTTATCATCGAACCTATTCATGGAAATTTTCAGGTTCATCATGGTGGAGCAGGCACAACAGCTGCAGGATTAAGGGCAGGGGTGAGCAGTATCCAGAACTTCTTCTGTTTGTAATATGACTATAATTGTGAACTGGTTAGGTATTGGTTATATGTATCACCAATGAGAATTTTCAAGTCTGAAGGGATATATTCAGTCTGATCCATGATTTATGTACATATATATGTAAGAGTCCTTGCTTTTGTTTCTTAACAAACAAGTTAGGTAGTCAGTTGAATTTGATATATTGACATTTTTTCACCAATTGACTAATATTTATAGATTTAGCTAAAGATAGAATCTGCAACTTATTCTCAACACTTTCGATGAACTGCATGTGGATTTCAGCAATCCATTTGTTCCAATCTTCCACACCTTAGTCAAAATCTCTTTGAGTTTTTCCTTTTCATCGTCATCCATATCAATAACTTTTCCTTGAATTTTCTTTTCGAAACAATGTATAAATTATCAATGGTTCCTGTGAGCCATAATTAATCATCATGAACCATGGAATAACTAGCATTGAGCTAAAGGATAGAATTTGAAACTCCATGTCTTGTGCACCAGAATAAAGAAATTATGATAACTTCCCACCCGCCAACACAAGTCTTGAGAAATTCACGAAGTTCAACTCAAAAAGCTAATCTCCAAGGTTTAAAAAATAACTGTTAGCACAAACTAAATTGTGCCTGTGAAATCCATTGTATAGTGTTTAGTGTATGGTAATATCATGGAATTGTTCCTAGTCCTGTTTTAGTGTAGATTTGGGTAATCTTTGTGTGCATATAATGGCTCATTTCTTTTTCTTTTCTATTTTTCTCAGTGCCCTACAGCTATTGTGCCATTTTTCGGTGATCAGTACTTCTGGGCTGATAGAGTATGGGAGAAAGAAGTTGGTCCTGCCCCAATACCTATTTATGAGCTCACTGTAGAGCGGTTGTCAAATGCAATTAGGTTCATGCTGGAAGTTGAGGTAATTTTATGCAAGCTTGGTTGACTGAAGATGATTTGTTTTTCTGACTTCTCTCATAATTTCGGTGTTTGGATGTTTCATTTGAATTTTGACCATACAGTATTTTATGGGCCTTCTTTAGTCTAGTATGAGCATTAGCACAAGGAAAAAACTACTCGAGTATGAGCTCATGTGGCGAAATGAGCTTAGGAACTCACAATGGAGAATTCAGTTCATAATGAACTTTTCAATGCTTTGCTCAAAGAAAACGGATGTAGTTGAATGTTTAGCATAAATTCTTTTGCTGTACGTTGGAATACCTTACGATTTGGTTATTTCTCCAAGACAATAGCTAGATTCTTTCTAGGTCGGCTTGAACAATTTGTGTTTTATCTTTGTGGAAGTTCACTAAGTACCATCTTTGTTAGCAACTTCTTAGTAAATGATCATTGGAGTTGTAAGTCAAATTGTGCTAATTTACAATCTTACATCTGAGTTGTGTTTTATGAAATATACTTTTGATTTATTGTGTATGACAGCATCAGATATGTTATGTTGCTCTCACTGGTATGGGATGAATTTGGTATAGATGAGGTTGCTAACATGGCAAGTTTTTATCTTGAATCTATTTAGCAATTCCAAGTTTCGTAAGACTTTTATGTTGTGTAGGATGTCATAGCTGCTTGTTCTCCATTATGTATTCCTTCTAGTTCTGTTAAGTTTGAGGATCCTTTTAATTGTTCCAACTCGATCATGCTGTTAAAAATATATACATTTATTGTTCTGTGGAGTTTTTCCAATCTGTACTTTGCTTTTCATTGTGCATCGCAGTCTAACCTAGTCGATAATTGCAGATTTATGGAAAAGTGTTTTTTTCTACTTTTCCCTATGTACATTTACAAAAACAATAAGGGCTTGATTATGCTTCCTGGTTTTTGAACTGCTATACGGGAATTTTGATTACTTTACATGACACATGGTTCTCTCATTTACAATTTTCCAAGTCTTTGCTTTGATGGTACAGCTGATGGAACAAGTCAATATAATTGATGATTTGTAGGTAAAACTACGAGCTTTAGAATTAGCAAAAAATATTGAAAGTGAAGATGGTGTCGCTGAAGCAGTAAACGCTATTCACCGCCATTTGCCTCCAGAATTACCATTACCAACTGTTGTCTCAGAGAAAACAGGAAACCTCGTACAGTCGATGATTCTAACTGTGGAGAAGTGGTGTAGCTGGCTGCCTTGTATTTCTTCGTTCTATTCCTAATACACAGAGTTTAGAGTCGGTAGTTATTCTTTGAGTGTTCTTTCGTCATGCTCTCTCTTCATGAATATATTCATTTCTTTGTGGGGTGTGACATAACAAATAATAGAAGTGATGGTGTTCTCTTTCTGGTCAGAATATCGACCTCTTCCCTTGCTTGATACTAGGATTTAAAAATGTGGAAATTACACTGAAATAATTTTCACAATAGTTAATTATTGCGAGATTCGTTACTAGAAAAAACTGTGTTCAATGTGATTACCTTGGTAACTCTCTCTCTCTCTCTGGGTCAAAATTTGTTTCCATAAAATTGTTTTTAATTTACTTTGCTGAATTAGATATGTGAAGGTTCACCATCTTGTAAGAATCTATGTAGCCAATGTCACTATTGGAGAAGGCATGGTTTTGGTTAGAGATGTGAATCAATGTTAAGTGCTGTTGTCTGGCAGAGCTACATTTCATTCCCAGGTTTTCCTCAAATATTTTGCCGAGTTTTTCTTTTCCTTCTAGAATTATTGATTCAATCCATTCATCTATATATATATATATAGAGAGAGAGAGAGAGAGAGTGTGTGTGGTATATACTCTATGATTAAATTTACTCAAACATTTTTATTGTTCAGTAGTACGATAGATTTGAATTAAAAAGTATATTGTGTCATTGTGCATTAAATATGAGTATGAAAAGTTTACTCAAATATTTTTACCAATAAACATAATGAATGATAGAGATTTGAATTAAAAAGTATATTGTGTCATTGTGCATTAAATATGAGTATGAACAATGGTATAAATTACTTTTTAGATTCAAAACTTCATCGTTGAACTGTAGAGATGTTTCTTATGAAACGGACTCTAATTATTAAATAAATGAATTTGTTAAATGGCATCATGCATAGTACAACTGCAACCGTTGTCAGAAGGCATTTTCTTGAAAAGTAAAATGCCTGCTGTAAGAGGTGAAACCCGATGCGGTTAAACACGATGGATGTGCTTTACACTAACCCGTAATGATAAACTTCTTTTGCGTGTGTGTGTGTGTGAGAGAGAGAGAGACTTATACACCTAAAAGTGTTAGCAAGTGTTCCCTGAAGCCAGACGTCACGCTTTGCTCCAAACATGAGAAACACTGTGTGTCCTCTTTAGACTGCCATTAGTCCGAAATGTTGGACTTCTGAGCCAGATGAGTAATAACAATCACCGGCCTGAGTTGAGAGTCTCCTGGCTTGTGTCACAGTGACGTTTTCATGCACGCAATTCATGTTCATGAGGCTCCCTGCCTACCACAAGGCCTGTTCATTTGAATTTCCTGGAGTCGGAGGCCCCTAACGATCTAGAAAATCTTTTATCTAGGAATTTGTCGGACTATCTTTATAATTAGAATAACACCTTCTGCTGAATGTGGGGAAAAGAACTATTAAAGTTCAATTTTTCCGTGGCACCATGAGAAATTCAGGATCCTGGTAGTCAAGGTTCTCAAGAATTTAGATCTTACCTAAAATATGAAGTTTCAGCTATGCGATTGAAGCAGGATTTTAGGCCCTCTTTGGCCCCCTTTTTTCAATATATATATATATATATATATATATATATATATATATATATATATATATATATATATATATATACACATATCATTTTCGTATGTAGTGGCCCAAAATAATTCCCTCATAGCAAGTTCTTGCATCATAATAAAAAAACTATAAATTGTTATTTACATCACCCTTTGAAATTGTGATTCCTTAACTACTACACAAATGTGTGCTTGTTCGTGTGTGTGCGTGTGCTTATTGACTGATCTAGTTTGGTGGTTGACACCCCTTTATGCCTACTTTGTTAACATCTTTGTAAACCTGAGTTCAGGTCTGATCCAATTATGGATCTGTAAGCTCGTTCTCCAAGCTGAGTTGAATTGATAGTTGATCGAGGCACCCAAAATCCTGAGGTCCCATAATAGCCAGTATTATAAACATGGCCGGTTCTGGGTAAATTGGAGCTGTCGGTTTTGAACCTTTGGTTATGGTTAACCTGAAACATAGAACCACAACTGAACTAGTCTGGGACCGGTTACGACCACGGTTTCAGAACTTCAGATTTCAAGGCAGTTCTAAACCACTCTAAACTGGAAAAAAATATTCTAAACATTTAAATTTAAAGGAAAAAAATTAAAAATACTGGAACCAGCGGCTCAGAACCGCCAGTTACGGTTACAGGCTGGTTTTGGTTCCATGAAAGGTGATACCTGTATCGAATTGAGTGGACCCTGGTTTCAATTTTAGCCGGTTCTTGGCCCAGCTCGGTTCCGATTGGAACTGGTTTGAAATCGATCATGTCTAGGATAGTATATACGCAAAAGTAGGCTCCAAGTACTTACCTAATCCACATGAATGTCAATGCAAGGACCCAGTCAAACGGTACTTGTGTGAGCTAAACGACTTGTGCCCATGAAGAACTCAACCAAGCATCCAAAACTCGCACTTGCATTTGACTTGTTTGCTATGAACAAAGTTTAATTAGTCTCGTTTCATGAGTCAAACCACACATTTTTCAAACATGCCTACTCTGATCGGCGATGTCACAAGTCCAATATTACCAAACCCTGCCAGCTTTTCCTTCTGTATTTTGAATCTCGGCACATATAATTTTTTAAATCTTGAATGGTATATTGGATGAGAATATAGGAGATATGAAAAAAAGAATCGGGTGAAAATGAAATATTAATAAAAATCTAGAATAAATGAATAAAAGATACATATTTGAGTATAATATGATGGATAGAATGGTGAGGTCGAAGCCAGATGCATGCCATGTATCGAACTCTCGACCTTCAACTTGTGAGTCGACCCCTTGGAGAGGTGAATTATTGCTCCTTGTGTGCTACCCTTATTGGACCTCAAATGGTAGGAAACCCACTATTTTTTCTTAATGGGTGATGCAACACCATGAATTTTGTAAAACTGTGCAATTTGGATATTGAACTGTGGATTATATGTTGAGTCTAAATGTGAGATCAAAAAGTGGATTCTGGGTCCGGATCCAGTGTCGGTGCGGCATCCAACCTTAATTAGACCCCCTGGTTTCAGTAGGTCTGAATTATATCCTTCAAGCTAGTTATTTGTTGAGTCCCGTTTAAAGCTAGTATTTACCTAGTAAGGCTTAATAAACCTGACTCAACGGTTGAAAGTGCAAGAACTCCTGGTACCATGGAACTCTATGTCCCAACCCCGGAGTTACACCGAGTTCCATGATGCAAACGGGCCCTAAAGGAGTAATACATCAATGCTGAAACTGCGAAACTATAGAATTCAAACAACTTTATTTTTGAAAAAAAAGAAAGAGTGAAGCTCAAAACTGTGAAATCATAAAAAAAGCACATGTTTTTCTGAAATTTGTGTAAAAATGATAAACAGCAATGTAATGCTAAAATATAGCCATGATAGAAGCATGCTATTTCCTGTATTTTGAGATTTTTAAGTGTCTTTCAATCCTTATTGGCTTGGCTAATCTTGCATTCAAGGGCGTTCTCATGCTTGACTATAAGGTGTAAAATCAAATTATAGGAAAGAAATGCATGACTGGTAGTTGAACCAGATCAAGCATTACTTCTCATCCATGTATTATGATTCCTGGTTTGGATGCAAATGGATCAGATGCGAGTGCGAGCGAAGTTGCAGAATATTTTTTGAGCTTCCCCTTCTTATAATCTTTATTTAATCTCGTATCATATTAGATGAACTACAATGATACTACAAAACCGAAAGCCCACTCACAGGTTGCGAGTTTGATTCCCGGGGTGCGTGCATGTTTGATTAGGCTTCGTCCTCGTACTGTAACGGAATGATAAACAAAGTTGAGTTGCAAAATGCTTTTAGAACCAAATTTGAAAGGGAGTTAGCCCTCAATTTCATGGAGTTGCATGTAGATTTGGCAACCTTTGAAGTCTTCTATTTGAGATTATTACTTTGAAGGAAATATTCACCAAATCCAAGGGAGCGTTATTCTTTCTTCCTTTATCATGTCTATAGTTTAATGCTATTAACGTCATGAATGGAGCAAGTTTTCCATGGATTACGAAGACAACAACAACAACAACTAAGCCTTTTCCCATACTAGACGGGGTCGGCTAGCAGTTAACTCCCAATAAACTAGATCATTCTTTATTGTTTCTTTCCAACACTTTTGTGGTCGTCCTCTACCTCTTTTAATACTTTCCAAATTTAGTTTTTCTAACCTTCTTACAGGTTCTTCTTTTGATTTTCTTTCTATATGTCCAAACCATCTTAAACGATGTTCTCTCATTTTATCCTCTATTCGTGCCACTCCTAATTTGTTTCTAATAACCTCATTATGTATACGGTCTTTTCTTGTATGGCCACTCATCCATCTCAACATCTTCATTTCTGTCACAGACATCTTTTGTACATGTTGATGATTAACTGCCCAATACTCAGAACCATAAAACATGGCAGGCCTAATTGCTGCTCTATAATATTTACCTTTTAATTTTAATGGTATCTTATTATCACAAAGAATACTTGATGCTCCTCTCCATTTTAACCAACCAGCATTAATTCTATGTGTAACATCTCCATCAATTCTTCCATCACTTTGAAAAATTGACCCTAGGTATCTAAAACTTTTCTTTTGGGGAATGCAATGTGTGCCAATTTTAATTTCTATGTCCTCTGAAGTAGCCAAATGATCAAACTTACATTCCATATATTCTGTCTTTGTTCTACTAAGTCGGAGGCCTTTGTTTTCTAATGTTTCTCTCCATAGTTCCAATTTTCTATTAACTTTTTCCTTAGACTCCTCCACTAATACAATGTCATCTGCAAATAACATACACCAAGGTACTTCATCTTGAATATGTTTTGTTAACTCATCCATCACCATTATAAATAAGTATGGACTTAAAGTTGATCCTTGATGTAACCCAATATTAACTTCAAAGAAGTCTGTCGTTCCTTCATGAGTCCTCACACATGTTTTTGCACCATCATACATGTCTCTTATAAGGTTAATATATGTCAATGGGATACCTCTTTTTTCCAAAGTTCTCCAAAGAACCTCCCTCGGTACCCTATCATAAGCTTTTTCTAGATCAATAAATATCATGTGAAGGTCTTTCTTTTTTGCTCTAAAATGTTCCATAAGACGTCTCAAAAGGTGAATCGCTTCAATAGTAGATCTACCTGGCATAAATCCAAATTGGTTCTCTGTTGTACTTGATACTTGTCTTAACCTACGTTCGATAATTCTTTCCCATAATTTCATAGTATGACTCATTAACTTGATACCTCTATAATTCACACAATTTTGAATGTCTTCCTTGTTCTTATATACGGGTATAAGTGTACTTGCTCTCCATTCCTCGGGCATCTTTTGGTTTTTCCATATTTCATTAAATAGTCTTGTGAGCCAAGTGATTCCTATTTCTCCTAGTATTTTCCAAACTTTTATAGGAATATTATCTGGTCCTACCGATTTACCACTCTTCATATGTTTAAGAGCCTCTTTGACTTCATTCTTTTGAATACGTCGGTAGAAATTGTGGTTTATATACTTTTCTGACTTGGCTAAATCTCCTAAACTAATACTAACATCTTTATTTTCATTAAAAAGATTATAAAAATAGTTTTTCCATCTATTTATTATATCATCATTTGCCACTAGAATTTTTTCATCCTCGTCTTTTATGCATCTAACAAAATTTAGATCTTTAGTTTTCTTATCTCTAGCCCTAGCTATCCTAAAAATATCTCTTTTACCCTCTTTTGAGTTGAGTTTTTTATATAAGTCCTCCCAAATCTTAGCTTTTGCTTCACTAACGGCCTTTTTTGCTTCCTTCTTTGCTTTCTTATAAGCTTCTAAAGTTTCACTAGTTTTCTTAGCGTAATGTAATTTGTAACATGCCCTCTTTGCCTTGATTTTATTTTGTACTATTTCACTCCACCACCAAGCTTCTTTTTGTGCCGGTACACCTCCCTTAGATACCCCTAACACATCTTTCACCACTTTCCTAATATGTATAGCCATATTGTTCCACATATCAGAGGGTGTACCAACATAATTCCAAACATCTCCTTGAAGGACTTTCTATTTAAATATACATTCTTTCTCGCTTTTGAGGTTCCACCATTTAGTTCGAATAGCTCGATGCACTCTTTTCTTCTTTATCTATTTTTTTATTTGTAAATCCATAACTAAAAGTCGATGTTGGGTGGTTAAGCTTTCTCCTGGAATTACCTTACAATCTTTACAACACGCTCTATCTTTTTTTCTACAAATAAAGTAATCAATTTGTGTGTGTGATAAGCCACTCTTATAAGTAATTAAATGTTCATCTCGTTTTTTGAAGATTGTATTGACTATAAAGAGATCAAATGACATAGCAAAATTTAAAATCTCCCTACCTTCCTCGTTTATATCCCCATAACTAAAGTTTCCATGAATCCCTTGATATCCTAATGCCTCTTTACCGACATGTCCATTTAAATCTCCTCCTAAACAAATCATCTCCCTTTGTGAAATCTTTTGAAACACCTTATCTAACTCTTCCAAAAAAACTGTATTTATACTATCTTCTAGTCCTACTTGGGGTGCGTAAGCACAAACTATATTCAAAACCTCTGCTCCTAACACTAATTTCAATGTCATGATTCGGTCACCGTATCGTTGTATGTCTACTACACTCTCCTTTAAATCTTTATTTATGATAATACCAACTCCGTTTCGGGCCTTTTCTTTACCTGAGTACCATAATTTAAAACCTGTATCATCTATCTCCTTTGCTTTTTCTCCAACCCATTTTGTCTCTTGTAAACATAGAATATGAATCTTTCTCCGAATCATAGTATCTACCACCTCCATTAGCTTACCCGATAATGTTCCGATATTCCAAGAACCAATACGAATCTTATTATCTAGGACTAGCTTCCTTACCCCCCGCATCCGTCCATAATCAAAATGCGGAGACCCTCTCAGAAAATTTTTCACTACATTCGGGCGGTAATGTAGTGGGACTAACTTCTTTACCCACACCCGTCCATGATGTGGGAACCCTCTCTGCAATTGATTTACTACATTCGGGTGAAAATGTAGTGGCTCTTGCTTACTTCTTACTGCATTCGGGCTCTGCAGCACGTCGCTAGGCGGGAACGTCCCAAAGCAATGCTCATAATTTTTGTAATCCATGTTGTAGAAATCCGACGAAGTTTTACGCTGGCTGTCGGAAGCCTAACACAACCCTCCTCCTTTATCCGGGCTTGGGACCGGCAATGCAAAGGTGATCCCTTCCATGGATTACGAAGAACTATATACAATTCCAAGATTTACCAAAATCTAAAGTTTAACTTTTGAGTATCTATCTTTGAATTCCAAACAGTGCCTTGGATCCAAACTCATTCGGATACATTTTAGAGCAAGAAAGTCAATATGCAAGGGACGAGACGTCCACACATACCCAATGGTTTCCCGACAATTCTCTCTCTCTCTCTCTTTTCAGACACACATAAGCGCGCCAACGACGTCACCATCATCTTCTTCTCACTACGGACTCCCAGACTTTTCATTCTCACTCACCAAATTAACCGTATCGTCTCTTTCAAAATTAAGTCATTGATTTGTGTGTGAATGTGTGTGTTTTCATTCATGATGAACTCTCTCTTTAGGCATTTCTTTGTTCATTCATAAAGAGAGAAGAAAAAACCATATTCTTTTCAAGCTTCCTTGCCATCTAAAAATAGTGATTACGAGATGGTTGCGAAGGAGCTCGATTACTATGAGATTCTTGGTGTCTCCCGGAACGCCACAGAGGCCGAGATCAAGAAGGCATACTACGTCAAGGTGATCGTTTTACTTCTTCTTGCCCTGTCATTCATGTTGTTGTTTTTTGCCGTTATTGTTTTAGAACTTTGGGATTTTGTAAATTTGATTTCTCGGCTTTCTTTCGTCAACTTTTTGTTTGATATGGTTCCCTCTGAGGAACGTTTGTATTTTTGGAAGTACCCACTTGTCACTGACTTTTGGTTTATTGGCTTCTTCGGAAAATAGCTTAGAGGTGGTTGTGAATTTGCTTGATAAACTGTTAGGTGATTAAGTGTCCAATTTTGTGATGATGGTATACTTAAATAAATTCGAATGAATTTACTTGGGATTAAGAGCTGTTAATGCTAGAATTTCAAGAAATTCAGTGGCATCTTATACGTACCAACACATTTTTCTTTTCGTCGTGTCCAATCTTCAAAGTTATGGCATCGATCTAGTAACCATGTTTCTGTACTTGTGGAGAATTCAATTTCCTATCTGAGTCGGTGGAGAAATCTTTACGGAGAATTTGAAAGATTGAAAGTTGCAAGTATCATTGTCAAAATTGATGGATTCGGCGCTTACCTTTCTTTTGCTCGGTCGCGGGAGGTTTAGTGAGCGCAGCGGATGGTGTTGTGGCGAGGTTTCCACACGAGGGTTTTTTCGATTGTATGTATTTCTGTGTTTGCTTCCCTCATCTGGGAGCTGTAACAGATTCCGGTAACGGCTGTCCGTTACATTATCCGGCCTCTCCTCAGGTAACGGCTACCCGAGCCGAGAATAGCCATTTCATTGTAACAAAAATGAATGCAAACATAAGAATTTCGGTTAGAAGATAAGTTGAATTCCCTTTCCCTTAAAGTCAATAATCCTCTCTGCCTTTGCTGCCTCAGTCAAATAATTGTCCAGGTCCGTAACTACTACAAAAGAAGAGTAAAAGCATGTCCTGTATGTAAGATTAGTTAAGATAAGTTTGAACTGAAACTTTAGAGAACAGACTGGAGTAAACGATATAGGTATTCAATTGCGCAACTTGTTATGTTCTCTAACACATTCCAAAGAATTTATCTGAAGGACAGGAATACTTGTGCATAGATAAAAGAAAAGATAAGAAAGACTGTGAATGTGCACTTGTTAGTTTTGTGGAATGTGTGCATACAAAAGAGGTGCTTGTGCAGGTTATGCAAACACTTCCTTTGCCTTGCTGTTTTTAATCATATGAGGTATAGGAATCTTTTGATTGCTAAAAGCATAAATTATTCTACCTCTTGCATGACTCATGATGGTGGATTCTTTGAATGTCGATCTGATGATTAAGGTTTACTTAACGTGCTAAAGTTGTGAGTTCCAAACATGCAGGCAAGAAAGGTTCATCCAGATAAAAATCCAAATGATCCCGAGGCGGCTGAAAAGTTCCAGGTAAGTTGTATTGCAGATTTCTGCAGCTTTACTATCTTTTGCTTATGATTGGTATTTCAGATGTGGTCTGATTGTATCAATTGGTTGCAGGTTACATGACATAAAAGATATATCATACTTGAAATGACTGAAACTTTCTTGTTACTGCTGGAAGGAAAATCTCACAAAATTTGACAATATAGTAATGTACAGAAAATATATTTAACAAAATTAAACAACTAATATAACAATTTAAAAGTATATGTCTTAATGCAACTCTAATGCATTAAAATTGCAATATTTTCAGATATGGGGATAATGTTTGAAATTATCAATAACTTAGTGGTAAATGAATGCCTGCTTTCTGAATAAATATCCCCGAAGTTTTCAATGTCGCACTCGATTTGATATAGTTTAGATTTTTCATGACAATGGTTCTGATGAGAATAACAAAATAGTGGGAATATTAGAAGCATATTTCAAGATACTGATATAAAGAGCGAATATGCCATTTGCGGATGTAAATGCATGTACCTTTTTTTACATCATATACAGGTACAGTTCTAAATATAGGCCACATGAACAAATACATGAAGTGCTTTCATAATTTCATTTACTTGCTAGAGCAATCATTCTTTTTCCAGAAAATGACAAGAAAAAGATACTGAATCATTACGCTACTACCTTATAGAAGTAACTGTTATTGCTCGTAGAGAAAAGATAAAACACCTCTCTCTCTCTCTCTCACTCATATGGTTGTTTTTGCCTGGTTATTTTAATATCAAAAACATGAAAAAGTATTATTCCATGGTTTTTGGTTTACAAATATTAGTAAGTTATAAATTTTGGGGTTTGAGATATCTTGCCAAATGCTGTGGTGTAGTAATTCAAATAATCATTCTCTCTCTCATTTGCAGGCACTTGGAGAAGCTTATCAAGTACTGAGCGATCCAACAAAGCGAGATGTATATGACAGCTTTGGAAAATCATGTATATCAAAGTAATTTATAAATCCTGAGCAGAGACAGTTTTCTTTTGAAAGCTTGATTTGAGTTGCTTACATATTTGCCAACTGCAATTCGTAACATGCTATGTCCGTGTTAAAATGGACCTTCTTGGATTGTACTTTTTCACATAGATATTGAAAATGATTTGCATGATATGCTCAGGGAAGGCATGCTTGATCCTGTAACAATGTTCACCGTGCTATTTGGTAGTGAAGAGTTCAATGATTATATTGGGCAGTTTGCTATGGTTTCAATGGCGTCATTTGAGATGTTTAATGAAGGAGAAAACATTGACATCAAGAAAATTCAAGAGCAGATGCAGGTATGTGGTGATAATCTATTATTTCTGAAAATATTTTCTCAAGCTTTGTTACTTGTGATGGTGAGCATCACGAAGCCAATGCAATCTGGTTCACATGTAATGCCATGCAAATTAGTCAGTGCTGGTATTTTGTGATTTTTTAATTAAAAATGATGTCGATGAAGTAGCAACCATCCTTACCAGAGGATCATTTTTGTGTTTGTGCTGCACTAGTAGAGAGCTTTGCCTGTAATTGGTTTCTAAAAATAAGTTTCCTTGGTTGACATGGAATGACTGTGTGACCCTATCAGGACATGTCAAAACCTTTTTGATCTGCTTGTCTGTAACCAAATGCATATCTGACCGTGTTAAGTTACTAGTCAGTTGTTTCTCCCTTTCATTTTATGTTGTGACATGCCATTCTCCTTTTCAGGTTATCCAATGTGAAAGGGAAGAAAAACTTGCTTGTACTTTAAAAAACTTCCTTCGTCCATATGTGAATGGTGATATGGAAGCTTTCATCAACCATGCAGAATCTGAAGCTGGAAGACTAAAATTTTCAGGTAAATTTCTCAAAAATTCCTTCTGTACACCTCTTATTGCTATTATTCAGTTTAACTGTAACACGACTGATTGTCTAAGTCATAACCCATGGCTATAACTTAATGACTGATTCAAAATTTACATGGAGATTCACAGTTAAGTTCAATGGACAACATAAAACCTTTTCTTTCCGTGTTACTGTCGATAGTATAATTGGTTTCCATCTTCGGTACCTAACTTCATTTTATGTTAGAAACAAGCTTTTATTTGGTTTAAGTAGGCACTGGTTAAGCAGTTCCGGTTATGTTAAATTTTGAACCTTTCATCTGCTGTTGCCTGTGAAGTGATTGATTTGATTTGACTGCAGCTTTTGGCATTGAGATACTGCATACTATTGGCTACATCTATGTAAGACAAGCAGCGAAGGAACTAGGCAAGAAAGCCATCTACCTTGGAGTCCCATTTTTGGCAGAATGGTTTAGAAACAAAGGTCATTTTTTGAAGTCACAAGTCACAGCTGCAAGTGGTAATGACTGATTTTTAGCAACTGCTTTCTGCCCCTCCTGTTAATTGCTGAGAAATATTTCCTCTATCCTCAAAGCCTCTGAACTAACGGCTGAATGCACTGATTTTTCCTACAAGCGCTCTCTAATGTTCAAATATTTTGAACTTGTGTTACCTGGTGTCACAAAACATAACTCCAAAACATACATAACTTTTAGTGATTTTTCGGTATTAAATTTCTGTCACTAACCAAAACCATTTTTTTTTACACTAGGTGGGGTAAGCTACATGAATGGTTAGTTTCCATCCTTATCTATCTTGGATCATAAATATAAAAGAGCAAGATCACGTTTTGTTGTTTCCTTCTGACATGTTTTGCACCTTCATCAACCTCTCTGTATTTTGAACATTCTTCAGATTCTCACATCTGTACGCAAGTGCACCTCCGTTTTTCAATATGGCAGGACTACCTAATCGTGCCTTTCTCATTTTATTATCTGTTGAATTTCTGTTACTGTGATGAAAGCATATGATGTTTAAACATTTTCATCATGTCAGGTGCTTTTGCTTTGTTTAAGCTGCAAGAAGACATCAAAAAGCATTTTATCACTGAAGGGGACTTCAATGAGAATGATATTCAAGCTTTTCTTATGTCCAAGAAGGGATTGATGATCAGTTCCCTTTGGAAGCTTAACGTTATTGACTTAGAGTCTACGTTAACACATGTCTGTGAAATGGTACTCTTCTTCTTCCATGAACTGCTATACATGCTTCGTGTGAGGATTGGAATCAAAATCTTAAGAATTGTGCTAAGCCTTCTGAAGTATCATGAATCCGGTATTGTTGCAACCTTAGTGAACTGTATGAAGGACAATGCATAGTAAATGGATTCCAATTTTAGTTTAATCCATGTAGAGGACACTAAGCATTAATTCAAAGTGAAATTGTTTTCAGCCACCAGGCCCGAGGGACAAATTCTAAGATATCAAACAAGGTACTTTTATCAACGTGATTTTCTTATCAAACAAGGTACTTTTATCAACGTGATTTTCTTACATTTACCTACATTGTGTGTACCGTTGATGTGTGTCTGTATGCTAGTGTATGGTTTTATGGTGTTCCAGCTGGCTTGTGTAGGTTGGTATTTTATAATATTCATGTTATATAGGAAAGCTTAGACAAATACCCAAAGCTTATCTCCATTTTCAGAACATGTCAACTATGTATAGAACTCCAAGAATTGTGATCGTTTTGCTGTTGGCATAACAATTAAGCTACTTGCTTAAGACTTACGCAAAAACGTTCAGGTATGGAGGGAAGACCATTCATCTTTTCCTCTTCCGTTATGGAAATTCATACTACAATTAATCATAATCTTCCTTTGCATGAGCCTCAAGCAAGTCATAATAGTTATGCAAAGATAAAATTGGTCATAGAAAATGGTTCAGGTAAACTCAAGGAAATTTGGTCATGTGAGGAAATTTTTGGCTATTCAAGAAAACTCCGGAACATGGCAGCAGTCTTAGATTTCAGTAAGGTAGTCTCACTATTTGATCCATTTTAATTCCTGGTAAATGGCAATATATATTGCAAAAGGACAGCTCCATGTAAATTCTAAATAAAAAGATGCAAAACATACAGGTTTTTATTAAAACATATGTATATACGAATATTCTGTTTGAGATTCTGTAAGTAGCATCACCCTACCAGAACCCAGAAACAGAGGTTTTGGGGTTGGGGTATGCTGTTCATTTTGAAATGCACCATGTTGTAAGTAGAATTTAAACATCAGCCCACTTCTTCCAATTTCAGTCAACATGTTGGGAAACCAATGATTTCAATAGAACGTTTCTGGTGAAGTAAGAAGCATATCTCAGATTGAAAGAAGTTTACTGACATAACTCATTCGTCTAAGGATCAGTTATTGTCTTCTCTAACCTGTGAAGGTATCTTGCACTCGCATGCCAGACAGTCTCCTAGTTTAATTCATATTACTCTTCACTACGTGTCAAGATTCAGGCCATCAAGCATTATTTCATGACTTCATCAGGTGTTAACTTACTTCAACCTAATTCCGTGAAATCCTTGAGGTCCAGCAAAGGGTGAAAGGACGAAAAGCTTTGTTAACGAGTTCCAACATGTAGGACAATAGCAAAGGATACAACCAGATTCAAAAGGACGGCTAGGTCATCAAGACTGACACTGCCTAAAGCCTTACAACAGTACTTTGAATGAAGGCAGCAAAATGATCTTAATGAATATTCAAGCCAGAATAATAGTCAGAAGCTGTAAGATGCATTTGTTTTAAGAAAATGGCATTCACAATATTCTTCCTGCTTTATGTGCATCTCTATTTAGGACAACAAGATCATCGACTGGCATTTATACCCATAAAACAATCACGAAAATGATTGTAATGCCTGGAAAATTTGTGCATCATGGTAGATTATGTTGAGTGAGCTTATTATAATTCATCTTTGTTTGTTGAGTGTAAGCCTTTTGTCTCACTGTTTCTAAATGGAAGGTTTTACAAGGAAATTCCGTACCAAAGGAGGAACTAAGAGCAAGAGCTAAGGGACTAAAGATATTGGGAAAAGTATTTCAGGTATAAGATGGATTTTTTTATTAACTAACTTTGGTCATGAATCTTTTTTCTTTAGCACTTATTCTCTTGTATCACATAGTTGATTGGAATAGTTGGTCTCTTTGTCATCTTTGTCCTGTTTTGGGGAGATATGGTGGCGCTTCTAGTTGCAACGATATCCTTTTCCAGTTTAGCTTTGTAGAGATGTGTTTAGTGTTGTTTAGATTGAGTGCTATCATGTATTTGAGCACATCCTTTTAGTTTGAAAGATGAATGATGCTGCAACTCTGTCTTGTAATGGTCTGATTAGAAAGCTAAGCTTCCAGAGCCACGTCAAGATGTGCATGGACTTGAATTTGACGGAGATTATGCCATATCAAGGACACCACCAAGGATGTTTACTAAATCCCCATGCCAAAGTGAAACGGTAAGTGGAATCACGTTTATACGATATATGTCTCTTTCGTTTTTCCACAAAGAATTTATAGATAGTTTCTGCTTTATTTTAATTTTTCTTCATGAAACATCTAGATGGGAGAGATGGGAAAATGTATCCTGTTGAGTGGGTAATTCTAGCTAGAAAAGTTTAATGTAGGTCAAGAAAATTAGATTTCAATATCAAAGGATCTGATTATTTGTGTGGCTGTGGTCTCGTTGGTCCTTTGTTGTAAAGGGGCATCTGTTTAATCGTTTATGATAAAAATTGCCTTTCATATGAAAAGTTCTACCTTCCCACTGTTTTTTGACACAAAACATAGTGAGAGAAAAGAATAGAGGGGCATACTGCTCATGTCAGATTTTCAAATTCCAAGGTCAAAGGTGCTTCCTCTTACACTCATGAAACAAACCTACCCTTAATGCACTCGGGATCTTTTTGAACTTTACTTCCCACATCTCTGTCTAGACTAAAATTTCTAAAAGTTTCCATTATATCAAAGTGCTTGTATGATGCACCCAGAGCTAACACTCACCTGTAGGGCTCTCTGACGCCCACTCACAGATGGTGTGTTCAATTCCCAAAGGGATGCATGCCTGTGTGTGCATTAGGTTTCAGCCCTCTAACCAAAGAAAAAGTGCTTGTATGATGAGATGCGTGGAAATAAACTGATCTTATGTCAAGTTATAGCGGGAGATGAATACCTTCATGACCCCCCTCTCTCCCTCCCTCCTCCCCCCCTCCCCCCGCCCTCTCTCTCTGTGACACACAAAAGACATGTATACACACATACACATTTCTTCTCTATGCCAAAATTTCTGACTTATCACCTTTTCTTTAGAGTGAATGTGGAAGTGAATTCGGTACTCCTCGATCTCAGATTGGAACTTCCCCAGGACCTGACTATGGGCGCTCTCCAGGTCCTAATAGTCCATTTCAAGATAGACCTGATTATGTGGCGTCTCCTGGTCCAAGGAGTCCATATCAAGATAGAGTAAACCCTGAAGGTAGCAGAAGCCCTGGGTGTTTTCGCTCTTCTCAGAGTCCAGAAGCTTCAAGGCCCTCATCCCCTGCATCATATCCCATTCAGGTCATGTTTGGTTGCTTTTCATTTAAATTAATCCACAAGCTGTGACACTCACGGAGTTGTTTGAACTCTGAATGGATTATCTGGTATGTTTTCTGATCTAGTTTGTTTCAAGTGCAACAGAAATTGGGCAGTGCATTGAGTTGCTTGTGCGGGCCAGCTAGTATGCTTGATGAGAGAACATTGTCATTCGAGTTTGACAGAAGGTGGATGACATGAGATTGTATCTAAATAGATGTTTATGGAGAAACCCAAGCCAATGTCGATCACAGAGTCGTCTCAAGGTGCCTGACCGGCTTATTTGTAGTGCCATCTTGCAGTCTCGTTTGGAAGACATTCCATCGGATTACATATTTGTAATGCTGCTGTCTAGCATCAAATGTACAGTTACGAGCATTTGAACTCTGCTGGTCTATCTTATGATAAATGTACCTCTCTCTCTCTCTCTGTCTGTCTGTGTTTTCAGTGATTCTGATACTCACATGTCAATAGACTCGAAACTGAAAATGGTGCAATTGGTTAAATGCCCTGTCACATGCAGGTGATGTGTCAAGGATGCTCCACTATGATAACTACTTAAGTATATGAAACTCCTTGTGTATAAGTGTATTTGTTTATTAATTTATGCTTATTTTGGTGCACATACACGAATATGCATATTATTTCTTGTGGAAAACCTTTTTTGTGTGTACTTAGATTATCATTATCGTATGGTGGTTATAAAGGGACGCCTCATAAAAACTTATTGCCATGCATCGCACGGATCGTACAATATGCATTTTTTATTATAGTATGTTAGTGATTCTTCTTGGATGATTTATTCTGATTGTAATAACCATCAGAATAAACCACAGAAACCAAATCTTTATTATGATCCTAATAATTGAGGATCTAGCTATAAAGTGGCCACTCTTCTTGTTTGGGTGCTACCAATTGTTTTTCCTCTTTCCTACAGTTCTATTGAAAGGTCCTGAAGTATAGGTTTCTTTGTTGAAATTATCCAAATTATGCGAGTTGATTAAATTGAATAAGTGGGTAAGGTTCGTGCTTGATTTATGGATCATTTAAATACAAAAGCGTGTTGGTTTTTTAGGATCATTTTTCTTGCGTATTTTTTCTTTTTCTTATTCTAAACTTTGCGGTATATTTCTCAAAACATGTCGATCCATGAAGTACTACATTTCTCATATGCCTACAGCTTAGGCCGTCAAATCAGTACTTAGTTTCTGCTTATGTTATTTGTGATTATAATGTCATTAGATGTACTTAATTGTACTTAGATGTTATAATTTGAATTAATATTTAATTTAAAATTTTTGATACGATAGACGAAGAAAAACGATACACAAACACTGATTGGAGAGTACATTTACCCAGTAATGATAAGCATTATTTTGGTATACATCACGTGAATTTGCGTATTACTTCTTCAAGATCCTTATGTCTCTCCAGGAAGACTCCATGTATTCGCTGCTGTTTTGTTGTGCATAAACACCACATTTGAAGTAGTGCAAGTCTTCGCCGCGATCTTTCGTGTCCAATGCCTTATCACCATTGATGAAAACACTGACTGTTTTCGCGCCTACGTCATGGATCATATTGATTCTCAGCCATTGATCGTATATGTTCGAAGCCAAAGGCGTGAAATTGTAGTACCAAAGTTGGCCACTGTAAATTCTCAACTGGAGTGTTGTATTTGCTATTGGTGGATCTGCACCAAAAATCTGTGCTATGCACA
This sequence comes from Brasenia schreberi, assembly GCA_036023115.1. NCBI lineage: Eukaryota > Viridiplantae > Streptophyta > Magnoliopsida > Nymphaeales > Cabombaceae > Brasenia > Brasenia schreberi. The sequence goes on from JAYKKT010000066.1 coordinate 21,474,554, forward strand.
CGCCTGAAGTTCCGGTTGGTACGTACGCATAGCCTTCGAATTGCCAAACTCCTGAAGAATAATCATGATTCTACAACATCACAAGCACCAACATTTTATTAGAGCAAGAACAAAAAAGACTGCATCTTCAGCAATGGAACATTAACATAGATCATATTGCTTCAAGTTCCAATAAATTTTTGGATTATCTTTTTTTTTCTGATTATCAACACTCCAATCAATTGCCTTATATTTATTCTAAGCAATACATACATACATATATGTCTGTCTGTTAAGAGCATCACGACCCTGAGAAAAGATCCAGAAGTTAACTGACTTTAAATTTCGCTTTTAACATCTCTCTCTCTCTCTCTCTCTCTCTCTCTCTCTCTCTCTCTCTCTCTCTCTCTCTCTCTCTCTCTCTCTCTCTCACACACACACACACACACACACACTCACACGCACCTTCTTTTTCTTAAGGATGAAGTAACAGCTATTGACTGTGCCTCTGGAAACTCTACGAGACACTCTTTGTCCTAAAGTCTGTGAGTTAAATGTTGACCCCACAGAAAGAAAAGTTGACAGAAGGCGGTACTCACTAACAGCATGCCTCATCATAAAGCAAGGAAGGGAACATGGTTTACACAAAATGAACACCCAAAAAGAAGTCATTTAAAGACCAATTATAATATGAATGCTTGATGACTCAACATACTACGTATAAGGATCCACAGGTCTTCTTGTTGAGGGTCGACTCATAAGAAGCTTCAGATTGAAGGTCATAAATTCGAGACCCAGTGGATTCTACCTAAATCAGAACTTGCGAACAAAGGAAAAGCTCAACATACCATGATGCGAATCTCAGTTCGGGGCTTGGTAGGACTACCGGGCTTGAAAGGCTTGTCTTTAGCCAACACCCACATCTTGTGAACCCCATCCACGAAGCTATAGCGATCACTCTGTGGTAAGTCATAGGGCCATTGGATGACCAAATCGGCCGGCGAGAGTTCAACCTCAGCGAAGCCGTCGGTCGGGTCGGCCATGGCTGCACACACCATGAGCAGCATGCATGTCGCCGCTGCGGCAGTCGCCGGGAAACCCAGAAGCCCCATCGTTTGTGAAACCTTCTTCCTAGCTGGCTATGGTTGAGTTTCATATATATACATATATATAGTCAATTGTAGCGGTTGAGCTTGCATGGTAAGAGTTTGAAGATGTCTGTATTGACACGTTTATGAACTCAAAAGTCTTACGTGCAGCCTCTGTCACTGTATTGCATTTAGTGGGCCGGTGATACTTTTGACTTTTCCTATGAAACGAAAGGTCCTCGCTGACTGGGACACCATCAAAGTACTTTTCTGAGTTGATTTGTTGAAGTCTGAGTGGATGCACAGATTCAACGATGATAGTCAAGTCAGATGCGAGGCACTGACAGATGCAGACAGACAAAAAGTGTAACGAATTGGCCAATGAATTCTTAGATATAAAATAAATGGGTCTTCATGTTCGAGTTTCATCAGGCAAGCGACGAAGAGAGATGGCACCAAGTAGCTGTTTCTCTATCCGAAGCTTTTAAAACTATAAAATTCATTCTACCAAGGAGTCCCCACTTGCTATTTCATAACCAATTGAACGTCTGCACTGTAGATGTGAGTCTGTTGTAATGCCTTCATGCTAAATTTTAGTGAAATGAGTTATTTCACAACAGGAAGTTTGAGATAACTCGATACGACGCTTCCCCTGCTAGAAGAGGGTTTTGCTGGCCTTTCTTCTAGAGCCGAGAGTGTCGTGGCTTCTCTCCTTTGCGTAGCTTTTTCAATATAGAAGCTCTGCACCTTCCAGGCTTGCTTACTTACCGTCGATGCTAAAAATTGCTTAAGAAAAAACAAAGAAAAAGGATCAGCTGCAACTGTATGATCAAGCAAACCGGTCTCCTGTCAAAGGTGGAAACCCTTCTCGTTGCTAACTGCCGGCTACCCTTTTCGTTGGAAATCCTGGGCTAGCCTGTTCTTTCCACAATCAACACTACGCCAGACATCTCTCAATCAACCATTGACAATCTTTCACTTTCCTTGTTGCGTTGCTCGTTTTACTGCTTTCCTGGTTGTATTTGACGTTCTTTCAGTAATTAATGACGTTCCTCCTTCCATCTTTTCTGTCTTGCAAAATATATCATGGTGCAACTTGAGCTACTGCTTTGATGAGGCTTAAAGCACCCATGCTCACATGATTTTAACCAGAAGACTGAATCCACTTATCAGAATTGGGATGTCCACCATATGAAAACCTTTGTCAGTATTGCACGGCTGTTAATTATGAAAACTTTATCATTATTGCACGAGAAGATAAAAAAGGAAGAAATGGAGAGGAAATGAAAGGAGAAAAAAAGAAGAGAAAAAGAACAAAAAGGTGAGATCAATGTGAGGGTGAAGACAAAATCCGGGCATTCCATTGGACTTAATTCAATTTTGCTGAGTCTAAATAAGTCCAAGTAATATTCACTTTAGTTGATAAGCACCTATAAAAGCTTAATTAATAAATATTTAATAAGATTAAAGTCCAAAGTTTTAAAGTCATGTGTGGTAGAAATTTGTAATGTGAATGTTATAAAGTACTAAGAATTTCACGTATCCTTATGTATGTGGCAACTTTAAACATGTGTTCTAAAGAGCTTGGATAGTGTACGGATGACCATACTTCCGCTGGTCTGATCAGGCTTGGGCTCAGGTCTCGATGACCCTCTTACTAAAACATGTGAAGGTATGTATACTACTCAAAACCCAAATTAGGGTTTCTATTCCACACACCACTAAAACCTCATACTGTGATTTCTAATCCGCACCTTAATGGAAATAGAAACTATCATCCTTCTTCTTCCTTCCATTCTCTCTCCTCATAGTGTGATTATTCTTCGATAGGTAATTGAGACATGGTCGAAGAAGACTTAAGCTAAGTGTGTGCCTTGAGGTATGTGCTCTTATTTGTGTGATTTTTATTATATAGGAAAGATAATGATACATGAGCGTGCTGTGATTGGGAAACATTGATTTCTCCAAAACAAGTTTCTGAAGATGACTCGACTTAGAGAATTTTGTTTATTTGATCATGTTGCATTTTAAGCTTTTTCTAGATCTACGATTTGTTTTGTTGATATAGGTAAGTTAACATTCATTGCATATGATTTTATGCTATCTAGTTTTACCGTTTCTTCCAACAAATTTCACTTTAAAAGTCAGAATGCATACATGTTCGGCGTAAGAAAATGGCCAAATGTTGAACTTAGGGTGAATGACCTCGATGCCGAATGCTAGCATTCGATGATTGACATCAGTAAAAAGCATTTGAAATTACGTGTGTTTTGTGTCGTGCGGTGTCATTGGTCAAGAAATTTTCTTAAAAAGAGAATATAAATTTATGTCAAAATGACTTGCTTAACCGAGAAAAACTTCTACAATTATTCTCTTTCATGATGAGTTTCTTCCAACAAATTTCACTTCAAAAGTCATAATGCACACGTGTTCGGCGTGAGAAAATGGCCAATGTTGAACGTAGGGTGAATGACCTCTATACCGAATGCTGGCATTCGATGATTTACAACAGTAAAAAGCATTTGAAATTATGTATGTGTGTTTTTGTGTCGTGTCGTGTCATTGGTCAAGAAAATTTCTTAAAAAAATATAAATTTATGTCAAAATAACTTGCTTAACAGAAAAACTTCTCTTATGACAATTATTCTCTTTTATGATGATCATATTATTGTATATTTGGCTAGGTTAGCTACCCTTCAACTTTCAATGTATGTGGGGAGCATATATTTATATTGTCATCCACAAAGTTTGGTGTCACCTAAACTTCAATGACAAAGAATATTTAGACTTACAATTAACACCGACCCTTCAGAGCATGGCATGGAAGACATGATTCTTGTAGTGAAATTATGATATGTTTCTTCACATTAAAATATAAAACTTTTTCAATCATTTTTTAAAGGTGGAAACACTCATTCCATTTTTTTAAAAAAGAAATTGTATTCGGGTCCATGTCGCCGTGACACAACAGCTAACTTATATCTTTTGTGTTTGAGAAACCCAAATAACCATATAGGATACCTTGGTACATAATACCATTGATCCTTCATGCATAAGCGTGATTTTTTAAAATCCTTACAGTAATTATCTTTGTTTTCATGAAGAAAGTTTCTCATATATTACGAATGGAAAGAGTCGGGTAATTATGTGTTGAAATCTTAGGTAGAAATACTTTTTATATTGCACACACTATAAATGTGGTATTGTGTTTCTCAAGTACAACTATTTCGAGAAAGTTTGTCAAGAAAAGTTTCTTAAGAATGAAAAATTAACTTAAAAACAGAAAAAACCTTTTTTAGTTAAATAAATCATTTAAGTTAAAAATTAGGGCTTTAGATCCAACAACTCATGGTTCATATAAATTTCCCTCATAGATCCAAACCAAATTCCCAGTTGATTAACCAACACCACAAGCCAAGATGAGAGGAAGTAGTGTGTGTGTGGCTACGTAGCAATGAACCTGTACCGTATTAAGCTGCTGGATCCAGTCTCTTCCCATCATTTTCTGGTCAGATACGAACCCATATGCCCCGAGAACGTTGGAAACACAAAATCACCGACCTAAGGTGAGGCTTACAAAGTGCTGCACAAATATTATCTATTTACAGAAAACCGCCAACGCGTTTGGTTTCTAACCCTTTGATTGCTGGACTGTTTTTATTGAATGATGGGAATCTTTCTATATATCATTTTGAAGGTAATAATTTACCAACAAGAGGAAGGTAGAGTTTTCACTTTAATGATCCCAAGTTTAGAAAAATAAATGAATGGTTGTACCTTCAAACACTGTTGTTGAGAATTGTTTATGTGCTCAAAGCGAAATCGGATAAGCACCTACTGCTCATAAAAGCTTAATAAGTATGCTTGTGTTCGTTTCATTTAAATCACAAACTAAACTTGAATGAGTCAATTCGCAAGCTAAATCCGTCTAAAACATGAGCAAGTCTTGAGTCATTTGCAGGCCTGTGAGTGCTGTGTGTTCCGCCTATCGCCAATCATGAGGAACCCATTCTTTGTCTTTGTTTTTATTGCATTCTATCTCATCATAAGAATTTTGTACTGCCATATTTGAGAATTTCCATTAATAACTCCAAACACCTCATTACCAGCTCTGTTGCCAGCATTAACACACTAGATTTTCATGTTCAATTCCTTTTTCCAATTAAAACACAATTATGTTATTTCTTATGCTTAAAGAAAGAGCAGCTTTTCGGAATGTAATATCGAAAAGTTTGAGAGTATTTTGAGAAAACGAAGCAAGTCGAATGCTTTATTAAAATCTGTAGAAAAAGAAAAGAGGGGAACAAATAAGAACGCGTGTATCATCATCTTTAGCTCTCTCTCGATTTCATTCTTGGCTGGGTGGTGGTTGAAGAGGAAGAAGAAGGAAAGGAAGTTTCCGGAAGAAGATGGCGGCCACTTCCGTTGTCCCCATCGCCTCGTCGTCCATCTCTGCCATCAATTCCTCCTCCTCTGCTCTCAAGCCACCCAAACTAACTCCTTCTAACGTCTCCTTTCTCTCCTCCCGGGCCGGAGCTCGAGGTTTCTGCCTCGTTTCTCGGACGGTTTTCCATCTTCGTGGACGCCGGGTTCTCCCTCGGGTCTCTCTCTCTCTCTCTCTCTCTCTCTCTCTCTCTCTCTCTCTCTCTCTCTCTCTCTCTCTCTCTCTCTCTCTCTCTCTCTCACACACACACACACACACACACTAACTCGGGCATGTTGTTGAAGTTTTATTTCGTAGTGGGTTTGGTGGTTTTTTATCGAAGATGAGATCTGTATATCTTTACTTACTATGATATCCTGGTTTGGGGCAACTTGGGGATTCTCTCGTAGGAGTAATCTGCATAATCCACCTAACTTGTTGAGTATTTACAGAAACCCTACTGACGATTGTCTTTCTGTAGTTTAAAATTTAAATGGTTGAAGCCATAAGGTGGTGGCGCCAAGGTGAAAGAATTCAATTTCCTGTTGTAAAACTTGGAGAATGATGATTTGACAGTATCGAAAAACTTCATGTTTGATAGTTCTCAGCATTTAAACAGTATTTAGAAATTTCATGTTTGGTAGTTCCCAGTATTTAAACAGTGTCGAGAACATTCATGTTTGATAGTTCGTTACATATGACTAGCGCTGACAATTCTGGTATTGGAGTATATCAATCATTGGATATGTGAATCAGCGGAGATATAAGAAAGGGATCAAAGTCTTGATTAATTCTTAAAAGGGAGAAGAGGGTCAAGGTTATCTATTATCTTGCGTGGTTCCTTTTCATCTTTCCTCTTAGCAAAACTTTGAGATGCTTGTGATTAAAAGATTGGACTTGCATTTTCATTCCATGTGTTTCATCTGAGTGTCTCTTGCTCTTGAGTTAGTTATCGAATTTTAGTATTCTATTTGCAGTTGTTCTCACAGAATGAAGTTGTTTTTTCGTATTCCTCAGATTAATGCAAAGAAACAGACGTTTGCTTCGTTTGATGAGTTGATAGCAGGGTCTGACAAGCCCGTATTGGTTGACTTTTATGCAACTTGGTAAGTTTTATTTGCCTATTACTCATCATTATAAGCGTTTGACGGAATGTGGCAGTCTATCTTAACTCTATCCTGGACAATTCCATCTCTGGAAACAAACTATCTGATTGGTTTTTCTGGTTTAGCTTCTTTTTTGAAGAATTTGGTGCCTGTGGTTATTTTTTGTAGTTTGTTACTGGCATTATTTTCCTTTTACTTAGAAGACCCTAGGTGAGAATTTGTCATGAAAACCTGGTGTAACTCCAGCAATATTTCAGTAATCCATATGTCTAGATAGGGATTGGTCTGTGCTTCTGAAGTTCACAAACTTCACTGTTACTTAAATTTTAAATCTATCTATAGGTATTATATTGTGATGGAGAATACTCTTTTTCTCCTCATACAGTTCAATTAATTTCTTTTTCTCTATAAATAATGAATGAGAGAGGAAATTTCAGTTTTAACTTTTAAGAGTTATTGCATGAAGAAGTCATAGTTGTTGCTCATTTCTTTCCACAAGTAGTTTGTATCCACAATCTGATAGATGTAGAAGACGCGTCATAAGCTTCAAAAATTGTAAATTCTTTCTTCTGCCTCCTCTGTCCTCTCATCGCACCATGTACAAGTCAATTGAGCGCTTATCTCTCATAGTAGGTGCAGCTCATTATTTCTCATTGGGACTTTCAGAGGCGGTGTGCTTGATTAACCATTGAGAAGGGATTACCCTAGTAAGTACTTATCTCTTTGTTCAGTTATCAGTGAAAAAGGGATTAGGTTGTCAATCGTTTTGATTGTTCTATTTTATGGAACTAAGAAAAGTAGCTCCCAGAAAAAGAAAGGAACTGGTAGGGCTTTCATTAATTTGGGATGAGGTTCTTGGACCTTCAATGCAGCTCAGTCTTGAAGCGCACCTGAAACTCTGAATTTTGATGGTTCGGATCAAAGCAAAGTTGGCCGAAAATTTTCCACTCAAATGCAGTTTGAAATGACGAAGCAAATTTGAATCACAATGATTGGTAGTGAGAACTAGCAGAATTGAAAATCGATAGCTAGAGGAAGGAGGAGAGAGAAGTCAAATTAGGAATGTATATTTTAAAGATACCAAAATATGTCCATATATTATCCCTTTTAAAGACCACGAGCGCTTTAAATATTTCATAAGTCGTTTTGCTCCGCAATGCAATGGATAAGATAGTTGGTCGACTTAATTAAATAACCCACATCAAAGGCCTTCAACCAATCCTAATTATACTTGAAACAAAATCAAATCAACCTACTGTATGTCTCAAATAGTTAGGGGTGTGTCCATCTAGCCCGTCGTCATGTCATCAAGTGGATCGACGTCTTCAGTGTGGATTGGAGCTGGTTCAGTATGGATTTAGAATTCAGCTCTGTTTTGGTCGATCTTTTCTTTGTTGTGCAGTGACACCTAGGCTCTCAATCAGCTGCACCTTGACTTCACAAACCTGACTAGATGAGGGCTGGTCTGGATGACCCTCGGTGGGTACAATCGTTCATTCTCAAATTAATTAATTTCGTTACCCTACAATACTTTTTCGAGTGGAGTGTTTCCTGTGAGGGTTATCCCATTGTTCATGACTCTTGAACGTTAGCACTTTGATGTACAGTCATGCTTGCATCTTCGTGGTCAATTCCTCCTACCTCAACGCCCCAACTTATCATCATGTTCCAGATCATACCGTCATTTTATGGTATCCAGTTGCATCTAGTCTGAGTCATGTGTAACTCAAATGAGGCATTCGAGTACTTGACATTGCTTATTGAACTTGGTTCTTTTGTTCCTTCTTTTTCCAATAAGGGGTTGAAGGAGAACCGTTTCATGTGCATACTATCAAACTCCCAACCTCTCATCAGAGATCCAACCCTAACCCTTGCAGCGTGCCTCTTTGAGCTGGTTTTCTTCTCTTTGATTAGTGTAGATAGGTAATTCGAGGTTGAGAATTGTAATTATGAACAAAACAAAAGATGCCACATATTGACTTAAATCCTCTTGCACTTAATCGTAGTCCTTTCCTTTCTGCAATTCCTTGTCTGCTTAAAATTAATCTGTATGAACTGTCAGTCCTCTCCTTTCTGTAATTCCTTATCTGCTTAAAATTTATTGATCTGATTCACGCATAGGTGTGGTCCTTGCCAATTTATGGTTCCCGTTCTGAATGAAGTTAGCGAAGCACTGAAAGATTCCATCAATGTGGCGAAGATTGATACAGAGAAGTACCCAAGCATTGCCAATCGCTACAGCGTGGAGGCATTGCCGACTTTGGTTATTTTCAGGGATGGAAAGCCATGTGCTAGATTTGTAAGTCAAGGCCATCTTTCTCGCATTCGTGTGCATGTACTCGTGCTTTTCCTAATGCATTTCACTGCTTTTTGACAGGAGGGAGCATTGCCTGCCGATCAGCTTATCCAGTGGATCAACAATTCACTAGATAAAGTTGTCTTATGATCCGGCTTTCTCAATATAATCAATGCCAAAGCTAGAATTTGATGTATGACAATGGAATACAATTGGTGTTGATCAACAAGGAAAATTTTCGAAAATAAAAGTGGTGGGAAGGTCTCCTTTTATACATTATGTATGTGCCTCTGTTCTACTCTTGTTATCAGTTTACAAACCTTTATTTTCTCCTCTGTTAAGTTCATCTATGCTAACATTCTTGTGTTCTAATAGAATCCCTGATCATGAGAGAATCACATGAGGTGTAGGGCTTCATGTGCAAATATGCAGTTCATGATTTTACTGTTAGTCTTGAACTTGATCAATTAGTAAGCCTAAGCAGATTTAACTCCAATATCCTGTGACGAGGCATGATCAACAGATCTAAGTATTATGTTGCAACTTTTGTTGATGAACAGGCTGTGTAATAGGTTTATCAGCAAAAAAATACGAATGCTTCTTTCATGAGTTAGCCTTATAATTTTTTTGTATCCTCCTGCCATTGGATCGTATAGCATCCAAATTAAGATGAACAGCTTCTTCACCATAAACTTTATTTCAAATGAAAATCCTGTTTAATTGAGGGTCCAAATATTGTCATATAGCTCGCACTTGGAGGTAATATTTGGATCATACGCATAAACCTCATAAACCCCCACACAGCAAGGCCTGTCAACGGGCTTGTTTCTAACCTCTTTTCCGGTTGAAGGTATGGAAACTCATACAGGAGAAGCAGTAATTTATTAGTTAAATGAAAATCATGGCGGAAGAGGAAAAGACATCTTGGACGCCGTCATACTCCTTATTCACTTGTGCATGGTGACCTTGTACTTCATGAGTTGCTTCATCCCCACTTCACGGGTCATCTCTCTCTCTCTCTCTCTCTCTCTCTCTCTCTCTCTATATATATATATATATATATATATATATATATATGTGTGTGTGTGTGTGTGTGTGTGTGTGTATTTATGTGGACACAACACACACCCATATATATAAGAGAGAGAGAGAGAGAGAGAACGGCGATGAGCGCGGTGGTGTTGCGCACGTATAGAAGATCTTAACACACACACACACTAGCATGGAGTTATTACCATACATAACGCTCTCTTACAGGGCGTACGCTCCATTTGATTAGTGCCTGCGCATTTCCTTCTATCCTATTGGTAATGGTGGCAACTAAGTAGTTGTGCTGCAATTGCCTTAGCTTCTCTTTGGTTTGGTTGGTGTCTTAGGGGTTTGTCCTTGTTGGCTGCTGAGTCCCCAAGTACTGTGTGTTCGTGTTCACGATGTGGGATCTTCAATTGAACTCTAAATCTACTGCAACTCCCACCGTTCTTCACCATTTATGGAGAACTAATCCTACTTCTGAATCAAATGTGGTGCAGTAAATCCATTTAATCAAAGTAAATAAAAGCAAATGCTTAACTAATTTGGATTTGGATCTCGTGGATCCACATTAGAAGTGCGTAGCTCGGGTTGCACTGAGTCTGAGTTGAAACTGAATCTACTCAATCAAATCCAGTAACAGAAAAGGATATAATTTCCTTTTAAGTTTAGATTTCGTTCTCCAGTTTGCAAATCTGGAATCCAAACAAGATTTGGAGACTTTCATAGCGACTTAAATCCAGTTAGTTACCTATTTGAGTTTGGATTCTTTATCTGTTTCATTATATGTCTACACTTGGTAGGTTCTGGGCAAATCATCGATCCGGGTTTTTTGGAACCAAACCGGTTCTATTGCTATTTCAGAATCCCCAATTTCGGTTCCGGTTTCAATTTGAGTACTAAACTTTTTGAAATAGAAAAACGATACAAAAATAAAGGAAAAAATAAACAAAAATAAAGAAAAAATGAAACTGATGGTTTGAAACAGTTGGTTCTAATTTTGACCCGATTTATGATCGATGGAAAATGAAACTGGAACCAAACCAGGTTGTCTCTTATTTTCAGTCTAGTTTGACAGGTTTTGATTCCAGTTGCTTCCTGATCCGGTTCGGTTCCGGTTGGAATTTCCGGCCGAGTTCCAAACCGGCGATCTCTTACGTCAATCCGATCGCGACTCCTGACCCAAATCGATTTCGTAACTCCTCTGCCAACATTTTCTCATAAAAGTTCGTAATTATCGTGACGCTGACTTTCCTGAAAAAATCTGGGCGCTGACTCAGTTGATTGCTCTTTCCAGTAAAATGGAGTTCACACAGTTTTGCTTTCAAAAATCAAGGCCGATCATATTTCAGACATCTTGTATCTTTCTTTGCTATTTTTCTCTTAATACCCCTGACTTTTCTGACGTGGAGAGGTCACAAACAAGTCTTGATGCCTCGCTGCTCTATCTTGTTCCTTTTCAAGAGCTTTATCGGAAACGACGTGGATCCCTTATCTGTTAGTTACTCGCCCAACTGACGATCCGGTTCCCCAAACCCGCAATAAATTCGGACTCGGCCGATAATATCATTAACAATAACGTTATAAATAAACCAAACTTCATACCTACTATGAGAATGAAACGTATAGCAAGTAAAATCCATTTTATCGAAAATAACGTTATAAGTCTACAAGAGTTTACCTGAAATATCGGGCGCTCTAAGAATACGGAGTTCGGAGCCGATTTTCCCGTCCTTTCCCTGTGGGGTCCACACAAGGTCGCCTAAATGAAGCCTCTATCTCCGCACGCATCCGACGTGGGAGAGAAGACTGCCGCCACGTGTCCTAGAATGATGCGACTGGCCTATAAAGGGTAGGTACTCGGGCAAGTCCGCTTCCCACAAGGCCTGCGTGATGATCAATGGTGACCAACCATAGAAGAAGCTCCGGCGATCCGGCCGATGACCACACCGTCCGGAGAATCCAACGGCTTAGCCTCCACCTTGCCCCCGATCCATCGTTGGATCGTCGTCTCCTCCTTTCTCCGGCGCCCTGCAGCTCCAGGGTTGGTCCCAACCTGACGGACCCGAGCTTCCTATCGGCTTACCTCCGAGGGAAGCATCGCGACGTTCAAGAGCGCGTCTTCCGCTTCTTCGAGTCCCGGCCGGACCTCCGGACACCCGTAGAGATCGATAGGGATGGGCACCGTGACTTGTGCATGAGGCAGCTTGTGGGGCTTGTCCGTGAGGCTGGAATCAGGCCGCTCCGCCTCGTCTCCGACGACCCCGCGCGTTACTTCGCCGTCGTCGAGGCCGCCGGCGCCGTTGACATGTCTCTCGGCGTTAAGTTGGGGGTCCAATATAGGTAGCCGCGCTTTTACTCTGTTTCTGTTTCCTGTTGCGCTCTTGATTTTGAGTGTGCTACTTCTGGTTGTCGACGTTTTTCTTTTGTTTGGTTTGGAACTTGCGGTTTTGTCTTCTCTTAACTACTGGGTGGTTTCAAATTCCTTCTGGATTCTTTTAGATGGCTATGTTCTTGTATAATCTCACACTTATCCGAGAATCCGGGGAATAAATTGAAATTTTCTGTTCCTGGAACTCGAAAGGCCCATGCGGCGAGTTAGGGCGTTCTAGCTTCTATGTCTTTTATCGTGTTTGCCTTATTGATTCATAATTACAGCTTATTTAGTTAAGATGATCTGGGGGATCAGTTGATTACCAGCAATTTAATTGAAAGATTACCATCTCTAAAGCTGATTAAAGTGGATCAAATGCATCTTTTGACCTGAGTATAGAGTCTGTTTGGGAACCTTGCATTGGGAGGATATATATTCTTAATAGTTTGCCAAGATACATGTTTCTCAAAGTGCGGTATTGGCAAAAGTAGTCTTCCAAGATGGTATTTAGAAAATGGTGCTTCCACTCAGGGAAGAGTGTTAGGCTGGCCAAGACCAATTCTAGTGCAGTCACCAAAACCAAGCCTTTGCTTATACTAACTTATGTGAGCTACATGGATCTTAGCCTCTATCAGAGCTCAATCCTGTGGAATATTAGCAACTGACAAGAAATATTTTTGTTTCCTGCAAATTCTTGAGAGTCCTTCCTCTGCCTCTTTTAAAGTGTTGACCATCTAATTCAGGTGCAGTATTTTTGTTAAAGATTGAAACAAAGTAAAGTGTTCAGTAAACAGTAAAATACAATTTCTTGCTCCGAAAATTAAAGTGTTAGTAAAGACCACCATGCTCCTGTCATTGAAGGGCTTTGTGACAGAATATCAATATTGTTTATTGAAAACTAAAATGTAACCTTATTGAATTTTATAATCATGAAACTTCATCTTTTTAAATTCACGTGCAAGGAAGACGTCCCTTCATGCAGAGTTGGCAGGCATGTTGCATATCCTCTACGAGGTTGGGCCTATACCGACAAGAACCAGAGCACGTGTCATTGAAGTACGGTGAAGAGGTTTAAAGTTTAAACAACAAATCTTCTCTTCCATGACATCTAAGGGTAAATTTCGTATGTTTATGGGGATCTGGAGACTGGTTCTGCATGATATGCTTGACCTCATGTGTCTTAAAAACGGATTTGATGGAGTGGTACGGGTGTTGAGAATAATGTTTGTTTGCTTATTTAGGCAATTCTGGATGACAGACCAAACAAGTCTGTCAGTGCTCTTAGATGGTCTTGATGGGATAAAGTGATCAGGATATTGCTCGAGGGAAACATAGCCATCAAATAAACATGTAGGCAGGAATTTTTGAGGTTTTGATGAATGTATGAATGTCATAAAACAATAGGGATTGTGGACCAGAAAAAGAATAAAAATACATAAGCTAGAGAAAGCTGGTGGAGTATAAGGGGACTGCTTTGGGGAAGTGCAAAATGTTGGTTCTAACTTCCTCTGTGATGTGTTTCTTTACTTAGAAAGTCATAGCAATTCAACAGAAATGCCAAAACTTGGCACATCATGTATCCGTGTTTTTAACTTAATATTTGTTCCATTCCGTACATCCCATATACTCCACCTGGAGAGTGGAGCAGGCTACCATGAGACAAAAGTTCGCTCAGATCTTGCTGCATGATCAGACATCCTCTGCCTTTCATACATTCCATTTATCTAAATCCAACCAAGTCAATCAGAGTTTCTAGAATTAGAAAGATAAATATCAAGTGAGGGGAACAGAGAGAGATGGATTTGAACTCTCGGTAGGAATAGCTTGTACAACAGATTAGCTATCTGCCACTTTAGTCCAGTCAGCTGTCTCTCCAAACTGCAAAAAAAGAATAATTCACATTGACGGGTTGATAATTTTTTTTCCTTACTCTAGACCTTTTGCACCAATGCAAGCATAAATCATAGAGGCTGCTGAGTTTTATGTTCATTAACTTGTTTCTGATATGATATTGTTTGGGTTCCCAATTATCAACGATATTGGTGCCACCCTTGCTCTACTAAATCAAAACAGCTGCTTAATGAAGTCAGGGAACCCTGGGAAACTCCTGTGCTCTTTTCACTGGCTTTTTACTTGTCCTGTCCGTCCTAGTGTGGCTTTAACCATTTGTTTTTCTTTTCAAGTTGTGATAGTAGAACGGAGTGCAATTTTCCATTGTATTGCTGCATCTGTCATTGGTGATAGATGAGTCTCTTGTTTTTGTCTGCTCCTTGTATCTGAATCATGCAATCAGTGCCATTAAGTTTTCTCTGATCCTTAAAAGACTTTGTCCTTAAGGATCTTTTGTTTATAACCATTGACAAATTGAGTGGTTCAAAGCTTTTGACCTTATACTTTGCTCTTCCATCAGCTGACATGTTTCCTTGCAGCCTCTGGGGTGGTTCGGTGATTAATCTGGGGACCAAAAAGCACAGGGATCAATATTTTGATGGAATTGATAATTTGGATTATCCTGGTTGTTTTGCTATGACAGAACTCCATCATGGTGAGCCGCTTCATCCATTGAAATCCTTTGTCATTATCATCATGGATTGACCATTGTTTAGCTTACTTCTAGTTTGTGTTGGTTTATCATTCGGGAAGTTGCTGGAGTTTAACCCAATTTGTTTATATCATGTTGGCAAATAGGTTCAAATGTTCAAGGCCTTCAAACAACAGCAATCTTTGATCCTGCAACGGATGGGTTCATCATCAACACACCGAATGATGGAGCAATAAAGTGGTGGATCGGCAATGCTGCCCTTCATGGGAAGTTTGCGACTGTCTTTGCTAAACTGATCTTGCCATCACCTGAATCAGAGGATGGAGTTAATATGGGAGTTCATGCATTCATTGTTCCAATAAGAGATTTAAAGACACACTCCGTCCTTCCTGGGATTGAAATCCGTGATTGTGGTCACAAAATTGGCCTAAATGGGGTAGATAATGGAGCATTAAAATTCACAAATGTGAGGATCCCACGGGACAACTTGCTTAATAGATTTGGCGATGTTTCATGTGATGGAAAATATACAAGCAGCCTACCAACTATTAACAAAAGATTCGCTGCAACTCTTGGGGAGCTCGTGGGTGGGAGGGTAGGACTTGCCTATTCTTCTGTTGGAGTTCTCAAGTTGTCACTGACCATAGCAATTCGATATTCTCTGCTTCGACAGCAATTTGGCCCTCCAAAACAACCAGAAATTAGTATATTAGATTACCAATCACAACAGCATAAACTCATGCCAATGCTGGCATCTGCTTATGCTTTCCATTTTGCGGCAAGATATTTAGTTGACAAGTACAGTGAGATGAAAAAGACCCAGGATGAACAGGTGGTTGGTGATGTTCATACACTGTCTTCTGGTCTCAAAGCATACATCACATCATTCACAGCCAAGTCTTTGAGCACATGCAGAGAAGCTTGTGGTGGACATGGGTATGCTGCTGTAAACAGGTTCGGTGATTTGCGTAATGACCATGATATATTTCAAACATTCGAAGGCGACAATACAGTGCTTCTTCAACAGGTAAATTTAAAATGTATTCTTCCTTTCCTTCTCGCGCAGGAGCTTTCAATACATGGTATGACAACGTTTTGCTTTGACATAGGTGTCAGCTTATCTTTTGAAACAATACCAAGAAAAATTCCAAGGTGGAACACTTACTGTAACATGGAACTACTTGAGAGAGTCAATGGGTGCCTACCTTTCTCAACCAAATCCCGTAACTACTCGCCGTGAAGGAGAAGACCACCTGAGGGATCCCATCTTCCATTTAGATGCATTCAGGGTTGGTGAAATCATTGCACTTCCAAGTTGCAGAAATTATTCCTCATAGTTTATATTGCTGAACATGAAACTAATTGATACTTTTTGCAGTACCGAACTTCTCGCTTGCTTCATACCGTAGCCATCCGTCTAAGGAAGCATTCTAAGACACTTGGAGGATTTGGAGCATGGAACAGATGCTTGAATCATTTATTGACCCTTGCAGAGTCTCACATCGAATCAATCATTTTGGCAAAGTTTATAGAAGCTGTTGAAAGGTAAGGTTTGATTTGCTTGTTTGCAGCATTATGGTTTCAGTTTTCTAATACTCTTGCTCTGCAGTTGCAAGGACAACAATACTCGATCCGTTTTAAAGCTTGTATGTGATCTTTATGCCTTGGATCGCATTTGGAAGGACATTGGCACTTTCCGTAATGTAGATTATGTGGCTCCTAATAAGGCAAAGGTAAGAACCACTCCTAGTTCCATATTCTTTGATAACTTTAGACTGTTGATGACCTTTTGCTAAAGGCATCACATATTGGTTGTTGCAATTTCTGTTTTATTGTCAAAATTACTTATTTTAAGTATGAAAACTTTGAGGTCTTTTATTGTTTTCAGGCAATCCACAAGCTCACCGAGTACCTGAGCTTTCAAGTGAGGAGTGTCTCCAGAGAACTTGTAGATGCATTTGATCTTCCTGATGAAGTCATTCGCGCGCCAATCGCATTGCAGAAGGAACCATATACCCGTTACACCCAGTTTGTTGGATTCTAAGGACCCTATTAGTGTCTAAGGTTATCCTATATAGGGTAGGGAAAGAAAACACTGTAAATAATGTCTCATGCACCACCACAGGTGATACATGGACATACTGGAGCAGGGAGAGAACCCATATTCAGTCAATTATTTATCCACAGTTAATAGTTGATCCAATGGTTGGGAGCTCAACTATTGTTACATTCACATATAATGAGCATCCAAATTGGATATGCAAAATGTAAACAGTAACAGCTTTAATGGAAAATGATCAGTTTCGTTAAGAGACTATTTTGTTGTGAGAATTACCAATGCTCGACTCTTTGAAGTTTGTGATTGAACTACATATTGAACTCTGTCGTTGCAAGAAATAGCCTGCTGTATTGCAGTAAATGTATTGATGAAGAAGAACACGGGATCGACTTGAAAAGCATTCAGGTTGAAGGTCTCGGGTCAGACATCTGGGTTGTGCATATCTGCTAGATGCCTGCTGCCTACCGGTGGTTACCAGTTCCTATGAGTTAAACCGGCAGCTTGGTTTGGTTCTGTTCGGTTTTAGCAAGAACAAAAACATGGTGGTCCTGGTTCACAGTTCCATTGTTGGAACCTACTCATGAGAACTGAACCGAATCTTTATAGATAGAGAGAGAGAGAGATAAATCTTTATACCTTTATATATACATAAATCAGAGTCTTAACTGCACAATAGTGTTTGGTGCATAATCATGCACAAAAGATGTTCAATCTTTCAAATTAATGGTAGAGATTTGAAACATGCATACCATTGTACCTATGTACTTGCATTTAATACACAAAATAATTTGAATCTCCATCATCAATAAGGTGCTCTTTGAGTTTTATAACCTTATATACATATAAAATATAAAATGTTAATATATATATAGAGAGAGAGAGAAAGTAGTCCCTCTACACATCTTAACCTCTTTAAATGGTCTTAAACATCTTGACCATCCATCTCATTGTGTTATGGCCTTCCATCATTTCAAATAAGTACCCGACCATCAACCTTTCCTAGTGCCCTTGTGCATCAGCTTCCTCTCTCTCTTCGGCGGTCACAACCCCTGTGTATCCACTGACCATCTCTCTCTCTTTCGCTCCGATGCCGAGTACCAGAGGTATCTCTCTTTTGTATTCTATGTTGAAGGATAAGCCTCTATTGTTGACGGTCGATTACTACCCCTCGTGAGTCCCCTCTCTCTCTTATGTTGGGTTAGAAATGTAGGGTTTTAATTTGAGGTGTTGATATTAGGATTTAATGTTTGTCATTTTCATATTTGGTTAACTTGTGGATCAACTTCCTCTCTCTCTCTCTTCGGTGTTCGTAACTCCTATTTAATTTGAGGTGTTGATCTTAGGACATTTTCATATTTGGTTAACTTGTGCATCAACTTCATACCTCTCTCTCTCTTCGGTGTTCATAGCTCTCTCTCGTATGTTAGGTAACAAGGTATCTCTCTTGCGTTTTCTATCTGAAAGGAACAACCTTCATCGTTGATGGTCGATCACTGCCTCTCATGAGTCCTCTCTCTTGTTAGGTATGTATCTCTCTTTTGTCTTCTATTTTGAAGGAACAACCTCCATTTGTTGATGGTCGGTCACCACCTCTTGTGAGTCCTCTCTCTCTCATGTTAGGTTGGAAAGATAGGGTTTCAATTTGAGGTATTAATTTTAAAGTTTATTGTTTGTCATTTTCATATTTGGTTAACTTGTGTTATTATTCAATGTTTATCTTTTTTGAGAATGTTTGAACTTCTCTATTAGCCTTTCTTGATTGTGCATTGTTTTGTATGCGTTCACCTTTCAAATGATGTCTTGCAACACTACATCTTTTGGTTGATGTCTTGCACTAAGTGACTTGTAATATGACAACATATTTCTTTGATGAGATCTTTGAGGTTTTTCCTAGTCTTCTTCTTTCTTTATTTCATCTACTAATCTTTCTTGGGTTTGGTTTTTTATTATGGATTTTGAGAATCCTGGAGGATAACCCAAATTTTACTATGGATAGTTGGTTTAGTTTACTATTGTATGAAGAGTATCACAGATCAACCTATTTGAAACACTTTGCAGCTTACAAACCAAAAACACTCATGCCCTTGTCCTGGTTTTCTAATAACTCATTTGATCTCATGGCTTACTCTCTCTTGTAAATGAGGGAACTTCTTTGTGAATGAAAAGGTTATTTGCTTGATATCTTTCTAAGAAATCAAGAGGATTTATATTTCATATCTTTTCAGAATTAAAAGAGTTTACTTATTTTATATGGTGGTCATTGGAAATCCTTTTAGGAACTCAATCAGTGAGATTGATATTTGGTATTGCAGATTTTGTTCAATCATTATTTGATAAGCAACAATTACATAGTAGGCTCATACCTTATGCTCTAACAATAGATTGAACTTCGTTTGACAATGCTTGAATACTTTGAAAAAAGTCAAAAGGAGTCACAATGAATGAAATGTGAAAAAGGAGGTATAAGTTCAGGTCAATTCATGTCCTTCCATTAGTTTTATCTAGCAATCATTTGTCTCTTCTAATAAAGCTTTTTAGGTCTAAGTCACTCAGGACAGAACCGATTTTGGTAAAGGCCTTTCATATATTTTAATTAATTTTGATTATTCTTTCGTATCACACCTTCAATGTTGTTCATTTATACAAACAAGCTTCAATGTTGGTATGTTTTTATGATTGTTAAAGCTAGGGTATAGGAAAGGCATATTGTGTATTTATTGGATGTATTTGATGCTTGTATAAGTCTTGGGAAGAGTGTATAAATCAAGTCCACAAGTACCATAGTGTTATTTATTGTTCATTTCAGTGTGAAGAAGATGCCCTTGCTATCTATACAAGTTTCATTGAAGAGAGCTCTTGGTGTGAAAAGGTAACTATAAACATTCATTTTTAAAGCATTGATTTGAACTTTAAATAGGGTCTTATACTATATCTTGTGTTGTTGACTACTTGTTAAGTTTTCCCCACATGTAGTGGGTCAATGAAAGTTCATTTTTCTAATTCTCATCATACAATTAGCTGCCATTATTTCCAATGATGTTAGTATAAATATATTCTAGTATTGGAAATTCTCATGCTAAGTGCAATTTGAGTCATGTACTAATATCACTTTTAAACCTCATCTTACTTTTCAGTCTTATAGGTATATGATATAGACAAACGATGCCAAATAGGTATATGATATAGACAAACGATGCCAAAAACATGTTGCAATTGCATCCTAAAAATAATAGAGATAATAATAGTTTACCTCACTTTACACTTGTCCTGTGTAATAAATGTTGTGACTTAAAGATGGAATTGAAGAACACGAAAAAAGAGTTATACATGTTAATGTAATAGGGGCACGGGCCACTAGGGCCCGTGCAGCCCCAACTTGAGGCAGGGCCAGGGCCAGCATGACCCTGGCCACTATCGTTGGGAGCTCCAACAACTAGTGCTGGCCGGCCAACACTAGCTCACTTCTTCTCCCTTCTTGTTTCTTATTTTCATACCTTATGTTGTCTATATATACTCCATCAAAACATGAATAAATTATGCAGTCTTGTACTACTTCTTGACTTGTTTTGTATATGCTTCTGCTCTTCGTTGTTATTCTTGAAGATCGACATTCGTGATTGAATATCATTTGACTCTTGACGACTTGGTGAACTAAATTTGTACAATACCAACCTTCATTCATTGACGAATCTTTACATGGTATCAGAGCCTCGGATTGAAGATATCGAGTGCATTGGGAAGCATGCCAACTTTGAAAATTCTACGGTTCTTGCTTTTTAACATTTCAAAGTTCAAGGTAACTTTAGAAAGTATGTTTATTTTGAAAATTGAATGAAAATAATGAAGTTCTCAATTGATTACGTTGTTTTTGTAGGAATTTTGGAATTTCTTGGAAATATAATAATGTGTTTGAAAATATAACTTTCTTAGAAATATATGATTATGGTTTTCTTTTATATATGCTTTTGTTTTTTAAATTGAACTTTTGTTTTTAACAAACGATTCTTGACCAAAGTAAATTTGTAGCTATATTTGATATATTTGAAACATTTGAAAACTTAGTTGTTGTTTATCAAAGACATGAGATAGTAATAATATTTTTGACATTCTCGTTTTTAAAAAAAAGAAAAGTATTTTATCATTGTCCTTTGTTATTGATCCATATCTTGCCCTTAATGAGTTTGAAGAAGATGATAGATTAGTTCATTCGCGTTGCATTGCTTCATTTCTCAAATCTCATCTCATTTTGTTGGTCCATGAACAATAATCTTGTTATCCATATCTTCGTTTTATGTAGAAATTTGCTTTCTTTTGCTATGAATCTTAATAGCAGTTATTCCTTGGTTTCTTAGTTCATGATTGTTATAAGAACATTATGTGATCTATTTTTGGATTAAGGATGATTTATTAGTTTATCTCTCCTTTCTTTGAAAAATCCTATGTTGTTTCGGTGTAAATATGATAACTTAAGATTTCTTGAAGCATACTTTTGAAATTGTCATTAAATAATTACTTGGATTTTGAAGAAATTACTGTGTTTTTTAGTGTTAATTGTCCTTTATTGGTTGCGACTGTTTGTGTTTTCGGTATCTCTCCTTTACATCTATATGGGTGTTGGTTTCTCTTATGTAGTTTTGTTTGGGTTTTGGCATTTGAGTGACTTGATAAGGGTTGAAATAGCTTTGCCCTTTTGTCCTTGAAAATTAGTTTAATAAAGATTGAGTACTTAGCTAATCGTTGATTCTTTATATGTGGTCTTGTTTGGCTTGTTTACTTATCACGATATCAACTGTCATTCTTTGTTTGCCATGTGAATTCGGCTAGTCTTACACTCTTTGTTATGGTGGTTGCTTTCATAATTCTTTGGGTTTGATTTGTCTTGTGGTGATGGTTGGGATATACAATATTTCAATAATATCAGTTTGTTTTTGTGAGAACCACTTTTTCTTATCCTTGATCTGGCAATGTTAAATTATACGTAGATTAGATGAACTTATTGATAAGAAACATGGGTTCAACTTGATTATTGAAACATTTTGCTTTCTCTTCTTTCTCATGAAAACATGAATCTTTTTTGTTGCACTTAATATTATTGCATGTTTGTATAGTATTTGCATTGTTGAGTTAAATGAACAGATTTGGTTATTCGATCCGATTCCGTTGTACATGGTATTCAAACTTGAGCCTATCCAGGTGTGTTCCTTCCAACTTGGTTACATGCAATCTTGATTGTGTATTTACGGAGTTAAATCAAATTGTTTGTTGGCATGTTTAGAAGAAAAATGTGTTGTGATATTTGGATGATTTCAAACTTGACTATTGATAAATTTGAAAATGTATTTGTTAGAAAACAATAAGAGGTATCTTCTTGTGCAATTGAGATTCATGTTGTTGGCCTTTTGTTGAAGACCTTTGTGATTAAGGTGCTTCATGTTGGTGGCCTTTTGTTGGAAATCAATTAATGCTTGAAGATATACTTATTGTTATTTGAGACATTTGGAAAAATGTTTGTTAATAATGAGTTGAATGTACTTGTATGACTGAGATTCATATTTTTGGCCTTCGGTTGGAAATTAATTAAAAATTGAAGATGCACTTATTTGAAGATTTGGGATCTTGATAACTTTAAGGTCTCTTTTTCATGAATTATGGTCTCCGTTTGTTGGCCTTTTTGTTGGAAATCTTTGTGATTAAGATGTTCCATGTTGTTGGCCTTTTGGTTGGAGAGTAATCAATATTGAAAAAGACTTATAGTTATCTTGATTAACTTGTAAGTGATAGAAGTGTTTTAACAAATTATTATTTGAAAATTTGTGATCTTGATAACTTTAAGGTTGTTCTTATGAGATTACGGTCTCCGTTTGTTGGCCTTTTGTTGAAAATCTTTGTGATAAATGTTCCATGTTGTTGGCCTTTTGGTTTGAGAGTAATCAATATTGAAAAAGACTTACAGTTATCTTGGTGTTATGATTTTAACAAACCTTGTGAGACCTTTTGAAAAGCATGAAGTTGATTCCTTTGACTTGTTTTAATCATTCAAATGGAGTATCTTACTTTTGGAACCATAGAATCACTTTTGAGTTTAAAGGATATTTAAGGGCTTTGGGAATTATATGTTTGACTTTAAGATTTTGAGTTTTGCCTTAAAAAGCTTGTTTGGGTTCGAGTTTTTCCTCAAAACTCGGGTTTGAGCTTAGCCTTAAAGCTTGTTTGACTTTGCGGGTTTTGAGCTTAACCTTAAAAAGCTTGTTTGATTTAAAGGTTTTGAGTTTTGCCTTAAAAAGCTTGTTTGAATTCGAGTTTGTCCTTAAAACTCAGGTTTTGAGCTTAACCTTAAAAAGTTCGTTTGACTTTGCGAGTTTTGAGCTTAACCTTAAAAAGCTTGTTTGACTTGACAGGTTTTGAGCTTAAACTTAAAAAACTTGTTTGATTTGAAGGTTTTGAGCTTTGCCTTAAAAAACTTGTTTGGGTTCAAGTTTATCCTTAAAACTTGGGTTTTGAGCATAACCTTAAGAGGCTTGTTTGATATATCAAGGTCCCCTTACAATATCACAAGTTTGTAGTGATTTATGAATCTAGTTATTATAGACAATCCTATTTGAATGATATCAATGTTTTCTTTCAAATGAGTTTCTTGAGAAAATCAACTTCATGAACTTATTTTGACTCATTTTGTGGTTTACCCTCTGGATTAGATATTGTACATTGTCTTTGTGATTTCATTAAGATTGAGCAAATGTATGCATTGATACTTCGTTGATTTTTATGCAAGATGACAAATAAGTTCACATTGATTATGGAAAGATTATTTGGAGTTGTTTCAAAGGAAGCTGTGGCAACTTATAAACTAATTTTGTAGAAATTTTTGTAACAAGTTCATTGAAAATTGAGTGGCATTTGATTTATGTTGGACAAACTTCCGTTGTATATCCCGTAAGTTTAAGGGGGGTGTTAATATAATAGGGGCACGGGCCACTAGGGCCCATGCAGCCCCAGCTTGAGGTAGGGCCAGGGTCAGCATGACCCTGGCCGCTATCGTTGGGAGCTCCAATGGATAGTAGCCGTCGGAGCTGTCCCAACGGCTAGTGCTAGCCAGCCAGCACTAGCTCACTTCTTCTCCCTTCTTGTTGCTTATTTTCACACCTTATGTTGTCTATAAATACTCTATCAAAACATGAATAAATTGTGCAGTCTTGCATTGCTTCTTGACTTGTTTTGTATATGCTTCCACTCTTAGTTGTTATTCTTGAAGATCGACATTCATGATTGAATGTCATTTGACTCTTAGCGACTTGGTGAACTAGATTTGTGCAATATCAACCTTCATTCATTGACGAATCTTTACAATAAATACAAAAGGCAAAGAAGAAGAGATATAAGAAGGAGATGATAAACATCTTAAATTGTACACAACTAAACGAACTTAATGATGAAAATATTTGATATCTTCGCAATGAATGTATAAATTGGGAGAAACATTTCTTTGGATCTTCTTGGGGATGAAAATGGAAAAGTGGGTTGTAATATGGCAGCATATTTCTTTAATGGGATCTTGAGGCTTTTGCCTAGTCTTCATCTTTATTTATTTTATCTACTAATCTTTATTGGCTTTGATCTTTGATTTACTCCTACTAAATGTTTGAATTTCTTCCATCAATGCTTATTGTGATGGACCTTGAGGTTATTCAATGGTTAGTGTGTACATTTTGGTTCTCTGAAATCAATGATGGCTTGGCATTTCAACCAATACTAGGATCTCAAGGTTTGGGGTAGCTGCTTTGAAATGAAAGGAGTCTTGTGTGAAAGGAATTTTGTATAATTGAGAGTTGTTATTTCTTCTGTTCTGGTTTTAACCATTCTCTTTATATTTTCTTTAAAACTTGCAGCATGTATACCCTTTATAAAAGAGAACTATTCTTGTATCATTATGTACGTATGTCCTATTTTTTTGGGGCTCCACTCTTATTATTATCAATAGTTATTGTTTGTGATTATTATACCAAAATAGCTAGTATATGGATAATCAGTCTCAGTATCGATGCTGCCATTTTGAAAAACCCACTTGAAGGCATAATCCATGCATCCTCCCTCACAATTAATCAACGCTTGTTAAGAAAGGCTAATTATTTCTCTTGTAATGAGGGCATTAATCCGTTCTATTCTTTAAAATGACCAACTTTTTGGTTTATACAAAATGCTAGCTTAGGAATCCTCACAAGTTCTTAACTTCAATCAAATTCAATTCAGTAAAATGAAAGGGCTGCAAAACTCATCATAGTGTGAGAACAAGAAAAAATGGATCCAAATCGATGTGTTTGTGTACCATCTTTGACTGATTGTGTATACATTTTTTTTAATAATTAGTAGGGTCAAGCTAGATAAACTCCTTAGAAATCAAACCCATCACATTGAGAAGGGAATTAGTATCAACCAATTGGACACCTCTCTAAGCAATTGTACTTGTTGTCAATGCTTCAAACTATGTACCAATTTTATCAACGACTATGGCTTGTGGCATATGATTTTCAACCATTTCAATCATGACCTACGTAGAAATATAGGAAATGTGATTGTTGGTCCTCCTGGTCAGAGCAAATAAAAAACTAAAAATTATATTTCACAAGAAACAAAGTAGATGAAACCAATAATTGAGTAAGACCAAGCTTACATTATATTACATATTTATATTTGAAACTTGCATTCTCCTCACACGACCTATTCCTGAATAAGGTAAATCCCCATCACCTCCCATCTCATTAGATGTATCTATAATGACAACTTGTTTCATGTGGTCATCCGCCAACATTCTAGTGATTTCCCTACATAAGTAATTTGAGTTTGATTTCCAAGGCGTGCATCTGCACATGTTAGGCATCAGCCTTCTATTGTAACCAAAAAGATGTGCTTGTCCTATAAACATGCATATGCATTTAAGGTTTGCACATATCATTAATGCACCAATGATAATTAGTCACTTGACCAACAACACAATAACTTTGTCACAGATAACATAAGTCTTTCATTGTAATTTGTAGTTTGATGACCCACTGCCAAGTAAAAATAGGGCACACAGACACCACCCAGTTATATCAATGAACAAGATGACATTCTCAATATCTACACATTCTATGCAAAACGGATCTTCAAAAGGAAATCTCAATAGAAAAAAAAGAAACAAATTTGGATGAGAGGTCACTAGAACACCCAAATAACCAAAAATTAGTATCACTTGTCAACCAGACTCACTCATTCACTACATGACACCTACACATTTAGAAGAAGAAAATTAGTATCAAGTCAACAAACTTTTATAATAAGAAATTGAGTTAAACTTAGATGAAATCTCACACATTAATAGAAGGAAGACGTAAGTCAACACCATACGGAGAATCTCTCAAATCTTCTACACTAAAATTGAAGGTTCTTCAATGTGTTACTCTTGACCTAATAATTTGAATCAATTTAACATATATACATATTATCAAAATCATTTAAACAAAATAGAAGAAAAATTATACGATATAATAAAGTTTTCATAAGGAAAATGAGTACCTTTTACTTTATTACAATTTCTTTTTATCATGGCTTAGTCCCTCCACAATCGTGGCATTTCCTAATAGGTATAGGTGCAATGATATCATCAAGTTGTTGCCTACAACAATACATTAAATGCTAATCAAATAAATTTTTAAAATTTACATATTAACACTAAAATAATATTATAAAATATTATTTATTAGCAAATATCTTTTTGGGGTTATGATAGCATGTACAAGTTGTAGATGTAGAAAATTTACTCGAAAGTTTATGTAGAGACTTGAAATAAGCTTTCACACACTACGTCGTGCACGAGCGTGCCATCTAATTTTAATTAACTAGCAAAGTTGTATTTTCTCACTTAAACGGTGATTGTGGGGAAGTGAGATCTTTTCAACTTATGCATTCTTGAATCGACACTCAAAGGTCAGCCTAAACGCTTTAGGGATTGATCTTGATCATATGTGTTTTTAAAATTCACTTTTCAAACTCAAATGACTTAAACAAATTCATGAGCTAGGTCTTTCGATGAAAATTTTTCTAAGTTCTGAAAAACAAAAACTGGTTCTGTTTTCAAAACTTGTTTCTAGATTTTTTTAAATAGCTTCTGAATCTCCAAAAATAATGACAATGTTACAGTGAAAAGAGGATGATATGGAGGTTAAGAAACTAATTTTTATTTTGATTTTGGTGTTGTGACAATCTGTAATTAAATCAGGGAATGTTGGTCAGACGTTTGAAACAGTTCTGTGATAAAAATACAGAGGTTTAAAGAAACAACTGTATCTTGGTTCATAGAGCTCCGATCTTTATAAACTTGATCTTGTTGGAAAGCTATAGATGTCAGCTTTCTAATTAGATAAGTTTCACTAAAATTGGTTCACTATAGACAAAGTTATGAAATGATAACCCAAGCTCTATTGTCGTAAACACAAGTTGTACAGATTCAACTCTGGTTTTATCCCCTCCTTGAAATCTATAAAAGGGGGCCTTAGGGCTGGGTTCAAGGCATTCATGAGCATGGAAGGAAGAGGGGAAAGAGCCTAAGAGAGAGAGAGAGAGTTGCAACAAGAGGGAAAGAAAGAGAGGGAGAGAAAGAGAGAGAGAGAGGGAGAGGAAAAGAGAGAGAAGAGAGGATGAAAGAGAGGCCGATCCTCTCCATTTCTTCCACAATCGGTGCCAAGGAGGCTCATATTGTAAGGTTGATCCTTTTCTCCCTTATTTAATTCTTTCTTCATCGCTTTCATTCATTAAAAGGGGTTGTATTAATGGAGCAATTGTCTCTCCCCCATGATGTAATACAATAGATATGTTACCCATTTCATTTCTTTACATTTACGCTCATTACTTGTTTGATTTCAAGTTTCTTCTATCTCTCTATACATTATACTCCCTTATATCTCCTAATCCTCTCTATGCTTAAGCTATAAATATATTTCAATTCATTTTCTTCAGTTATTTACATTCAAATGGTTATGATTTGTCTTTAAATTTCGGATGTGATGCATTCATGTATTTTCTAAACATGAAAATCTGTTTTAAACATCATGCATTCGTCTGATGATTTATTTTTAATTCCCTATCCTCAATTATGTTTTGCTTGATTATCTTTTCATTTATGGTTTCAAATATTTCTTTTTTTATTATTTAAAACTATTTCATTTAAGATATATTTGAAAACATCAAGTATTAATGAAATCTTCAAATATTCTTTTTCGAAAACAATTGAGTCTCATTCCCAATATTTGTTTCCATGAGTGACATGCTTTCACTCCGTCAGTTAGTCTTTACTATTTCAACTACTTTAACCCTTTGTTGGGTATAGAGTGTTGGATCACTTTAACCCTTTGCTGGGTGTAGAGTGTTGGACCACTTTAACCCTTTCGATGGGTATAGAGTCTCGAACCACTTTAACCCTTGGGTGTAGGGTCTTGGAGTAAGACTATCTTCGATCAGACGAGTTTTTGAGGCATCATTTGAATTTGATTTGAATTTTAAAGGTTTTTGGTAAATTTGATATTTTGCAAACATTTTAAGGTTTCATTCCTAATGTCTCATTTTCATTTGTCTCTTTGAAGAAAATTGTTTGAAACCATCCTTTCTTTGAAGGAAATTATTTGAAAAAGCAGAATCGCGTCAATTAACCTTGAGGATAGAGTGGTCATTTTTTTGAGCTTTTGTCAAAATTGGATTTTTTTGAGAGGGGTGCAATGTATCCTTATTTTGAGGCTACTGCAAAAGTTTGGTGCAGAAATGAGTTTGTTTAAGGTATCTTTATTTAAAAACCCTAAAAAAGGCAGAAATTATAAAAGTTTAAATTTTTTTGGAAAAAATTTTGGGTGTTTATACAATCATCATGTACATGTCAAGAACATATAAGATAATTTCTAGTAGATTTCTAATCACTTATGCATGACTTAATTCTTTTTTCACTATCTTTAGTACAATTTTTTTCTCGATTTTGTAAAATGATTCCACTAGTCACACCTTATATAGAACTTACAATACTTATATTTCTAAGTTCCTTCAATTTTTGTTGATTACAAGTACTATTCATTGCATTATTATAACTTAATTATGTATTTTTCTCTTGAAAATGGATTGTTAATTGATCAATAGAATCTAATGCCTCTTTATAACTCTCATCACACTTCAAGGCTTCTTTCATACACTTTTGCATTTTCAAAGAAAACACGTGTGTCCTTACAAGTTGTGATCTACTAGCTTAGTACAAGATATGACTGAACTATATTGGTTGATGCTATCAACCTTTGCATTTCTGGTCCACCTTTTAAAAATATAATGATTTGATAATTGAAAACACACTCAACCCTAAACACTGCCAACATATGATCACATATAACACCTGTATTATTCCAAACCCCATATTTGCAAGTAGATAATTCTTGAGTACTTTGTGTGTATGTAATGGGATAAACTCCCTCTACTTTATCTCTTTGTATATGGATCACTTTATATCTACTTATGGCATCATCAAAAAGTATAAGTTTAGCATGACAAATAATAGTTTTCAAAAATTCTTCTTCACATTTCTCAAATAGTGTCAGAGTATAAATGTTTTGCATATGTGTGAGCAATGGACTATTAAATGCACATGGCTTTACCCATCTCTCATTTGAAAATCATACAACTTTACTTGGTACCGATGTACTTTAAGCACATCATCAAATTTATTTACAAAGAGGCTCCAAACCAACTCTAGAACATGGCATTCATACTTTCACTACATTGGGTTTTAGTCGTTCCTACTTTACAAATATTATGAGAGTAATGAGAAGCCCAAGACTCACGACTTGACTAAAGATTAGTCACCCACTTTGTCTCATGCAACTTAAAAAATATTTCTATCATCTCATGTCATTTCTCCTCGAATTCCTCTTTGCTCTTTGAGTGATGGAACTATTTATTTCATTTCTCTTGAAAATTATGATATTGTATATATAATCCACTAAGATATTTGGAAAACTTTTGTGTGATATGTCATAGACAAAGCGATGAACTGTATTTAGAAATACTTGTCCAATTGCAACTTTCATAAATGAATCTTGATCAGTAAAAATAATGCCAAAAGCTCGACCGCCCATAGCTTTCAACCATTCCTTAAACAACTACGTGAAAGAGCTCAACTTCTCATCCCCAAGCATGCACATTCAAGTAAAATCAATTAGTTGTGGTGATTAACACCAATAAATGGAGCAAAAGATATTGATTTTTCTTATATGTTGTGTCAAATGAAATTACATCACTAAAATAGTAATGGTCTTCCCAAGCCGTACCATCCACCCAAAAAACAGTTGTATACCTTCTTCTCTTCATCGATTTGAATGGCACAGTAGAAGTTTGCTTCTTCTAGATTTTTTTGTTCAAAGTATTTCAAAGCACTTTGCCAATCAATCCCTAAGTAACTCTTATTTATTTTTCATAGATAATTATATACATCATGTTTAGTAAAAGGCACAAATTGGATGCCACCTACCATAATATTAATTATATCACATGCTTTCAATCTAACCCTAAAAAATTATCTACCATCATTCGCTTCTTTAGAGAGGTCAATCCTCTTGTTAACCTATACATGTTAAACTTTGAAAGAGAATGTAAGTAGTGATTGTGGACTGCATCAAGTTCATGCAAAACCCATTTCTTTTTCTTTTGACATAAACCAATTATTGCTCTTGCCGTGCAACTACATTTCTTAGTAACTTTTTTTTTTCACATTGCTTTTCTCTTCCTTATGTCTTTGCCTACTGCATGTAAATATTACCCAACAAATTTTTTTATCTCTATCTTTTCTTGAGGTATTTTACATATATTGAACCCCTATCTTAACATAAGAGTTATAAAAATTATATGCTTCATCATATATTTCAAACTCCATGTCTATAGAGGGTATAGGTACATTTGGGATGCACTTTGTCAACTGCTCGATAGGGTTATTGGGAGAATCATTAAAGTCCAACTCTACAACTTTTTCTTCGTTTGTATTGGTACTCCACTACAATATAACCCTGCAGCTACAACGTTGCTGGAAGAGGCCTGACTTATATCGATAACTCATTGATAGTACTCCACTTGTTTGTGTAATCTTCTTAAACAAAAAAGTAAAATAATAATATACATATTTCTAAAATGTGTTAACAAATTCAAAGACATGCCTAATATATTAGATGGAGATGGAGACAAGCAAGTTGTAGAGAAGGTCACAAGTACCATAACAATTACTTGACATATAAGAAAGTTAATACACCAAGAATGCGAAATAGAACATTACACAGCACATATATAGTATATATCAAGAGAAACTCATGAATCGATGCAAAAAACAAAGATTAATGGCAAGCATTGGCTGAAAAAATTCAAACATTTAGTGGTTAATCAAATAGGCAAAGACCAAATCCAAGAAAGATTAGTAGATGAAATAAAGAAAGAAAAAGACTAGGCAAAAACCTCAAGATCCCATTAACGAAACATCCTGTACTACAAGACATCATGCGAAAGGTGGAGTGCATAAAAGCAAAATATAGAATCAAGAAAAACTAATAGGGAAGTTCAAACATTCTCAAAAAACATAAACAATGAAGAATAATACAAGTTAACCAAATATGAAAATGATAAACATTAAACCCTAAGATCAACACCTCAAATCAAAACCCTACCTTTCTAACCTATTGTGAGAGAGATGGTCAGTGGATGCACAAGGGTTGTGAACTCAAAAAATAGAGACACGAAGTTGATGTACAAGTTAACCAAATATGGTTAAACCTACCTTTCTAGCCCAGCATGAGAGAGAGAGGACTCATGAGGGGTCGTTAACAATGGAGGCTTCTCCTTCAAGATAGAATACAAAAGGAGAGAGAGAGGATTCACAAGAGGTGGTAATCAACCATGAACAATAGAGGTTTCTCCTGTGAGAGAGAGAGAGAGAGAGAGGGTAATAGGTTGATGGTTAGGGTAATTATTTGAGATGATGGATGTTTAAGATGATTTGAATGGGATAAGATGTGTGCAAGGACTACTTTCTCTCTCTCTCTCTCTCTCTCTCTCTCTCTCTCTCTCTCTCTCTCTCTCTCTCTATATATATATATATATATATATATATATATATATATATATATATGAATTTTATAACCTCATATACATATAAAAGGTGGACCATATATCCAAAGAATCCGATGACATGATACATTCGACATAACACGAGACTGTTCATTTCTCTAAAAGTTAAGAACCAAGAGATCCAAGACTAAACGTGTGGTTCAAAGTTCAAGCCAAAACCGAACCATCAACACCCCTACCAGTCCCCCAAAAAAAATTGTTCTAGAAATTACAGTTTACTTTTTAACGTTGACGAATGTAACGGCCTAATGTGCGAACGATTACATTAATAACATTGGTAAATAATTTATCAGAAGATGAGTCGATTGCTTTGAATAATAATATTTATGTGCGTGCTAGTTCCAACATATTCTAAAGTATTTCCCTTCGGTAAAAGCTATTTAATGTATCAGTTGGTAAATAATCTTGACGCTTCGGTAGTTACACGGTTGTCCACGCGACTTTCTTTCTTCCAAATCTCCGGTCACGGAATTCCAGGTGATCTGACATCTCACGTGGACAATCTAATAGAGACCCCCGATCACACGTGACGCTTGAGTGCTGTACAGCTGGCACGGCTTCAGGGACACGTGGCGTTCTCTGTCATCTACTTCTTAGCTGGCACCATCTCTCATATTATGATGGCCAGGGCCTCATCTGCGACGTACATTCAACCACGTGGCCTAATCGCTCACCGTCAAAAGTCCAGAAATCCTTTATCTTCTGCGTCAAGGAAAAGCAGAGGCGCCAGCTGGGAAGTTGCTTCCGGAAGCATCCTCCACGTCTCTTCGTATCCACGTGGCTCGATCTGCGTAACAGCCGTGCTCGTAATCGGTCGGCTGCACGAGATCTTTCACTCCCCCCTCGGTGCTGACTTGGCTTGGTGGCAGCCAGGTGGACAGTGATGCGAGTTCATTCACAAAGACACGATTTTCATCTACCTACCTGCTCAACCAGGACACGGTAGAAAGATTCTTTTGAAAGATTTCCTTGCTGTCTTTATTCATGCGTGTCAAGAGGCATAGCCTTCCGCGTCATTGTCATAATCCTTGGGGAGTAGGTGCAAGTTATGATGATCGGAAGGGCACTCAAGGTTCGCATTCACCACTAAATATTCATTTAAGGATGATTAATTTAGTATTAACTATGTAACCAATGTATATAAAATGTCATCAATCATTATTCCTTTTGGGTTTCAATGGGAAGCCAAAGCTGGGTTTGCATGTCCCAAAGTTGATCGAGGGTGTACCTAGGATGTCGATGCATGACTTACGAGTAACCATGCCTGTCATATTTTTAATTTTTTTTGTTTTTCATTTTAAAACTCTTTTTGTTGGTGCGGGACGTTCGTCGCACCTTGAAAATCCATATCCTTGAGCACATTTGGTGGACTTGTGGGTGCATGAGTATGATTTAATGTATCAAATGCATATGAATGTTTTACTGATTCTCCTACTATCGAAAAGCGTTGTCTGGTGACCTCACACTTTTAGCATTGGCTGATCTAGAATTTCTTTTGTGAGGTGTGGTGAATCATCTATTTAACCATTTAAAGTAGGGCGAATTATGTATAATGGTCATGGATTCAATCATCATTTGTAACTTTTTTATTGGTTGTCTTGGTTTTAGATGAACAATTATTTCACCTTGCCTCAATGTAGATTTGTCATTGGTTCTCATTGTCGTTAATATTGATTTTCTATTCTTGCTATATCTAACATTATTTAATTGGACAATGACATCATTAGCTTATTAAATAAACTTAACTATATCATTAGTTCAAATCTTTTATCGTGGTTTTAGAACTAATGAGTATGTAATTAGTCATTAAGCACTGAAGATTAAGAATCCACGTAACGTAGCAATCCTTATTAACGTGCCCAAGGGGTTCGACGGACGTGCGTACCTCAAGTCTGCATTTACCTAATAATTAATGGCATGGAACTTTTTCTAAGTAAAATATGTAATAAAAAATCTTATTCTTCAAGATATTTATTCTTTTGTGTTTAGCCTCCTGGTCTAATAAGGAAAAGATGATTACGACACCTGAACCGCTGCTGAGAAAAGGAGTCTCTGACCTCATTTGCTCAAGTCTGTAATAAACTTTTCTTTATTTCTTGTTTTCTTGCTCATATATATATGTGGATATATATATGTATATATATATATATATATATATATATGTATTATAGATCCTTTTCATCATTGAGTTGTTTTTTTGGTGGTACGAATGTAATTTCAGAAGTTATAAAGAGTATTTAAAAATAATGAAGAACAATTTTATTATATTGATGGTGATATGAGTATATGTTTTGAAAATTGATGAAAGACGATTTTATTATATTTATGTTATAAAGATATTATCGAACAACGTTAAGAATAGAGAAGATCCAATCATTATATATATACATATATGTATATATTTTAAAAAGAAGACATACATAGAGTTAGAATTGTTCCTCTCATTATATACATGATTATTACTATCATCGATCAATTAAATGATTGGTGATTAAAGCATTCATTATGTATCGTAATCTATCACTGTGTTGATATTGATGAATGATTTGATAGTTTAGTAAAATTTAACATAAAAAGATCTAACAACTCTCGGACAGGCTAGAAAACAAAACGAACAAGCATATTCTTTTGGTGGGGCCTTCTGCGTATATGATCACTAGCGAAACGCCTTCCACATGTGGCACACTCATGGGATGTGGATTGAAAGCTAAAAGGCGAGCAGAATATATTTTTCTTTACAATATCACTAATTAATAATTAAAAGATATATTATGGTCCTAGGCCTTTTCCACTATAAACAAATTAAATCAAATTATGCATATATTTGTTATTATGAAAATTATTTATGAACCATTCACATATCGCTACATTGTGTTTTTTTCTTGGTAAATGTGAAGACCAAAGCCTAATGCAAGCCCCCTTACCAAACCCATGACCTTGAACTCGAGAGACGACCCCCTAGTGTTCTTTATGTCTTCCAAAAGATCAATGAAGGAACAGCATACCCCTCTTTCTCTCACACCAATATAAAAAAAAAGTATCAATATAAAAAAAGTTTATGTATATTCTCTCTCTATACAGAATAATTGAATCATGCTATCATTGATATTGCTCATGTTTGACTATTTTTCTTAGTATGAACGTAACAACAATTTTCTTTATGCTTTTTCAAAAAAAATTAATATATATATATTATACTCATATTACCAAAAAATAATAGATGAGTATATCAGAGGTCAACATAACCCAGTTTTCACACACACATGTACATAGTGATTTGATCCTACTTCATTTATGCCTGACTATTGTTCTTCAAGAATATGAGTATAATAACAATATTTTTTTACTTTTTTGAATTCTCTTAAAAAAATTAAATTATACTAATACTACCCAAAAGCAATGGATGGATATGCCTTAAAAAATGAGCATGATATGGTTCTCTCTCTCTCTCTCTCTCTCTCTCTCTATATATATATATATATATATATATATGAAGAGAGAGAGATGATGAGGTCTAGCCTTATTGCCGGTCGCTATGTCTCCATGAGGTATGGCTGCATTTATTTTAATGGAGGCACCAAGCCAAATCAACCAAGCATTATCACAAAATGATGCCTCAGTCACCCTTTTAATAATTCCATAACTATTTCTTATTTTCATTTGGTTTGCTCCATACCTTTTATAAAAGGAATAAGGTTAATTTTATGAGCATTTTGATGATCCTGATATTGTAAAATAGTGTTTGGATGACGTGAAATTGTTCATGACTACTGAAGAAAGGAGGTCCAAATATCATGACATTAACTTGATGATTTCATTTATATCAGAACCTTTTCCAACCAAAACCAGAAGGCTTATCCCACACTAAGTGCGGTCAGCTTCATTTATGTTCTTTCTTTGATGGATGGATTTAGCCAGACCCCTACCAGATGCACACCCGGTGTATTGAACTCCTGATCTTTTGTGGTCTGCTCCTTCTTTTAGACTTAAATCTCTTTGCACAAGGAGCGAATCACCTGGTTTGGGGTCCGCTCACAAATTAAAGGTCACGAGTTCAATACCCGGCGTGTACATCTAGCTTCCGCTTTTCCATTATAAACGTCCTCTTCCATTGTGTGAATGCATAAACGGTTCAGTTGTTTTCAAGTGAAGTGTTGGAGAATTTAATGCC
Organism: Brasenia schreberi; assembly: GCA_036023115.1. Taxonomy (NCBI): domain Eukaryota; kingdom Viridiplantae; phylum Streptophyta; class Magnoliopsida; order Nymphaeales; family Cabombaceae; genus Brasenia; species Brasenia schreberi. Next base: position 21,510,795 of record JAYKKT010000066.1, read on the forward strand.
CATTGACTGACTCTTTAGATCGTCCTCTTCTACACGGTGAGATCTATTAATGGAGTATATTTGTTGGTCACCATATATAAAACAAAAAAGAGAAAATGGCCAAGATCCTTTTCCCTGATGGGTTAGATACATTCCCGTCTCTTTTTAATGTTTTTCACTTATATTCAATCACTCTTTTCGAAGATATAAATATAATAATATTGTTCTTTATACATTTTTAAAAACTCTTTAAAATATATTAAATTACATTACCACCAAAATCAATTGTGGATATGAGTGAACATGTAAAAAATGGGCAGAATCTGATTTGCATGTATATATATATTATGTATAAGGAGCGAGAGAACCCAATTTATAATTGTTACATGCATCAATGTACTGCCATCTGAAAAAAATTTAATTGCTGTACTGCAAAAGTTAACACCCATTACAATATATTGAAGACATAGTGGTCAATTTGAAGAGATCCTATTGAACTCAGGAGAGCGATCTCAATGGCCATAAAATCTATCAAGTTGATGTGGGCACATGCATGCACACACACACAATGGCACATATTTGAATATGTGTCCGTATCTGTGCACATACATACAAACTGATTGAATATATGTGTCCGTATCTGTGCACATACATACAAACTGAGTCAGGTCTGTTACAGGGCCTTAGAAATGGTCTTCGTGTTTTCGGGTCCATCGCATCGTAGTTTGTTTCTAATTGACGTGATTCACTAAAGAATCCGTTGCTCCATTCATCCAAACTTTATAAACCAAGATAAAGATTATAATATATATTGAAGGATAGTGCCATCATAGGAGAATTCATCTTGGGTGATCCTTAAAGGCGTGTGTGATTAAGTGGAGGATTTGTTTCATTCATGGTGCTACGCGGCTCATATCTAAATGAACTTATAATCATGATTTGAAGGAGTCATGTTTTGTGTTTGATTCAAGAGCAAATTGATGTTTGGGTTTTCGTGCAAGGCGGATAGAGGTGCTTGGGTCTTCGTGTAAAGCCTGAGGATTTGTGGCTCACCTATTCTCTCATGCCAACAAATTTTATTCAAATTGAGCTTATGAAACTATAGTTTTGTGCTAGTGATCCAGCTCTTGTTTGATGTACAACGAAACTTAAAATTATGAGAAACAACCTCTTCTTTTTATATCTGAACTTAGGACTGACTGCGACACAGTCAATTCAGTAGTCTTTCATAACCAAACCTAAGAAAACTTTTTGGGATGAGGCGAAGTTCAGTTCAGGAGTTGATAATATATATTTCCTTTTAAAAATCAGAGAGTATGTATATAGCTTTGTGGATTTTGGGATTTCGGATCATGCCACCGGAGAGTAGGTTCACTGGCCTGATCCATGTATACCAAGAGCAACCATTGAATAGTTTTACTGCATTCATTCAAATGAGCAACATTAAACGATTAATAACTATTAGAAAAATCGAATCTTGCTTAATACATGTATTAATGCTAACAACATCGTGTCCATGTGACGCTTCCGCATCAGCTTGGAACGTGTTCCACAATGCTAATTAGGAAAAAAGGCACGCAGATCATGTGTCTCCATGAATGCCGTGTCCCGGTATCCTTTTTTTTGTGTCTCTTGTGGTAGCGATCCCACTTGGAGTGGGAGTAGGACCCAGCTAGGCATTTTTTTTTGTATATTATTATTCGCAGCTCTCTTTTATTATCCACACATTCCTTTTCACTAAATACCAAAATTATCTTTTATATAAATATTATTCTCTCATGTTCCATCTCAACATTTCTCTTTCCTCTCTCACCTAATTTCTCCTTTCCCACTCAATTCTATCAAAGTATATTTGGTCAGATTTTTTATGTTCTTCGCAGCTAAATGTATATTCTTACGAATCTTTATGAAAAATATAAAAAATAAAAATAACAAAAAATAAAATTAAAAGCAAAATCAATAAGAATAAGAGATACAACTCAATAATATGAAAACAACACTCATAAGAATCAAGAACAAAATAAGAAGAAAAAGCTAATTAAGAAACGTATGAAAAAAATTGAAAATAAAAAATGAAGACATCTAGACGGAAGAGGCATGGGTCAGGCATGTCTCTCCAATTGGAAAGATGAGCTCGAGTCGCGTCTCTTCTGTCCGGATGACCTAGTTCTTTATTTTTAATTTCGATTAAGAAATCAATCAAAATAGTTAAAAAACAGAAAAACCAAAACAAAATTAATAGCATAAATAGATAAATTGACAAATATTTTTTTGAATTGGTCTTTTTTTTATCTTTTTTGTCTTTGTTTTTTTTTTAATAGATTTGATTCATTCTTTTGTTAAAAATAATTGTAGTAATATGCGACCTAAATGAGTTAGGGAGCAAAGAATGAAAGGAAGAATGACTGAAAATAAGGACCATAAGCATATTCAGAAACAAGATCCCTTTCTCATTTGAAAGGTATTTTCATAATTACTTTAAATGACCAGGGGTGTGCACGTATGAATCCTTATTTTCCTTTTTCTTTTGTTTAAGTGTTGAGCCTGACCCAAATGCCATCTAATATCCGATCTAGAATCGTAAAAGAATGAGAGCAAGTATGGACCCGGATCTATTCAGGTGGAATACAGGAGAATATGAGCTTGATGCAATTTTGGAGTCATGACGTGTCATGTCTTCAATTTTGTCAATTAATGCAGAGACTTTTCGAACACGAGGTGAGGAAGGCCCCGTAGTTGGATCCAGCTGCAGCAGCGAAAATGGATCGGATCCAGTGAGACCCGATTCATGGGCTGTCACCCACCAACTGGTTGCGTGAGTCTCTCTCTATATTGTCCCGTTCAAGACACTAGGACGGAGGATATTCAGGTCATTTCAGACCAGAGCATTATTCTGGTGCGCATGACGCTCATATATACGGAAATGAGTTAGGGCAGAAACGCATCCAGTGGTTCGGTTCGAGTCGAGTCGTGCTAAGCTTGTTAGTGTTCGGTGATAAGCTAGTGGCGGACCAAGATTTTTTTAAAGGTGAAATACACTTGTATTTTACGTTCACAAAGTTTTTATATACATATTTCTAAGTGCTCGCTCTAAAGTAGGTGTAAGATTACTTATATTTTATGTTTTATGTTCACAAAGTACCAATATTTTTCTATATATAATGGCATACTTTTCAAATTTCAAGTGTATGCCTCGCTTCTTTCCAAAGTGGGTCAGTGATTGAGGTAAGCATAGATTTTCACCACACAAAACCATGTGAACTCGATGAACTAATCAGGCACACCATGATTAAATGATCAAAATCTTTCAATAAAAAAAGCACAAAAAATGAACTTAACTTTAAAATAACAATGTTTTATTTAAATTACATGTAAAAAGTTACATTTTATCTTTAGCGAGTAGTCACCACTCATCTAACTTAGTTGTAAATCCTTTCACACACACACACATATATATAAATGGACTTATCTTTAAAATAAAAAATGTTTTATTTAAATTACATGTAAAAAGTTACATTTTATCTTTAGCGAGTAGTCACCACTCATCTAACTTAGCTGTAAATCCTTTCACACGCAGACACACACACACATATATATATATATATATACATGAGATTCAACTCTATTGAACTAACAATCCCAAACACTACAAGATTATTTTTTTAATTGGGAGGTTGAAACCTAACAAACATGCACGCACCCCGCTTGGGAATCAAACCCTTCACCTTAAAAGTGTGCATTGGGATATGGTTGATTCACGATACTAAGCTCCTGGTATTAGTATTATAGGCCTAAACTCACATAAGTTTGTTGTTGCCCTTATGGTTTTGAAATGTATTTGATTTGTAATTGGCATTGTCGTTTTGGTTTTTGTAAAAACTAGTGATATAATGGGAGAGAGAAAATGCTTGAGTTTTCATGTAAAACCCTAAGTTTTTACTCAAATTGAACCTATTTTCCAATTTTTCTCAAACCTTGTAAGCTAACGCTACTTGATGAAGGAGCCATCAACAATAATTTTAGTTCAAGCAGTTTTTAGATAAAATCTCTCTCTCTCTCTCTCTCTATATATATATATATATATATATATATATATATATATATATATATAACCAAAACCAAAACCAAGTTTTTGCCAAGGTCTATTAAATAGATTTCTAGCCACTTCTGTTCCCATTTTTTACCATATTAACATCTTACTATGATGAAGCAAGATGATTTTTTCTTCTTCTGTTCTTAGACGGTAGCAATTGGTTTGAATATACACTAAAAATAATTAATTGTGACCATCATTTTCACCCTCTTCATATCATTTCTGAATAGAGCCTGACATCTGCGTGTATTTTTAGAATTTTCTCTTTTTTTATATATAATTTTATTTAAGCATTTTACATATTTATTACTAATACACAAACTTCCAAAACACAAAACAACGGTAGCTCTCTATCTTGTCTGTACTGTCACTCGGTGAGAGAGAGAGAGAGAAAGAGAAAGACATGTAACTCACCTGTACAGTGGCTGTTCTCTCTCGTGCCGGCCTTCGCTGACCATTCATAATATTTTTTCTCACGCAATTAAGAAATTGCTTTTCTCTCTCTCTCCCTGACACTGTGATTTCCATTTCCACCCCTTCCTTTTAGCTCTCTCTCTCTCTCTCTCCCTCCTCTCTCTAGACTTTTTCCCTCTGGATTCTCTCCCTCTTTCATTGACGCGTTTAGTGAAACCGAGTGATTGCACGGAGCATCTCATCTCTGTGTGTTGTGGCCCATCTTATTTAATATATACTTTTGTTTGGTCTATTGTTTACTGTAACATTTAATATATTCTTTTCTCGCTTTCGCTGTGGGTTCTCCTTCCTCTTCCCCACAATCACATGCCTACGTTTCCCTTCCGTCCATCTTTATCACCTCTCGCTCACTGATCGTCGAATCCTCCTTTCTGGAATCCACCCAACTTGCCGTGGACTAAGTGAAGTGAGGAAGAAAAGGAAATGGTTTTGTTAATGTAGTTGGTTCTTCCATTTCTTGAATGGCTGATCTTTTGGGGACCCCATTGATTTGATCGTCTCTCACGATTGAGCTTTCTTCTAGACGATCGATATTAAGTGGGTGTTAGGACTTCGACACGAGAGAGAGAAGGAGGGAGAATTTGGCGTGGCTGGTGAGAGAGACTCATTGTGCCTCTCTCGTCTCCGCTTGCTTCTCTAGGGTTTATGGCTACCAATGGCCGGCTTATTGCTGGCTCTCACAATAGGAACGAGTTCATCTTGATCAATGCCGAAGAGCTAAACAAGGTGCGCCCATCGGCAAAGTTTCATTTTTCCTTTTCATCTTTCTCTCCCTCTCTCCGATCTGGTGTTTCTTGTGCGGTAGTTGTAATGGCTGTTTTTATGCTGATTCAATAGATACCCGTTTGGTTTTTTGCCTTCTGATGCTTTCTATCACCACCTTTTTGCAACTTCCCTAATTTCTCTCTCTAATGCATGCTTTTCCTGGTCTGTCCGTTTGTATTGTTCATTTTTTCACCCAAGAAAGTTTTTTTTCTTGGATTTATTCCTGTCAGCTAATCGATTTTCATCTGATACTTCCAATTTTGGTTTTCTAAAATTAGTATGGCGTTTTTTCTCCCATTTCCGTGCTTCTTTTCTTTGATGACCACTCGCCGTTAATCGAAATGCTGTGGTTTTTTCCTTTTCTTTGCGGGTTCTTTGACTTACCGTTGGTACAAAGTTCGTTTGTCGAACTTCTGATTCATTTATTTCGATTCTTTGATATTTTTCCTCTTCTTTTTTTCGTCATCTTCTCTGATTTGTAACTAGTATTTTAGTGCTACTCGATATCTGTTGTTCTTTTGGCTTCCCATTTGCTTTGAATAACGTGGACTGATGTTTTTCTTTGTGCAGAATAAGGAAGGAAAAGAGCTGAGTGGACAAATATGTCAGATTTGTGGTGACAGGATTGAGATAACTTTGGATGGAGAGCCTTTCGTAGCTTGTAACGAATGTGCATTCCCTGTTTGTAGAACTTGTTATGAGTATGAAAGGAGGGAGGGTACACAGGCATGCCCTCAGTGTCGAACCAGATATAAACGTCATAAAGGTAAAATAATTTGACACCATTCCTTTTGCTTCAACTTCATATGTACAGAACTGGAAACGCATTTCTGGAACAAAATTTTCATGATTTATTAACTTATTTTTGAAAGTGAGGAAAAACATCGAGAAATCTGTGAGCAAATTTAGTCTAAGTTTTTCTTGATTTTGTTATCTGCGATAGCAACTGATAAAAGAAAATTCTCATTATGAAGAAATGAAGAATAAACAAGAAAGTTACTTGTGTATTAAGGATTGCTTTCATCGCTCCTTGTTTTTGGACTTTCTGATTGGATACTGAGAAACGTGTATCTTCTCAGGCAGCCCAAGAGTAGATGGTGATGAGGAGGAAGATGATGTTGATGATTTGGAGAATGAATTCGCTTTAAGTGACTATAGAGGCCAAGGAGGTTCCCAGTATGTGCCAGAGTCGGCATTGCATGGTCACCTTAATGCTGGTCGCGGTGATGGAGGAGATGCTGCTAGTCAAGGCCCATCTGTTTCTTATATTCCACTCCTCACGTACAGAGGGGAGGTACTGTTTTTATGTTGCCCATTTCTCTTATGTTTTCCCATTTGTGGTTGTTGTTTTAAAGATTTTCATTTTACAATTTGACTCTTTTATATGTTGTCCTCAAGTGCAGGATGCTGGAGTTTCTCCTGATAGTCATGCACTTATCATACCTCCATTTATGAGTGGTGGTAGGCGTGTTCATCCTATGCCATTTCCAGATTCCTCGTTGTCTTGTAATCATCTCTGAGGCCTTGTTTTTCTTTTATATATCGCTCTTTCCTTTTCCATATTCTCATTTCTAAGTTGTTCTGTTCAGCTGTGCAACCCAGACCACTGGATCCTAAGAAAGACTTGGCCGTCTACGGTTATGGAAGTGTTGCATGGAAGGATAGAATGGAGGAGTGGAAGAAAAGGCAGAATAAACTGCAGATGATTAGACATGAGGACGAAAATGGTGGAAATTCTGATGCTGAAGTGCCAGAAGATCCAGATTTACCGACGTATGCACTTCTATTCTTTCAGAATTGGAATAAAACTTCATAGCAGTTTTAGCGAAACAATTTGCAACTTCATTTCTTCACTTCTGCTTGCATTTTTATTTATTTTCTTGTTGAGTTAGTAGCGAGTAAGCAGCCTGTTAGTTTTCTGCTGATTCCTGCACCAACTACGTTCTGAAATGCACAGTGATTTCTGGAATCGCTATTTGACACTTCATGAAACTTGATACCTGTGAGAATTCTCAAACACTTCATGAAACTTGATACCTGTGAGAATTCTCAACTACTGGTTACACAACTACCTTCATTGCTTGTTACCGTATATACAGACTTCAGAACCTTTTGATTCATGGCTTGTTTTGTTTATTTTATCTATATATGCCCTCTATTCTTTGTCGGAAAGCATGCTGTTCTCATATTTCATGCTGGGTTTGTGTTAGTCTATATTCAGCATGAATCATTTCTGCTTTTGTCCTTATCATGATTATCACCCATAAAATATAATTTGGCAACTCTGTTTTTTTCAATAGTTTTATTTGTTTTTGATGTATTAAACTATTTGTACTCAATATTGAAGTGATCCTCCAACAACAACTAAGCCTTTTCCCATACTAGATGGGGTCGGCTACATGGATTCTTTGTTTTCACATAGCCCTATCATAATTTGTAGAATCCATGGTAGATATGGTAGATAAGTCCGACAAAGTTTTACGGTGGCTGTTGAAAGCCTAATGCAACCCTCCTCCTTTATCCGAGCTTGGGACTCGCCATGCAAGGGTGATCCCTTACATGGGCGGAGTTAGAATTGAAGTGATTCTACCATAAAAAAATCCAAATACCACGATCTTATGTTCATAACATTGATGATGTCAATGAATATATGTTTCAAATTAGTGTCCCACTGCCCCTACTTGGTTCTCTGCCCAGAGCAAACCATTAAACAACGTTCTCTGCTTCTCTAGTTTCTTAAGTTAAACACCTCAATGAACTATACGGAGTGGTTCTTACCTTCCCATGGTTATGTTTTGATAGCCCATGGAACTCTTTAAGGTGAGTGAACTATGTTATAGCTGCAGGTACAGTGTTTTCATTGATTTTTCTAACTTCTGTATCACTGATTTCACCTGCTATATTCTGTCCTAAAACTTGTTTATTTATTTGATTTTTGGTCAGAAATGATGAAGCCAGGCAGCCATTATCCAGGAAAATCCCGATCCCTTCCAGCAAAATAAATCCATACAGATTGATTGTTGTCTTGCGGCTTGTGGTCCTTGGCTTCTTTTTTCACTACAGGCTTCTTCATCCTGTAAAAAACGCATATGGCTTATGGCTTACATCAGTAATTTGTGAGATATGGTTTGCACTTTCGTGGATATTGGATCAATTTCCTAAATGGTACCCAATTGAACGGGAAACTTACCTGGATCGACTCTCATTGAGGTAATGTAGTTGAACGGTATCTGCTCCCGGAAAATTTGGCAATTTTTCCTTTCCTTTTCTTTTTGTTACAATGGGAGGCTGAAACTTTACTAAACATACACATGCACCTCTCCCGGGGAATAGAACCCCTGCCTGCAACAGGGTGTCAGAGAGCCCTACCGGTGAGCTAATGCTCTGGGTGCATTTTGCAATTTTCCTTGGGAATCTGTTTGCTGTTCTTATCAATAAGCACAAATTGTTATTTATATCTTATTTTGGCCGTTCAATGTGACATTTCAGGTATGAGAGAGATGGGAAACCATCAGAACTTGCTGATATGGATATCTTTGTTAGCACAGTGGATCCTATGAAGGAACCTCCGCTGATTACGGCAAACACCGTGTTGTCCATTCTTGCGGTGGACTACCCTGTTGACAAGGTTGCTTGTTATGTTTCTGATGATGGTGCTGCCATGCTCACATTTGAAACACTTTCTGAAACATCTGAGTTTGCTAGAAAATGGGTACCCTTCTGTAAAAAGTTCAACATTGAACCTCGAGCTCCTGAATGGTATTTTGCACAGAAGATCGACTATCTTAAGGACAAAGTGCATCCAGATTTTGTCCGTGTGCGGCGGGCAATGAAGGTCAGTTTTTGATTGTCATATTGATAATTTGCATAATGTTCTTGGGAGGTTTGCCCAAATTTGATTCAACTTGCTTCTCTGACTGAACATAGTCAGGAAATCACTGATGGTGATTCAACATTTCAACTTGGTTTCGGTACATGCTGAGGACTTTGTCCTGCTGCAGATGTAATTCATAAATAATTACCTTGTGGAACTAGGCTCCTTTGGCAGTGAAAATGATATATTCTTGTTCTTTCATGACTTTCTTCTGGTGGCTTAGTTTCCTTACCGTGCTTTAACATCATAGATTGATTTCTTTGCATTTTATTCTTTTCTACAGAGAGAATATGAAGAATTCAAGATTCGGATCAATGGGCTAGTTGCACAAGCACAGAGAGTACCCGAGGATGGTTGGACGATGCAAGATGGAACTCCTTGGCCTGGAAATAATGTGAGGGACCATCCAGGAATGATACAGGTAACAGTTGTTATGCTTATGCTTGCGTTTCTAATGAGGTTTGGGAAGGTTCCATCTTTATAGTTAATCTTACTCTTGCATGTTTCTTTGTTGACAATTGAAGGTCTTAGTTAGCATACGCATAATGACATCATGCTTTGAATTTGAGTCGCTTGATGTCCGTATTCAGCTGAAGTTCTTTCATACCTTATAACTGTTTCCTACAACTGTGGAGAAAGTTTATCCCTAAAATAATTGTGCTTCAGTTAGATTGCATTATCTCATCTCAGTACGAGTTATTTTTGCATCTGGTATGCGGGTTCAGAAATTTATCTATAATCGATCTTATTCTTGTCTATTTCTTTGTTAACAACTGAAGCTCATAATAGGGATGTATTGAACGTCCATTTTATATATGCCATGCTAATTGAGTTGCTTGTCTTCTGCATTGAACTCAAAACGTTCCCCTATGACTGATGCCTACTACTTTGGAGGAAGTTTATTTCTAAATAAGCTGTGCTTCGATTGATTGCCCTATCTCATCTCAATCCAAGGATTGGTGTTGGCAACTCAGGTGTTCAGGCCTTACTAGTAGTTTTCAACTCAAGTTGAAACCTAGGCAGTTCAGTTAGAGGGGTCTAATGAGGCGTATGGGCTTTTATGCTGTCTTGTGCGACCACTTTTTATGTTGCTTAGAAAGCTGATTTAAACTTATGTGACAGGAGATTAAGCAAAAATCCACTTCGATTCCCCAGTATCGTGTCTCATGAATCATCACTGGATGCCTTTGCACCATGGGCATCTTTTGAGATTTGGGACCACCAAAATGCCCACTTTTTAGTTCGAGGGTTTTGCATTATTACATTAAATTAGTTCTTGATGGAAATGGTGGTCTGCTTTGTCACGACTTTGCATCGAATGCCCTGCTGTTTCATTCTTATGGCCTTGGCAATTATTCCTGGCTGCAGAATTTTATGCATTTTCATTGGGTTTTTTTGTATGACTTGAGAATGGTACTTCCTTTATTATGTCAATATTCTTCTGTATATGTTCTCTTGGAGGAAGGATTATCTTGTTTCATGACCTTTGGAAGGCTGTGGCTTATTTATGAACCCTGCTGACAGGTTTTCCTTGGCCCTGATGGAGTGTGATCATTATATCAATAACAGCAAGGCTGTTCGAGAGGCCATGTGCTTTCATGATGGATCCCGCAATCTGGGAAAAGTATGCTATGTCCAGTTTCCTCAAAGATTTGACGGGATTGATCGCCATGATAGATATCAAAACGCAATGTTGTATTCTTTGATGTAAGTAAGAATTTGTTCTTGTTGATTTGTTCAATGCTTTATTGTGCTTTGGAGGAAAAGCTAATTACTTTTTCTATATAATATAGATCAACATGAAAGGTTTAGATGGCATCCAGGACCAATATATGTGGGAACTGGGTGTGTCTTCAGGAGGCAGGCACTTTATGGATATGATGCCCCTGCTAAGAAGAAACCACCAAGGAAGACCTGTAACTGTTGGCCCAAATGGTGCTGCCTGTGTTGTGGATCAAGGAAGAAGAATAAAGTGAAGTTAAGTGCGAAAAAGAAGATAAAGCAAAGATGCTACAAAGCAAATACATGCACTAGAAAATATTGAAGAGGCTGAAGGTAGGAAATATCTCAAATTGGAAATGCTTTCATTTGGAAACTTTCAGAAATATTCTAAAACACTAAATAGTCCTTTGAGGTGCAAATTGCACTTTGCAGTTTGCACTACATTATAATATATTTATTTTCTTTGCATGCTGATGAAACTTACCAACTTTTTAATGGCACTGTGTTCCTCTTGAAATCTCAATCACAGGAATTGACAACGAGAAGTCATCACTTATGTCACAACTAAAATTTGAGAAAAATTTGGGCAGTCATCTGTTTTCATAGCTTCAACGCTTATGGAAGATGGGGTATTCTGAAAGCAGCAACTTCTGCATCACTCTTGAAAGAAGCCATTCATGTAATCAGCTGTGGTACGAAGATAAAACTGAATGGGGACTAGAGGTACATCAACAACATCATCTTTAGGACTTTGATATCTTTTAAGCTCTAATTAAGACAGTTTATCCATGCTTTTTGCTGCTAAATTCAAATCTTTCAGCTTGGTTGGATATATGGATCTATCACAGAGGATATTCGCCTACTGCACCTTGCCGGCTGTCTGTCTTCTCACTGGGAAGTTCATAGTCCCTGAGGTAATATTAGTTGTATATATTCTAGATTAGATGTCATTAAATGAAACATACAAGAGATTGCAGTATGTTATATCCTAGGAATCCATAGACATAGAATATGTGCACTGTGTACAGCTTTTTAGCTAATGCTTCATTTGTTGTTACCAGATTAGCAACTATGCCAGTATCATTTTATGGCCCTCTTCATCTCTATAGCTGCAACTAGCATCCTGGAAATGCAGTGGGGAGGTGTTGGTATACATGACTGGTGGAGAATGGCTATGATTCATAAGGGTCCCTCTTTTTGGTAAGCAGCTATTTTTTGCCCTCTTTGGGTCATTGTCCATCTTTACCCATTCCTCAAGGGAGTTGTGGAGCTTATGAAGGTGTTCCTACCATCATTTTGGTCTGGAGCTATTCTTCTTGCTGATCTTCTCACTTGTGTGGGTGAGGATCAATCCATTTGTGAGCAGATCAACAGGGCCTGTACTAGAAATATGTGGACTGGATTGCGACAACTAGAACAGTCTGTCATCGGCTGGGCTTTCTGTTGGGTATGTGGGGAGTCGGCCAGCTGCAAAGAGGGAGATTTGCATCATATGCGGCACAACAGATGAAGCCGTGAAGTCTGTGTAGATAATCATATTGGTTCTTCCTTCATCCATTCTTTTTTTATGCATGTGTTAAAAATTGCAATCTTGATTGCTCCATTTTTTGTTCTATTACCGTTCTTTAGGGGCATCGTGTAATTTTCAGGAATCACTAAACTTGAACACTCAGAGGCAAACTATGTAACATACATTTTTTGCCCTTTCTGAAAAGGACGGGTTATATTAATCTGAAGGACATGTTGGTTTCGCGGATGATGGAACTCTTGTAGCACGAGGATGCTTTCTTTTCTGTTTCCGCTCACTTTTCTTTCATAATCTCATAGTTGGGAGTAACCATTGTTATCATCATCTATTTTGAAGCTTGAATTGTTTATCTGATATATTATGCTCTTATCAAATGAACTTTTCAATATTTCCACGTGCCTTGGAGTTCTCATTTTGGTTTTGTGCAAACGCATTCTTTTGTTAGTGTTTACCTTAAATGGTGTCAGCTAGCCACTAAGCTGGTTTGGTTTTGTGCAAACGCATTCTTTTGTTAATGTTTACCTTAAATGGTGTCAGCTAGCCACTAAGCTGGTAAGTGGTTGATCTTTAGGTTAATGCCTTGCTGATGAAAGGCAGCTAGGAATCGGTTGAAGTATATGATACAATCAATAGGTGGAAACTCGTACTTCTACCATATTTCCAGCTTGTTTCTAAAACAGAATGAATTATTGTTATAGAGGTCAATAAACAAAGATACGGTAAAAGGAACATAGAGCACGGACCACCGAATTGCGTTATGCGTGCGTATTATATAACTAAAAATACTTCCAGAAAAAGATAATCAAATACACAAATATTCTTAGATTAGCTAACATAAGATCAAAGCCAGTTGGCAAGTTACTCAGGAAGGGAATTTTCAATTCCTTTTGCCCTTCTGAGCTGGGGTCCATAGCAGCAGCCAACCATGATTGCCCGCACAAGCCAGATACATAAAGCATGGGTATTCATCTTTCTCATTTGGTTGCCAATGAGGCCGTGCTCATGTAGATTCTGTTACCGGAAATTTGTGTCCATGTTCCGTGAGATGTCAATAGGTTTTGGGAAAGCGAAGGATTTAATCATCAAAGCCACCACCATCATCAGCGTCCATAGCAATATCATCATCTTGATCGCCAACACCTATGTCTGCGTCTTCATTATAGTCAATAGCTACATCCATGACAGGCCTTTGAATATTCTTGCCACCTCCGTCATCCATTTCTCTATGCGTCCCTACTGTAACTTTCGTGGAATTCAAGCTCTCCTCGCTAAAAAATTGGGAGTATGGCTTTGATACCTGGAAAAAAAATTCAAATGTTAAGATGCAACAACAAATTATAACTTCTAGCAGCCAGAAAAACTAACGGTTGTCTTTCATTTTGTTGATCTGCTTCAAAAATTCCTAGAAGATCACGTATGGCAAATACAACCAGTCTTGGTCTATTCTCTACGGGAAATTTTATAATCCTCTTACAATTATTTATCCTGCATTGCAGCTCAGCTGGGAACCTCATATCTAAACAACTGAAGGCCCCTAATTTTCTGAGCTAGAAAAGAAACTTGTTACTAAACGTACGCAAATAATTAAATCAAATTGTGTATTGGAGGACCCAAGGATGGTATTTTTTTTCTCGCCCCCAAAAGTGGTGTTCTTCTTGGCCATTTATTTGTCCATTACCTTGAAATAACATTTTCTTTCTTTAGCATTTTCTACAAGGTTGCGCCAGTGCTTATCTTTCACCAGTGTTGATGCAGAGCCAACCACCTACATAAGACGCAATGTTAGGTAACAAAACAAGAAAGCCACTTACTAAACTCCTAAATTACTACCAGGATTGATGATCTTGCTCTTGTAATTCCCACATTCATGCGTCGAAAGTCTGCAACAAAACCAATTCCTTTTCCAGCATTTGCACGGACACAAGAAAAGATAGCCAAATCCTTTTCTCGCCCCTAAGCATAAGTTAACCATTTACGATTCATTAGCCATAAAATGGCATGGTCATTTAGCTCACAACACGAAAAGAAGCTTCACCTGGAAGCCATCTACTGTATTTATATCTATGAATTGATCAGCATGTGCTCCAAGTTCTTCACGAAAACGCTGACGGAGAAGTTTTACTTGATGTCTATAAGGAGAAATTATCGCCAGTTGAGAGCTTGAGTTGAGCTCAGGAAATCTGCTAACCAAGTTATGAAAAATAAGAAGACAAAATTCAATTTCTTCCGTATTTATCCATGAGCCACTTCCAGAGGGCTGGGTTTCAACTCCATCTATGTCGAAGAAACAAAATGGACCAAAGCAACGATATGCATGCCACGGACGCTTGGTGCCAAGTAGAACATTAGGTCCATCCTCCAAGGATTCAGCATAGAATTCTTTAGATGGGAAGCTTCTTATCTGCAATGACATCCCAACAAAATTACACATCAAAACATGAGTCTCACCCACTAAAACCTAGTTATGAAAGCAGCAAGGTCAACCTCAGGATGCATTCGGTACTGAGTTTTGAGCATATGCACTGGATAACCGGCCAGCTGAAATCTTTTAAATAAGCTCATTCCATACCTGACAGATGCACAGTGCAGCTTATAGACATGAAGAACAAATATTTCATCATCTAAACAAAAAGAAAAACATAACCTTACCCGAATTTCTCAGCAGTTGAAGAAATTACAGTTGCTGGCAACTGAATGGGATCTCCAACCTAAATATCACATGAAAGACTACATTACGCGTATCTTCAGAAACCAGTGGGCAAATAGATCCTAACTTAAACTCCCCTTTAATATCATTGGGCTTCACTTTGAAATGTTTCGAAAAAGGAAAAAAAAGAAAATAAATAATATGAACAGAGCATGAAATCTCAGAGACAAATCCTGTGGGAAATCTGGTGCCAACTAAATTATACTTTCACAATTCAATCTGATCTGTTCTCTTAACTTTCCTACAAAAATGTTAGCAAAAATACTGCAGGAGAAATGTATATATTGTTATTAAGCTACTGGAAGAAAGAAAGAACAAGACGGATGAAATTGCAAACTTGGGCAGGATGTGTGTTAAACTGGCTCTGCAGTTGTACTACGGGGACCCACCCAGGTTAACACTAAAAACAAACCCTACGAAACAGAATAAACAATTCTGTGAAAGGAAAAGCCTGAAGAAAACATACAAGAAATACTTGCTTGCATCCATGAGCCAATGGGATAAGAGTTGCTGGTTCCACCTGAAATACAAAGCAAAGAGAATGAATTACATATAAAGAAAGAAATATGATCCAATAAAATAACCTTCAAGACCCAAAGATAAAAGAGAATCCTGCCAAAAATAACCTCAGATATGGTCATACACATTAAATGTCAGGTAAACACATTGTGGACATAAATGATATACTTGTGGAACGGTACTTTAACTCACTGCACTGTAGACATAAATGTCTAGTCCGTGCCTAATCGGCTAATCCACTTCCAAATTAATCCTACTGTTCCTCTATCCAGAATATGAAAACATTTGCTAAGCTGAGTTTCGGAAAGGTACCAAACCAAGAACTATGGATCATACTAATAAGGTGTAAATAAAACCAAAAAAATTTAATAAGTTATCAGCTGCATTATAAGTATACAAGTCATATGCGAAGCGAACAGGATCACAACTTACTGCTTGAGCAGCTTCATCAATCACAACAACATCAAATGTCCGGCTCATACGACTGAAAAGCCCGGAACCGCTAAAACTGAGGGTTGAGAAAACCTGTCATCTTATAAAATGTTAACAGATCCAATTTTGAAAAGTCGAACAAAAGCCACATAATTGACAAAGAGAAAGCAGCAATATCAACAAAGGGAAGAAAGAACATTCCCATACAATGGCTGACTCATCGATTATAGAACCACGTATGTGATCTCGTTGCAGTGATGGAGGCCCTACACTTTTTCCAGCTCCAGCTGTTGAAAAATCAATAGTGGCAAGCTTTTGCTCCACCTGCAAAGATGAAAACAACACCCGCACCAACAATTCATGGATGAAAGTCATGTCAAATGGAATCTCAGGGTTTTCATTTTACTGTTTTCTTTTCTCTTGTCAAATTACTACATACAAGGTAATCCATGGACACTGCTTCGACAGAATGGTGTGGATTGAGACCTATCCTGACAATCTTTGGATGATACTGGTGGCTATTTTCATCAACAATTCCTGCAACCAACGTAGTTAGAGACAAGTAAGTTGCCACAAGATCATTCAGCAGTCACAAAGACACAAGACAATTGACGTAAGTCTATGCTCAGTGGAAAGTAGTGTTTTATAATGATTTACTCTTTAAAAGGTATGTTGATGATTTAGCACATAAAATCTCTATTTAATAATCAATACAACAACAACAACTAAGCCTTTTCCCATACTAGATGGTATTAAATAATCAATAGATATTTAAATTATATTAAGATGTAGTTCATACGCATGCTCATTGTGCTTGTGTCGAGCATGCACCATGTAGAACATGCCTCATAGTGGCATGCCCCGTCAACAATCATTCAATCAAAGAAATATGTTAAAACTCTTGGGGAAATAATAATGGGGATCAAGCAGTAGGAGGAAAAGAATCTCCACAAAAAAGTGTGCATAGTTGCCTAGAAAATAAATTATATGGGTACATATTTAATATAAATAATAAGAACAATGTTTGGTTCAAATGAGCGCTGCTTGAGAATATCACGTTTTCATTGGCAAATAATTGGGTAACTTAAGAACATCGAGATGGGAAAAAATTCCAATATTTGTGACTTAACCAATGGTTGACAAGAAAAATATTTTAATACTATACAAACATTAATCAATGATGAATCCAAGAGGGATAGGAAACAAGGAAACATGTCTGCAAATATCAAAAGCCTAATAGCTATCGATTGGAGGCCTCAGAGGCAGCAGGAAGGCACTAAAACCCTTCTCATATAACAAACAAAAATAACATACTACTAAAGATATAATAGCAGTTTCTACAGTTCTACTGCACTTCAAAGGTCAGAAGACCGTGCCATTTCTGGTGCCAAACTAGCAGGCACAATGTTTACACTCTCAGTCTAAATAGCGGATTTATAATAGTCATCCACATGAAGTAGATGCACTGAACATGATTCTACGCAGTATGGTCATACCATCCCTGAAAAGGCAAGAAAAAATTTCCAGAATACCTAAGAACGATGAGCATTTTGTAACAGCGAGTACAAACTAAAACCTTGCATAAAAACTTCCTAACTTTTGACTGCAGCATAATGAAGCAAACACAACCACTTACGATAATAATTCTTTCAAAACCTTCAGTTTCTCACAATTGATAAAAACAGGGCACCGAAGGAAGCAGAATACAATGTACCAGTGTTCAGTAAGCGTAAGACAATCTCATCTAGTGCAGAATTTGATGGGGCGCAGACCAGCACGTGGGCCCGATATTTGCGCTTGCTAGCAACAACTTCAGGTTTCTATGGTAAAATGAAAAGATAGAAAATCGGAAAACATGAGACCATTTACAAGGCATGTAGATAACCTATTTAATAAAACACTTGATGTATTTCAGATGAGCATACTAATTCATTTCCTGTTGTCGGATAGAAACCATCATCTCCGTCTATTGGCATGATCTCATCTCTTGGATTAGTTCCACCTATCCATGGTGATGCTTTCATCCAATGAACATGCCTATGGAACAGAACGGTCCATGCAACTATGAGACTCATTAACACTTCATAGAGTTCCTTATGCAGAACTAACACAGACAAATTCATGGACAAGAATGTAACATGCATGATAAGCGATACAGACAGAACACCAGGTTTTGCAAGGAAACCAACAAAAGAACCAGAATTAGAAGCAATACAGTCTAAAACACATTTAAAGAACATAAGTAACTCTAAGTAAATGTCGCTCCAACATCAGAAAGTCTTCAGCATTTCAACTGGACTTAGAATAAGATAAAGGTAAACCAGTAAGAACAAAATTAGCATATGGATAAGACAGCAATCACTCATACCCGATATGGAGAATCTTTCGAGAGCAAATACCCCAATTCAGAAACAGACTTCATTATAGATGTTAAGCAAGAGTAAAGCCAAAGGAATGAGGATTTCAGCTACAGAACAAACATAGATTCACTTGTTGTTAACGAAAGCATGACATTGGATGAAAAAAATCTAAGAGGGGAGGATGAGAAGGGAAAGAGACATTAGCAGCTTTGAGGAACATCTAGCATGCATTGCTTCTCGGTAAAAGGATCCAAAGAGCATATGGCTCATATACAGTTTACTACTGAATCATTGTCACATGTATCAAAGATGCTTCAAAATAGGGGCAGTACAATCATGAGGTCTGATACATTCCATAGTATTAGGATTTCAAAGTTGTACTCTAAGAAATGTCGATATCTTTTAAAAAGAAAATATAGCAAACACTCCTGATCTACAGAATCTTTTCTTCATTTCTATTTAGACATTTTCCAAAATTTTCATTTGTATACTAGTGACAATGATTTCTATGTCCTTTATCTTATTATTGTTTTTTAAGTTACATGGATAAACTAAAATTATCCACGTTCCCTCTGAAAAAAATACTTAGTTGTTCAAAGTCTTCCAAGATAGATCCCAGGTAAGAAAACAAAAAAATATTAGCAAATAGCAATGCCGTCACTTGAAAACAATTACAAGATACCACATAATTATTGGTTTTACAACATATATGTGCATGCCTTATCCGTGATTATGTTCAAAAGCTCATCATAAGTAGCCGAAACCGAAAGTACTACAAATCATATTCATTGGATTCCCACAACGATTAGTATTTGACAAAAACACCTTTATCCATTAGCATTATTCAGAACTACATTTGTCATTTATTAATTCTAATAAGCAGGAGTCCTTCCTGTAAAAATGGCGCCAATATCTTGCCAAAGTGATCTACAAACTCAAACACAAACTATCTCGAAAGATCTTCAACAACCCAAATCACCGAACGAATTACCAAACACTTGGTATACAAGCCAAACCAAAGATCAAACAATAAGTCAAGGGAGCATGAAAAGCTCTAAATTTTATTCATTAGGTATAGAGTTATTTACAAGATAGAGAGTAAGTGAGAGGTAGATAACAAGAAGGCACAAGAAGGCAATTGCTGGGAGCAACTGCTCCCAACGGCTACATCAACTAGCCGTTGAGGGTTCCCAACGGCCAATTGATGTAGCCATTGGGGAGCCTGGGACTGGCCCTTGAGGCCTAATCCCAGTAGGCCTAGGTGGGCCTATTGAGCCCTACTGGCCCAATGCTTCTATTACAGTTTAACATCTCCCCTCAAACTTGTATTGAAAGTTTGTTTGACATAAACATAAATCTAGGGCTGACAAAGATTTAGTGAAGAAGTCTGCCAACTGTAATTCTGAAGGAACATAGCACAAAGTCAATCTTTTCTTCAAGCATTCCTCCTGAATATGCTGACATATTTGAAGCAATGTCCATAACACTTTTGTTGTCACAAAGTAATTTTGTTAAGTTCTCCAAAGGAGCCTCCATGTCTGCTAGGAGTTCAGTGATCCAAGATATCTCAGCAGTTATGGTAGCCATGACTCTGTATTCTGCTTATGTAGATGACAAAGACACCTTATGCTACTTTTTATACCTCCAAAAAATTAGAGTCACCTAAAGACACACAAAATCCAGTGGTGGAATGTCTATCATTAACATCCTCATCCCAATCAGCATCATTGTAAGCAATTAATTTAAAAGAAGATGATGAGGTTAGAATGATCCCTCTTTTAAGTGTATCCTTTTATGTATCTTACAATCCGCATAACCGCACTCATGTGTATTATGATGGGGGCTTGTTGAAACTCACTTGCCACATGTACTGCGAGTAAGATCCTCTAATTTTTCCCCATATGTAGTCCTCAACTTGGTTCCCATCACCTCGGGCGTGCTTACTTTCTTTTCATATGTCAATCCTGACCTCTTAACAATATCACTAGTAAGCTTTTTTTTGACATAAAATAACCTATGTTATTACGGGTTATTTCTATTCCCAAAAAATAACTAAGAAGCCTAAGATCTTTCATTTCAAATTCTTTATGCAATTCTCTTTTTATTTGTAATATCCCCATTTTATCAGTTTCGGTGATGATCATTTCATCTCCATATAGAAGTAGAATCACAATACCTCCACCATTTTTTCTTACAAATAAGACAATGTCAGTATAATAAGAACGAAAATTTTGTGCATGCAAAAAATTCTCAAATCTATCAAACTAAGCCTTAGGAGCTTGTTTGAGTCCATATAAAGCCTTTTTTTAGTTTAAGAACACGGTTATTTGGAACAATGAATCTTGGAAGGGGAGCCATATAAATATCTTCGCAAAGATTTTCATTCAAAAAAGTATTTTTAATATCCAATTGAGATATATTTCATTTTTTAATTGAACAAATAGAAATTAAAATACGAACAATAGTCATATGAGCAACCGGTACAAATATTTTCTAATAATAAATCTCATCTTCTTGGAAGTATCCCTTAGCCATAAGTCTTGTTTTGTACCTTTCAATAGAATCATTGCTATGAGTTTTGACCTTATGAACTCATCTACAACCAATAATTTTTTTTCTTTGGGTGTCATAATGATATCCCAAGTATAATTTATTTCTAGAGCTTCTAATTCAACATGCATAGCTTTTCTCCATTCTAAGTTATTTTTTGCTCGTTCATAATAATTGGGTTCGAGAATACTCGATATGATAGTTATATGATGTCTATGTTATGGTTGAAATGATTCATAAGACACAAATATTGCTAAGAGCATTATCATTTTCTCTATTCCTTGTTACATAATGATGTTCAAAAAGGTCTTAAAACATTTTCTCTTGTTTCAAGGTTTCTAGATTATCTTCTAGTTTAACCATGTTATCTTCTTGTACTTCCTCATTCTCATCTAACCATTCATATGATATTTCATCTAAAAATGTATAACTATATTGTGTGCTTTGATATTCATTTCCATAATAACATTCATCTTCAATGAATTTAACATCTCTAGACACATTAAATGGCCTTGAAACTTAACTTATTATTTTTATCGGTATAAATATAACATTTATACCCAAAAAACTTTCAACCGATCATAACTAGGTTTATTAGAAAACAATTTTTCTATGGGAGAACAATTTTCCAGTTTGGATGATGGCATTCTATTTATCAAATAAACGGATGTTAGATCGGCTTCGGCCCACAAGTGTTTGGGAAATTTACAAGCTAATAACAAAGTTCTAATAGTTTCAATAATGTCTATGTTTTCCTTCGGCTAAACCATTTTGTTGTGGGGTTTTGGTGCAAGATTTTTTATGCTAAATTCAATTTTCTTCAAGATAGGTTTTGAAGTCCATTTGAGAGATATTCACTCCCGAAATCGGTTATTAAAATTTTGATATCAGTTTCAAATTGGGTCTTGATTGTATCGTGAAAAGTAAAAAAATATTTAAAAACTTTCGATTTATATTTCAAGAAATATATCCAAGTATGTCGAGTGAAGTCATCTACACAAATAATATAATAGGTCACTCCTCCTTTTGAGGTTATCATAGCAGGTCCCCAAACATCGAAGTCTATTAATTCAAAAGCTTTTTTTGTGATAAATGTTCTATCGTCAAATGGTGCATATGAAGTGTTTTGCCAAAAATACAATCTTTACAAATGAAATCATTCTTTTAATTGATCTTTATCCATGGATACTTGTTCATTTTGTTTACATCAATATGCCTCAATCTTTTGTAACAACCCAAAATTATTACAAATAATCCCAGAAGTTCCAAAATTTGACATAACTAAGTTATCCATGGCATATAGACCTCATTCTCTATGTCCTTGCCCAATCACCTTCTTTGACACATTGTTTTCCACCATTCATCTATTTGGTGAGAAGGTAACAATACAACCATTATCACAAATTTGAGAAACCGAGAGAAAATTAAGATTTAAATTTGGTATAAAACATACTTGGGGTATTTTAGATGAATTACTTTCTAAATTTCTAATTTCTTTAACATCAAGTTTAGTTCGATCGGCCGTAAATACTTGTGCTCTAGTTTGTTTGCATTTTTCTAACAATTTATTTTCATTAGTCTATGAAAGGAAGCACCGAAATCTAAAAATCATGACATACTTTGACCTTTGAAAGAAGATGATAGTGTCGACCCGAAGATCCCTTTTCTTTGAGCATTTCTTCAATATAGGCCTTGATCTTTGATGGTAACACTTCCTCCTTGTAATCAATGGTAGCAACATAGAGGAACTTTCTGAATAAGCAAAGACTAAATGTGCCCACTTTTTTTGCAATAATGACAAATAGTGCTCTTGTTGAGCCAAGACACCATGTTACTCTTAATTTGTTAATTGCCTTCACTAGCTTTTATATGTGGAGGGTTGTAGGTTCTCAAATAATTTTAGGGTCTAAACGTAGCAAGAAACGATTCTTTTGATCTCTAATATTCCCCCATCTAGTTTCTTCCATAACTAAATCAACCAAGATCTCATAGCTTTTGGGTCTTGGTTTTCTATGAACCAAGTTTGATATAATGTTTTAAAACTCATCTCTCAATCCTCTTATAAATAAGAAAAAATATTGATTATCAAGATACTCTTGAAACTCATCCATACATTCGAGTTTTCCGAATTTTTCAAAGCTCTTAAGTTGATTTCAAAGGTCAAAAAACTCATTATGATAATCCCTAATGCTCATGGAACCTTGTTTGAGCGTTATCATTTTTTCTTATAAATTTATTTGAAATACAAAATCGTCTTGAGAATGGGTTTTTCTATTCTCAAGTTTTAAAAGCATTCTCAAACATACTAATTCGGTTACGAAGCTTCTTATCCACATTTTGGCCAATAATCCAAGTGATTTTGGCGTTTACTTTTTCTATTTTTTCAATTCTTGTTTGTCTCTCTTGTAGTTTGAGAAAATCATCATCATCACATTCTTCCTCTATCCATTTGGGTTCTTTGATGGTCCCATCAATATAATACCAATAATGTTTGGAAATAAAATACTTGTTAATGGTTTGTGCCCAACCTCGATAAGAATTGGGCACCAACAAGTAACGAAAATTTTCATTTTTTTCTTCCATTTTTCTCAACAATCAATAGAAAGAAGAGTACCTTGATTCAAATGATTCTCAAATTTTGAGGATAGGCACAAATCCCAATGCAACCTTAATAAAACTCTTTTGGCTCTGATAGTATGAAAAAATAACGCCATCTATAACTCAAACATAAACTATCCCGAATGATCTTCAACAAGCCAAATCGCTAAACAAATTACCAAACACTTGGTATATAAGCCAAACCAAAAATCAACAATAAGTCAAAGGAGCATGGAAAGTTCTAAATTTTATTCATTAGGCATCTCCTCTATTTATAGAGGTATTTACAAGATAGAGAGGGAGTGAGAGGTAGATGACAAGAAGGCACAAGACTCCCAATGGCTACATCAACTAGCCGTTGGGGGTTCCCAACGGCTAACGGCCAATTGATGTAGCCGTTGGGGGGCCTGGGACTGGTTCTTGAGGCCCAGACGCAGTAGGCATAGGTGGGCCTGTTGGGCCCTATTGGCCCAATGCTTCTATTACAGTTTAACACTTATCAACAATCTTTTTATATTTCACATCTTGGTATGGTAGAGGGATAAAGAAAAAGACACTATATTTTACTAAACTAGTACCACTATACAAAATATGATGTCAAGAAGATTATAATTTTGGTTATATGGAATCGTAGATTGCTCTACCCAAAAGAAAATATCAGAATCAGAATCAACAGTAGGATGGGTATGAAATCAAATGTCAAAGAGATAAGAATCAGCAAGTAACATTTACACAAATAGAACAGTAGAACTTACTTATCAGTGAAAGATAGTCCTGGCCTGTGCTGTAATCCAACAAAGCCTCCCCTGCATAGGGAAACATAAAAAAATACAGTAAAAAAGAGAGTATTTGTTTCAGAAGCTGCAAACAATATTAGACTTGAAATTGATAGTTTGGTCATACTTGGGAAAATAGGTATTGGGTGAGGAACAATGCCTACATGACTTTGATCTAAGGGGTTCAGAATGCATTTGAACTGAAACATGATAATGATGATGATGCTACTAGGATCATGCTTATACTAATCCTCAATCTCATAACCAAGGTTACAAATTATATCTAAATCTTGATGGATGCATAACAGATTTGAACCATTACTATTAAAAATAGATACCGTTAAACCTCAGTTCTGATGTAATAAGTTTTCTGGTTATATCTAGATTACGCCTGGATTTCATACAGAAGCTTGATCCATAATACAATCTAATCCAAATTCACATAACTGGATCAAAACCTTTAATATGGATTAAGTACCTTGCTAGGTTTGTATCAATAATGGGTACCTGAGACCTCGCTCAAGTTTAATGATAAAAGAAGTATTTTGAATATAAATAATAAATAATTGACATGAAACCAAATTGAGTGGAAATTTACATTGCCTGCACTCTGGATGGAGTTGAATGCAAAAGTGCACTAAGTAATCCAAGAATAGTTTGAGTTTTTCCTGTCCCAGGAGGACCCTACAAAGATTGACAAAGTCTACCCATTAAGCAGAAATTTATAACAGTGCCCGAAGCATACGCAAGCATTATTTCTACTCATTTATCACATAAGTCTAAAATGGAGAAAACGAAAAGTAGAGATCACAAAATATCAAGTAACACCAACAGCAAGAAGGCTAAGATATGTCCAATATCCTTTGCTCCTTTGCAAAGCAATCTCAGCTTATACACAGAACAATGCAGAAAAGCACGGAGTACATAAAAAACATACAAGCACCGATGAAGTAGTAATAAGGTTGTATCTTAGCCATCTCCATTGATGACAGAACAAATTGCTGGCCACATAGGCTGGCAGTCCAATTGGATAACATAAATAAGATCTCAATCTCCCCCAGGCAAAAAGAACAAGTTGACATGCTCAACTTATATAACATTAAGGGCATTTTGATGCACCAAAACTCTCTCAACTGCCCTGAAAGCCTTTGTCCGCTAAAACTTTGAACCATTTGAGATTCGACCCCGTGCACACATCTATATACATATAAGTATATATGTCTGTGCCTACCTATTACATGTAAACACATACACACATACATATATATACATATCTGTACATGTGCGCGCACACACACACATATATACATATATATATATACATATATATATATACATATATATATATACATATATATATATATTTCATTAATAGAAAATTGGAACTATGGAGAGAAACATTAGAAAGCAAAGGCCTCCGACTTAGTAGAACAAAGACAGAATATATGGAATGTAAGTTTGATCATTTGGTTACTTCAGAGGACATAGAAATTAAAATTGGCACACATTGCATTCCCCAAAAGGAAAGTTTTAAATACCTAGGGTCAATTTTTCAGAGTGATGGAAGAATTGATGGAGATATTACACATAGAATTAATGCTAGTTGGTTAAAATGGAGAGGAGCATCAGGTATTCTTTGTGATAAGAAGATACCATTAAAGTTAAAAGGTAAATATTATAGAGCAGCAATTAAGCCTGCCATGTTTTATGGTTCTGAGTGTTGGGCAGTTAATCATCAATATGAACAAAAGATGTCTGTGACAGAAATGATGATGTTGAGATGGATGAGTGGTCATACAAGAAAAGACCGTATACATAATGAGGTTATTAGAAACAAATTAGGAGTGGCACCAATAGAGGATAAAATGAGAGAACATCGTTTAAGATGGTATGGTTTGGACATATAGAAAGAAGATCAAAAGAAGAACCTGTAAGAAGGTTAGAAAAACTAAATTTGGAAAGTATTAAAAGAGGTAGAGGACAACCACAAAAGTGTTGGAAAGAAACAATAAAGAATGATCTAGCTTATTGGGAGTTAACTGCTAACATGGCACACGATAGGGATTTATGGAAACAAAGAATCCATGTAGCCGACCCCGTCTAGTATGGGAAAAGGCTTAGTTGTTTTATATATATATATATATATATATATATATATATATATATATATATATATATATATATAGAGAGAGAGAGAGAGAGAGAGAGAGAGAGAGAGAATCAGTACAGAGAAATATGATACATGGATTTGAAAGATTGCTCATCTTCATAAATAAGCCTTAACCAAGACGGTCTTAAATTTTACCAAATATAAAACTCATCGCTCGTCCAAAAAAAAGGCAAACTTCACAAAGAGTTAACAACCAGAATGTATATCTGAAATCCAGTGGAGTGTACCTGTATTAGGATGAAGGTTTTACGTGAAAGACCAGCCTGCAAAAGAAAAATCATTAATGCATAGGCAACAAGAGAAAATAACTACAACATTGCCTATGCAAAAATGGAGAAGATAAATACTGAAAACACGTTACTTACTACAATATCACCAAAGGAGTTGGCGAAATCTTAAAATCCTACACTACAAAGAGATAACCACCACATTATAAATTTATAAACAACATACGTTCTTGAGAAAGCTAACCTGTATGGCTTCCAACTGTGACTCGTTATGATTATTCTCCAAAAATTCCATAAGAGGTTTTGGAACATTCCATGCTCGATCACTGAGATTAACCTCTTGCGTCTTCTCAGTCACAGATAATATCAGATCCGAGAAAGGATGCATGCCAACGGATCTCAGAGCAGAATATTCACGCATGATAGTCGATAGACTGCAGATCTGAAATGCTTTATGAAATCAAATGGAAACCATTAGCTTCACATGCTCATGTCAAGCTTAACTTCATATAAATTTACATGCATTTCAAAGACTGACATTGATTACATTAGATGCTATAACTAATTCCTTATGTTGAAACAAAGGAGAACCACACAATACAAACTGATGCATACACAAGATACTACACCATTTTCAACATCCAAAGAATTAGTCATGCAATAGAAGGCACAAACGCAAATCTCACCTTAATGATAGGAACACACATAGGTTGGAAAATTTAGGGGAACGAGAATCATGTAACATAACCATATAACTCGAATTTTCATGTATGGATTTCACCTAAACATGAATTCTCAATAAAAATGGCCACTGTGGTGCCACGGTATGTCAAAGAAGACAACCTGGGCTTGGAAAATTTTAAAACGGGAGCGGATAACACATTTACGATATTAATATATATGCTTCCTGTGTTTAAAATACAGTAATCAAGCAAATTTCGTAGCCAGCAAATCATAAATTGAATAAAAAAGCAAAAGAATTTCAGTCCAACCTAGTCTAACAAAGTCTTAAGAAGAAAGCATCCAAATTACTATGAGAAAGACAATTAACAAGATCAAAGAAATGGATACCTTTCTAACATTAAGAGGGAGGTTCTTCATCTGCAAGACAGAAAGCATCCTTGAGAGCCTAACACTATGCTCAGTTTCATCCACATTCAGCTGCTTGATCTCCCCTCCAAGAAACAACCTGAGTTTTAGCTTCGTTCCACCATCACGGCCGTCCACAAATGCGAAAGCGTAAGTACTAGGCAACGTTTTCGCCTCTTCAAACTACAAAACCAACAAACGGAATTTGCATGAGAAATTGTGTAACAATTCTTACACAGTTCTTAAAACAAATTGGCTATAATATTTCCAGTGATGCTGTAAACAATTTAAAACAACACTCACTTCACAAAAAGAGGAACACAAAAAAGAACCTTTTCCCTCGAGAGAAGCAGAAGATCATTGTCTGACAAATCCTCGCCGAAATCAGGCTTCACCACGAAGGATACGATGTGGAACCCGTTCGTCTCTTCAATAGACACCACGGCACCCACGTCCCAGCCTCCTACTCCATCAAAACCAAGGAGGACAACAAAATTCGATCGATCATAAGATAATCTATCAATCCTTGCATCGTTCTCGAATTTGAGAAGGGAAAGAGACATGGTTAGTTACAACAAAGAGATAAATTCACCATCCTCATTGGATCCTTGGATTATCTGGGCCTTAACCTCTTCGAAGAGGAGGGGCTCAAAGACAGAGATATAGTCGGCGACGTCCTTGAAGGTGTTTTTTACCTTCTGGAGACCCAAGTTCTCTTCTTCCGCCTTCCTCTTCTGTTGCTGTTTCTGCATCAACCAACGAAAGAAAAATGAGTAATACTGAAGTGAATAAGGACAAGAAAATGGACAAGGAGAAGTAGAAAGGATTACGGAGGCTGAGAGAGAGAGGAGATGGATGAAGTCCCACGAAAGGACGATCTTGTGGAATCGAGAGAGGTTGAATGCCTGCTGTGCTGCATTCTCCACCGCCATCTTCTCCAGCTCCTTCGCTCCCACCACCATCGC
Organism: Brasenia schreberi; assembly: GCA_036023115.1. Taxonomy (NCBI): domain Eukaryota; kingdom Viridiplantae; phylum Streptophyta; class Magnoliopsida; order Nymphaeales; family Cabombaceae; genus Brasenia; species Brasenia schreberi. The sequence goes on from JAYKKT010000066.1 coordinate 21,539,623, forward strand.
CTCTCTCACTCTCTGTGTGTGGGTTGCGGAGGGACAAAAATGGAGGGAGGCGCTGCTTGTGAGGGAGATGGGTCGGATGCATTCGGTGTCGTGGTAGAATCCAACCCGGTTAAAAGCAGAATATGTAGGTGTGGCAATCGGGCGGGTTTGCACCCAACCCGAACCAGACTCGAAAAATTTAATGGCTTGATTCGGATCCGACCCAACGCGGGTTGGTGGGTCTAGAACGTGCAGCCGCACCGAATTGAGGCCCCCAACCCGACCTGACACATTATCTATAAGCTTTTCTATTATAGAAAACAATTAAATAAACTTTAATGTATTTACTAAATAATTATATTAAAATCTTCATAAATAATTATACTAAATAAATATTTATAATCTTTTATATTTAGCTGTGAGTGAATATATATATAGGGGGCAGGTTGGGGTACGTCGACCATCAACCTGATCCGCATGCAACATGAAATACAACCCGACCTAACACACCCCAACCAGGTTGGTTCGGGTTGGGCACCCACATGTCTAGTTGTGATTGCCACAGAAGAGCGCAAATTATGCATCTCAATTTAGATCCCAGTAGTGCTCATGGGTGTGTTAGTTCAGTTTAATAATCAAATCAAACCAAATTAACCAAAAACCGGAGTATCTCTAAATTTGGAATCCGAAACCGAACCCAATTATACTTGTAGCTAAACTAAATTGAGTCGAATAAATTAGACCAGTTCTGGTCATTTGGTTTGGGATCCATGGCTGAATTATATGTTTGGAAAATATCAGAATAAAAACTAATTATTTTGACACTCCTCACTCAAGTTTCACAATTATTTTTTGGTACATCAGTGTAATAAAATTGCTCTTCATACATTTTTCAAAAACTCTTAAAAAAATTGAAGTTTCATTTATGTCATAAAAAGCAATGAGTAGATATGTTGGTGAGCATGATCCAGTTTTCTTTTATTTATATATATATATTTTACTAGATCATGTCTATCACTCACCCTCCATACTTATATCTAAGCATTGTTTTTTGGTATCATGAGTATAATAAGATTATTTTCTATTACTTTTTAGATAACTTTATAATCTTCAATATTACATTGATGCTAAAAAAACAACAGTCAAACATGAGTGAATGTCAGTCATGAACATAATATGGCTTTCACTTATATATATATATATATAATGTGTGTGAGGAAAATGGGTTGGAAATTATTTATGAGCATGATTGACTTGTTCAACTTATAGGGTTCTTGATGCAAGTAGAAGCTTATATAGCCATGAATGCTACATTTATGTTTAATAAATTATGGAAATTAAGAAATAACGAAGTCTTCATCAATTAATTGTTCAAAAACTAGATATGATCTACAACTATGAAAATACTAAGTTAATCTTTGGTAGATTGAAGCAACGAAATGATTAAATATCCAAAAGCACCAAAGTAGGATCCAATCGTAGATCCACAACTGCATCAATTCTCTTAGAGATCCAATGCCACGCTTTGTTTGGAAGAGAACTTTTTCTTCCCGCTGTTCAATGATATGGAATTCATGGACGAGCTAGTAAAGGTCTAGGGCAAAGGTGGTCTTGCTGAATGACTTGCTTGAACACAACTAAGCCCGGCCTACGTAAGTGCATGTAGCTTGTACTGAAAGATGGTTCAGCCATTAATCTAAATCGAAACCAAGCCCTTCCATAACGTTAAATGAGGTTGGCTGCATCGATTCTTAGTTGCCGCTACGCTCTACGTTAGACAGATACGTGTCTGGTTCTGGTTAGCCTGATACCTAGAACTGTAACCGAATAAGCCTTCGGTTATTATTCTCGAACTGCTGGTTATGGTTCAAGTTTGAAACCATCTGAAACCGGTAATCTTATTAAAAGGATAAACCGGAACCAATGGGTGGTTCCCGGTTCCGGCTTTACACGTCTTGTGTTAAGCTGATTTTTGGCCCAGCTTAGTTTTGTTTGAAACCGACAGACTGATTAGGAACCAATCATATCTACTCTATCTCATATATATATATATATATATATATATATATATATATATATATATATATATATATATATATATATATATATAAGCAATAACTCAATTTAATGGTCGATCTCCCTCCGAGGTGAGAGTTGCCTCGGGAGTTTTTCGGACATCACATCATCAAACTCTTTTAGTACTCCATCAAGTTTCGGGGGTACCCCCATGCTAGATGCCCCATCCTCCTCTTCTTCCCGAATAGTTACGAGGTAATCTCTTCACCCTGCCTCAAACCCGTTTTAAATTGAAGTGCAGATATTATACAGGTTGAACCTTTTCCAGACTCCATTGGCTTCATTTGTACCTTACATATGTATATTATATATAAGATCATGTTTTATTGTTTCCTTCCAATACTATTGAGAGCTGAGTACACAAATGTGCAGTAAGCCGATAAGGATGGCTTTGCCCAATAGGTTTAGTTTAATTACACAATGAAACTTTGCGCCTGACCTTCGTGATGAACATACCATAATATTTGTAAAGTAATGGGAGATATAACAAGTTCTCCAAAATCATTTTAGGGATTGGGTCGAGCTATGATAAGAAACGAAAGAGACAATAAAGGTGGTTTGAACAATTGAAAAGTAATCTTCTTGAGTTTTGTAAGAAAGTATAAGAAATAAAGTAACACTTTAAAAGAGATAGAGTAAGACCACAAGGTGAAGAATTAAAATAAGATCTTTCATTTATGAAGCTAAATCTTGACATGGCATATGATAGATATTTATATCGACTAAGAATCCACGTAACGATCCCGATTAGTGTTGGAAAAAGGCTTAGTTTAGTTTGTTTAAGGGTCACGCATTTGAGAGCAATAAATTGGTTTCTTGGTAAGCTAGACTTAGGCAAGACCTTGATAACAAGAAATCCCCTTTCTTGCTTTCATGTACTATTAAAAGCTAACTCCTCCTTGTTACATTTCTTAGATCTGTCTAAAAGTAATCAAATTCACTTCTCTCTTGATAAAACTGCTTTTTTCATATTCGGGTCCGGTATTGGGATAAGATGTCATATCCGGACCCGACCCAATACTTTCCTTGATCAGTACCTATCATTCATTCATTCTTTCACACACACACACACACACACACACACACACACATATATATATATATATATATATGACCCGTTTTGCCCTGTAGCAATCTTGTGCTTACCAAAAAAAGAGAATCCAAACTTGTAGCCGCCCCATTAAGGTTCGGGCTTGGGTCGGGTATAGATATAACCATCTCCGGTCAGCCCTGCTGCCATCCTTAAGTCAGATGTTTATTTGTGTGAACCCCCATGATGTAGATGGCTTGGATCTTAGTAGAACTGGATCCAATCCAGCAAAATTCTCTATAACTCTATTGGTTGAAAATATACGATCCTGAACCAGTAAATAATAAAAATTAGATTATTTTCTTAATCTAAATATGGAAATTAGATTTGGATTTTGGTACTGGTTAGGATGCAAACATTGACTACTAAATTAAAATCCGGTCGCTAATTAAGCCATGTTATGATTACCAAACGCTACTAAACGGTTTCCGGTTATTGGAGTATCTGATCCAAATTGAGCCCATGTCGTTGACATCCATTCATTATACCGCCCATCATGCTACCTTTTGTTAGTTAAACTGTCTATCGACGGTCAGGATGTGTTCCATGAACGACTAAGATGGCACCATCAAAGCCTTCTCTCTTACCGTAGGGATCAACGCGGTGGTTGTTTTAAGAAAAGTTGGAGAATAGTTTCGGCTACGAGTACCAACACAACGTCTCGATTCTCTTTTCGTTGCTGTTTCCAGGCAATCCCCACAACAGACTTTGGACAGTCTTTCTATATATATATATATATATATATACATTTAAATATGTAAGAAACTTGAATCATCTATGATATATTCATTCATAATCATCAATGGCTTTTAACCACATAAATTTAATTTAATTTTTTAAAAAATATTAAAAAATAAAATATTATTATTATTATGTTGTCGAAAAGCAGTAAGTAAACATGAAAGGTATAGTGATAGAAGAGATGTGATCACTTTGTCTCTCTATATCTATTTATCTATTTATATATGTATATATGAAAGGTGATTGGATTTGCTCATTTTTATATGTCCATTTGTTTTTGGGTAGCATGAATGCTTTTATATTTTTGTAAAGTTTTTTATAAATTTTAAATTACATTCATGTCATTTAAAAAGTAATAAATGAATATATGAGAAGTAGGGTAGAATTAAGTTTTTTATTATATATAAATATAACTGTTAATATGAGCAATGGTGAAAGATCAAGAGTAAACACCATATATTTTACGTCTTTATTTGGACCAGTTAAAACTGATATTTTACAATCTGCACTCATTCTCACTCCCACCTTTTTGTTCTCTTTTTTTGTGCCTAAAGAATCGCCATAAAAAGAATTTCTTCATGTTTTTTCCTAATGGAAGAAGAGAGAGAGAGGACGAAAGGAGTCTCTTAAAGCAAATCCACCCACTGCCAAATACAACGTCCAGAATACGAAATCCTTTTGCTGATCTCTCTCTCTCTCTCTCTCTCCCTACGAAGTCAAAACGCATCCCCCACTAAATTTGCTTGCTTAATCTCTCTCTCTCTAGCCTGCGTGTTTCTTTCTTCAATTTCTATTCATTCCACAATTTTTATATCGTCCCTCCCTCTCTCTCCTTTTATTTCTCAAATACGAACCTTATTCTCTGCCCCCCCCCTCTCTCTGTGCTTCTCCTTTCATGGCGTTAAGCGCTTTAATGGCTACCGATCGAACAAAAGAGATGAGAACGCGGCTCCTTCAAATTTCCCCAACTACCATCTTCGTTTCTGAACCTTCTCACCCACCACCAACAATCTCCCTCCTCCTCCTTCCTAATTATTCTCTTTCTCGCCACGGAGAAGAAGAAGAAGACGGAGGACGAGGATGCAGCGTGCTATCGGACCTAGAACTCGCAGCGGCGCAGCAACTCGTGCAACTCAGACGCGAACCTGACGGCGTCGGCGTCTGCACCCTCCGTGATGTCGATCCTGCCAAGAGCCCGCCGGGCAGCAAGATGTTGAGCCAGGGGGACGAATCCTCCGATATTGGTTCGCCGACGGCACTTCCTCGCCGGAAACGAAGGTACGCGACGATTGGTTCCATCTACGCTCGGACCAAGCCGTTGAAGGCACGGGGTGGTGCTTGATGACGGTTTTTTCTTTGATCCTCTTTAATTTCAAAGGTGGATAAGAGATGGAGGCATTTTGCGACCTTGATTTGCCGCCCCCCTTGAATATTCCGCCCCTTCGGATTGCTGCAAAGCCAGAACTTTTCTCTTGGCTCTTCTTTGTTATTCGGCTCGCGGTTTCCCTTCTTCTTCTTCTTTTCCTGTATAGAGTGACGATAGATAAAGTAAATATTGGTATTCGCTATTTACGTTTGCCTCCATTTCTCTCTCTCTCATCATATCATATGTGGGGATTTACTTTGGTGAATGCTCACTCAAAAATTTAGTTTGGTTTCATCTCTCCGTAACTTATGTCCATATCATACGATGATGATATATTTCGATCGTCTCTCTCTCTCATCAACAGTAGCCACGTTCTGGATTTTCGCTTTTGAGGTTTTCGCCTGGTGGAGCCTAAAATTGTAGAGCACATACTTTATAACCCCGTTTGGTTGGCGTCGACTTCCCCGTAAGAAATTGATTTTCCTGTCCTTCCCTTTCAAAACTTCTGCAATACCCTGGAAAAATTCACATCTTTCGACTATTTCAGCTTATTATTTGTTTTCAGCTGAAACATAGTTCATCCTCCCACCAACTTGATCCGTAGCGAATGAATAGTAGCGTTTCCTTCCATGGAACTTGAACTTCTTTCCCACCTTTCGAAGTACAGATTGCTCCTGCAACTCACCGGATCATTTCCTTGCCTGCTGTATACTAGCCAATACTGATTATTCGATCTTAACGAGGTCGTTTAAGAGGTTAATTATGACTGTTACTGTCCAAGTCTTCCGCAACAATCCGATGATCTTCAACCATTCTCTTAAGAAACACTGGCAAGAAGAATAGATACGCAAGAGTTTGATTGCGACAAGGAATTATGGATATTTTTATGCCACAGGCACAAGCTATAAAAGGTCCCCTTTCTGGGAACAGTCTACTACACGTGGAAGCACCGACACTTGCCACATTGAGATTTTCGATATCTTTTAGCATCAAATTTCAGATAATTCATGATATTAAAGCTATATACATACATACTTCTCTCTGTATATATATTTTAATCCGCCAGCAAATGACATCCATGAAGATGTGAGAGAAGATCGTAGATTTGCTGGCACTCTCCAGCATCCTAAACACCTTGTCTAATTAATTCCGCAGTTTCGCTTGATTCGACCTTACGAACATGCACTTGTATAGTTTTATTACTGGAAAATTTGGAGATGATGCTCCATTGTTCTTATATGCTTCTCGATCAGTTAAAACTCATGTCTCGTGTTGCATCAAAACCTAGCAAGACAAAATGCAAAATCTCTGTCGGTTATTTCAATCGGAATCGAATCATGGATTTGTGAAGCACTTGATGAGGATGCACCCACGAGTCACACTAATGTAAAACACATTATACACACAGTATATATATAAATAGAGAGAGAAGTCTTAGCTACATAATTGGTTTTGGTACATAATTTGTATAAATATTTTTAATATCTGATTTTTGATGGATAAAAGAGATTACAATCACTTTATATTACATTATTTCAATCTTCCCTATCTATCTCAAAGATGTTGAAAATATAGATGTTTATAAAATATTATGTATTGAAAGACATTATAAAATTAAGACTTTTTCTCTCTATATATTTATACATTGGTACGTGCTTAAATCTATTCAAACATTTCATATGTTTGATTAATACAATGAACAATGAAGATTTTAGTTTAAAAGCAAAATTGTTATTATACATTAGTATAATGATACATTTTAATTTTTAAATTTAAATCTCCGATCGAATGGTAACAATGTTTGAATAGATTTAAGCATCCATGGGGTTGAACATCTCTCTTTCTATATATATAGACAGTTTTGCAACGTTGATCGACACAAGCCCCTTTGATTTATATCGTTGGAGCTCTTTCCATCCACCTCTATACATGTGAGCTATATGGTTTGAGGACTCAAAAACGCGGTTTAGGCTATTTCAGTTCCACGCACAGCGAGTTTCACAAAGAGTTTTGAAATTCATGGCCTAAATGATTTAATTCCAAGTGCACCTATTTTTCAGACTAGCCAACATAATATAAGCTTCCTTGATTCTCAGCCAATTAAGTACAGCCTCTTCCCCTCTCTTTTGGGCTTGCAAACACACACACACTCTTTCTCTAGATAGCAGTTTGATCCATACTCAATCTACTCAGTTAGATCGGCGTGATTAATGATAGAGATTTTGATTTTAAATATTTAGTGTATTATTTGTATTAAATATTAAATACTAAAAAATAATAATACTTTTTACTTTTTAAAATCAAGTCTCCACGAATGATGATACTAGTTGAATGATAGAAATCTTTGAGTGAATTTAAGCACGGATAGGCATGTTTTTTTTTTTTCAATCTTTATATATATATATTCACACACATGCAAACATACAAGCACATACATCTTTATATATGGAGAAATTAGTACTTGCTAAAAATACCTAAAGATATCAACAATCTAAATTAACGATTGAGATTTAAATTTCAAAAGTAAAAAACTATATTGATAGTTTTTCTAGGTACATTTATTACACTTGATACTTTCGAAATTTGGATCCCAACCGTCAATATCGGATGATTGAGATCATTAAGTAGAGTAGAGCACTCATATGTGTGCACAGACTAACCACTCTCTCTCTCTAGATATATATATATATAGAGAGGATCATATAAAATACTCTATTTAATAATATATTAGACAAATATATCGGATTATAAGGATTTAAAAGTTAACAGACAAGCACTTTAGATTCTTTGGGTCATAAAACCTGGTTTATATAAACTAAGTCGGAACTATATTGGATCTATGGATAAATCCATTCATTTTGATTAATTGGTGTTCCTCTTGAGCTTACATAACTACGCCTGCCCACCTTTTATATTGTTTAATTCAGTTTAGATCATAATGGTAACTTTAGAAATTCTTTTTAGGTTTTGCCCTTGGCATAAATTACACCCCATGATTATAGCTGTGGGCATTTATATACGTATGAGGTGAACGTTCAAATAGTTGCCTGCGTTTTAACCGTCAACGATTCTTGTAGCCCACCATTTAAGTGTGGGCTATACTTTAACTGTAGGCTATCCTCGTGGTTTATACCTTAATAATTCTTCATAATTAAGCCTGTGAAGTTGTGTGCATTACGAAGCTACTTGACATCATGAAGGTTTACATCGCATAAAAGAAAAAATTCGACTATGTGAAATATTCTAGAATATAATAACCATAGGCTCGAGGAAATGGTTTCGGTACGGGTAAAATCGGGTTATATATATATATATATATACAAATATACATATAAATTGACATACATTTTTGTGTGTGTAATATACCGATGATTCAAACCGGAACCAAACCGGTCCCGAGAACCTTGATACCGTGGTTCTAAGCAGTACTTTAATAAAAAATATGTAATTTTGAACAAATAATTTCATAAGTTGAGCGCTCGCAGGTGGGGAGTTCAACCCCTAGATGGCACAATACCCCTTTATTTCAAAATTGTCCCAAGCAGAACCTAGTGAGCAGTTAACCTTAGAACTAAGCCCAAGTTATATATATATATATATATATATATATATATATATATATATATATATATATATATATATATATATATATATATAAAGAGAGAGAGAGAGGTTATGGGTCGGGTATGAATAGAGGCATCCTATCCCAATACCCGACCCAATCAGTTCGGGTATTCCCTGTCCCGTTTGGGACAAGTTTGGTCGGGGTTGATATGGGTGGGTCAATATTGCCATGTCCTCGTGTTGTCTCAGTTTGATGCTAATATATATTCGAAAATTTCTCAGGCAAAACCTAGAAAATGTCCTTGAGCAAATTTATCAATGATTTAAAACGACTAACCCAAAGTTAAGGATTTGATTTATCTTCACAATGAATCCTAATCAGATTGGGGAAGCCAAAAGAGGCCATCTTAATTAAAGTCTTTTAATTTATTCCACAAAAGCCTAGAATTAGCAAATAAAACACAAAAGGCCAAGGGAAAGTTATTTATAAGCAACTCAATGTGATTGGTTATACAGTTGCTAATGGTGTCATTTTCTAATTATCAAAAGGCCTTTTTTATTTATACGCTAGACAGGACTGTTTATATACATACCATTTGATATGTGGTATCCATCTTTGCTCTTCGCCAATTTTATATATATATATATATATAGATAGAGAGAGAGAGAGAGAGAGGTCCAAACAACTTGTATATATATAGAAAGAGAGAAGGATCCACACAATTAGGTGTTAGTAAATCCAAACAAATCTCCACCATTTATTTTGAAAATTGGATTCTTCTGACTACTGACACTACTCTTTCAATCTTGACAGTTGCTTTTGGATGGTATGAATATACTTTGAAAGATTGTAGTAAGTATTGAAAAATGATGGAAGGATGACCTTATTATGCTTATACCATGAAAAGCTTATTACACTTATGACATGAAGAGCAATAGTTGAGCATGAGTAGGTACTGCCAATAGGCAGGATCTAGTCACTCATGCTCCACAATTGCCCATTCATGCCCAACAGTTGTCCATTCATGTTTGATAATTGTTTTTTGGTGGTATGATTGCAATTTCAAAGGTTATAAAAAATATTTAAAAACTGGTAGAGAATGATCTTATTATGCTATCAAAAGTTTATTATACTTATGTCACAAAAATAATAGTTATGCATAAATGAACAAAAATAATAGTTGAGCGTAAGTGAATAATGTCAATGGTGGGCAAGATTTAGTCACTTATATATATATATATATATATATATATATATATATATATATATATATATATATATATATATGTGTGTGTGTGTGTGTGTGTGTGTGCACGCGTGCATTTGCACTTGTATGTTTTAAAATCCATGCATCAGGAGCACGGGCCTAGCAAGGGTGATAGAATTAAATGATATGGGAAAACTATCCTTGTTTAACATTCATCTTTCCTATTCAACCTTGTAAAAGAATAAGAACCTTCCAATTATACATCATAAAAGCATTTCTCTCCATTATTTTTTCCGCTTTTGGTCTTCTACCATCTTTCGGTGTGAGGCTTTTTCTTCTTGTGTTGAGTAATTAGCCTACCGTGTCAATGAAGTTAAGCGTTGACTAAGATCATCGTCTTTTTTTTTTGTTACAAGAAGAGGCCGAAGCCTAACACCCACACAGAAGAGGCCAAAGCCTAACATCCACACATGCACCCTCTGGGAGTCGAACTCCCCACCAGTAGCAACAATGCTAGAGCGCCTTGCCGTTGAGCTAATGCTCTCGGTGCACTAAGATCATCATCTTCACCTTAGACTTTACTAACTCGTTCTTAAATTTCATATCAATATTGAGATGTGATGAAGAAAATGTCATCTTCAAAACAAAGTTGTGACAATTTTGAATCTTAAAGAGAATTATGCAGGTGTGGATCTCTGTAAGTGGATTCAACTATGTGGATTCGGTCCCAATTACATTATATGATCTGTTTCATAGCATTTATCTCAAAAAGAAGCATAATTATTTATTTTCAAACACTTTCCAAGTTCTAAAACTACCCAAACACTCCATTCAACCCAGATTTTCCAAAGCTACCCAAATATTTCATTTGACCCAAAACCTCAAAATACTGAATCCAAATCTAGTTGCACTAAATTGGTTTTAGATTTTGATTGATGGTATACCGTGAATCCAAATAAGGTTGCGAATTTGTTACGTTTGTCAGACCTGAGTGAACTGTTTTGATCATCAGAGCGTATGATCCAAAACACACATAGTTGATGTTCATATATCAAAGCAAACATGACCAGTTCTGGATAAACCAAAATCTAGAACCATAATCGAACAAGCTTGAGGCTGATTTGAGTTACGGTCTTGAAACCTCTGGTCTCGGTTTGAGTCTTGGACCTCTTGAAACCAATAAAAAAAATATATTTTAAAAGTAAAACCGGAACAAATTTAGTTATCTCCGGTTTTGGGTCTGATTTCACTAGTTCCGGTTTCAACTAGTTTCCGGCCGGTTCGGTTCCGATCAAAACAAAGAGATACATCAGACCGTTGATACGACTTCGTCACCATCTTATGTGAGAGCCAGGTGGCTCTCCATGTGACGTCTCAATTCGTCTTATGTGGGAGACAGAAGTCTCCTATCATCGAGGGAATCAACGCGGTGGTCGTTTCTTCAAAAGTTAGGGGACAATTTCGTCTACGAGTGCCAAAAACAAAACACAGTTCACCAATTTTTCCTCTCCTCGCTGCTTCCAGGCAATCACCACAATCTCTCTTTCTCTCTGTAACTTTTTTGCTTCAAAATGGAGTGGGATATTCAAAATGTAATACACGATTGTTAAATCCTCTTTGTTGTCAATATAGAAGAGAAATTGGAAGTTGATGAATCTTCAACTCATCTGCAAGTTTGATCATGAGACGACTGAGTTCCGTGTGTTGGAGACGTTGTTCTCTGAAAAGCATTTCAGCCAGGGAGGATACGATCTGCTTGGCTCTTTAGGTGGTAACTACCGACTGATAATCTCACAACAGAGTAAAACTCCTCAAGGAACATATGACACCCCAAAGGGCACGCCCCTCCCCCCCCCCTCTCTCTATATGTATATATGGGAATTAGCACTATTCATATGAGATGCTGTAAAGTCGATGCCATTTTTAACAGCTTTACCTGTCGCTTTTAAAGAAGGTGATTCGTACAGTCCTCACTCATCCTCGCACAGATCTCTTTATCTATTCTTCCACAAAATCGGATTTTAGTTCACAAATAGTGTATAACTATTTTTAGTATAAAGTGTTTAGCTTTTCCTTCTTAAAACAAGAAAGAAAGAAAAGAAAAACGAGGGTCTTCGAACAAATCTACCAACTACTGTACAGAACGTCCAAGTACGAAATTCATTTATTAAGATTGAATTGCAGCTCTCTCTCTCTTATATACGACGAACTATCCTTGTGATCTGCGTTATTCTCTCTCTCAGAGATATCTGCTTAATTCTTCTCTGTCTATTTGCCTATCTATCTATTCTTGATTTGGTTGTTCTTTCCCGTGATCATGGCTTTCGGTGATCCGATGGCAACGGATCGAACAAACAAGATTAGGGTGCTTCAAATTCCCCCAACTACCATCTTCCACTTTGAACCTCCTCACCACCCACCACCAACGATACCTCTCCTTTTTCATCATTCTCTTTCTCTTCGTGGAGGAAGCGTCCTATCCGATCAAGAACTCGCAGCGGCTCAGCAACTCGTGCAACTCAGACGCGAAACGGACGCCAATGGCAATGAGACCAGCAACCTCAGTGGTGGGGATCGTGTCAGCACCACGCCGGACGGCGAGATCATGACCAAGGGAGACGAATCCTCTGATAGTGGTTCGCCGAAGGCAGTCCCTCTTCGTAAACGAAGGTACGCGACGATTGCGTCAATCTACGCTAGGACCAAGCCGTTGAAGACACGGCGTGATGCTTGACGACTTGGTTTTTTTCCTTGGTCTCCTTAATTTCAATGAGAGAGGGATTTTGTGTCGATAGTATGCCGGCTCCTCGAATCTCGATTTCGCTACTTCGCAATTTCGGGACGCGACAGCTTTCTCTTGGTTGTTCCTTGTTATCCATTTCGGTTTCCTTCTTCTTCCCTAGATTTATAAAATACACGACTTGCTATTTGCAATCGCCTCTCTCTCTGATCATATTATTGCGTGGTTTTCGTGAATGTTTCTCTCTCAAAAACTTAGTTTGGCCAATGTTTGATCTTTCTTCAGCTATACGCATCTCCTTTTGTGAGGATATTTAGAGTTTATTCTCTCCCATATCTTATGTTCTTTTGTGGCAGCCTCAGACATGCTCTTGGGGTCTTGATATTTTTAGAGTTTACTCTCTCTCGTATCATATGTTGTAACCAGCAGTGACATACTTCCATAACAAAATAATATGAAACAAATGTAAGCATGTCCTAATATCTAAAATAAGTCATAATTAAGTACTATGAAAAACAAAAGTAAAAACAAAATGAGAAACTTATACAAATCAACATCCCGCTATTAGTATTTAATGGTACCTCCACCTTACTTTTAGGATAAAACATACATAGAACTTAAACAATACGTACCTTTCTTCAAGTTGACCTCGATCAACACCTCAATTGCCTATTACTGGAGGAGGGTTCTGAAAAACGTCATGCACAGGAGAATCGTAGGAAACCGCGAGAGAGTGTAGAAAGCAAGTATACGAGATTAAGAGCCCTAATTCTCTATTTATGTGCTCATGAGAGATCATAAATTTCGGATCCGATCTAGCCGTTGTAACTTTTTAGGTCCATAACAGTTCCCACATGTACTCTTGACCATTAAATGAAAATTGGCCGTTAGATAAAAAAATTCGTGCAAAAAGATAAACCGAAATAATTTCTAAGCCCAAGCCCAACCCATGTAATCATGTCCTCTCCAAGGTCTTTGAACTAAGGTTTAAACGGTAAGTGTTTACGCGGGAACGGTTATAACATAGAGAGGTATGCTGTTTGGATTAGGTCCATGATCTGTAATACATCACAACACCTATAAATAAAGGATTAGGGTTCTCTAATCCAGACTTTTATGTGAAACACTTTCTCTGACCGCCTTTGCATGTGGTTTCCTTTGCGGTTGTTTGGCTGCTCTCTTCCATCATCCCCCTTCAACTATTGGCGATTGAGGTGTGATTGAAGTCGACTTTAATCAATGTATGTAGCTTTAAGTTGTGTGTGTTTTATCTTAGGAAGAAGACGCAAATACTCGTACGTAATATATAGCGGGACACCGATTTCTCTAAGGTAAGTCTACAAGGGTGACTCGCACAAATGAGTTCTTTTTCTGATTATTACTTTTGTTTTTGTTTTTCATACGGTTTGTTCATGACTTACATTAGAATTACACTTGATTGAAGCATGTTCATAATTTTTGCATATTGGTTTGTTATGCATGTATTTATGGATTGTCCCATCAATATTATTGTCCAAAAGGAATACATTTACATTATTTTTTTTATTCATTTCTTATTCAAATGTTTACATTAACGTAAATATAAATCAAATGTTAAAAAAGTGTAAAAGTATATGATGATCCATCCTGATTTTCGTTAAAGTTTGCATGGCTGTGCCCTCCATTTGACATCCATGAAAATACGATGTGAGAAGAAAGGAATTAAATACGCGATTTTATTTTGGGAAAATATTTAGCAATATCGCTTGATTCGATCTTATAAACATGCAGTAGGTATGTTTTATTATTAGTAAACCTGCAGCTGCTGTTCCATTGCCCGAATTTGTCTATGCGAACAGCTAAAATTCAATGGTTCATATTGCATTAGAACTTAGAAAGATAAAGATCAAGCTCGACATGAGTTCAGTCTCGTGATGAGGAATCCATCTATGACCCACAGTCACATTAAAAACATGTGCCCATATGTGTATTTAATTTGTGAAAGATGCTTGGGATGTGTGTGCACGTGTCTGTGTGGGTTTGTTTATGTGTGTGTGTATATATATCTATATCTATATCTATATATATATATTGATATATAAATCCATCTATGAATCTCTCTCTCATCAAGAAAAGAGCGGTATACTGGGGCTGTAGGACAGGCCTGGAAACTAAATCTATTCTACAGTCACCTACGTAGGAATGTAAGTGCATCAATGCTCTTTTCTACTAAGCAACATCACGAGTTCGATGCCCAGAGAGTGTATCTGGCTTTGGCCTCCCCGTTTTACCAAAAATGAAAAAGTAAAACATGACATGTAATATGGTGAAGCGGAATTAACCGCAAATACTTCCATAAATACATCAACATATGTGCCCTATGTTCAACGGAAACTGAAAACTTAATCTCCAAAAATCAAGTAATGGAGAAACACCAATATATATATATATATATATATATATATAGAGAGAGAGAGAGAGAGAGAGAGAAAGAGAGGAAGTAGTTCACATTCAATACTTAATATATTCAATGACTTGTTATGTATGACTCTATCGTTTGAATACCGGTCACTGCCTTATATCACATTCTACTACTCAAAACCATTTTTTAGGCATCAAAATCATCACGGTCACTACCAAAATAACCTAAAAGCCTAAATATTTATATATATAATGTTTTTATGTTTTGTTTTGGCTTCTTAGGTTGTTTTAGTGACAATAGTGGAGGTTTTGATAGATGAAAAGCAGTTTTCAAGAGTGAAGGAATAATGGAAGGTGGTGACCGGTGATCGAAATAGTGGAATCATGCAAAACGAGTGATTGGATACGATTGAATATGGTATGCAGACTTCTTCCTCTCTCTCTCTCTATATATATATATATATTTCTAACACCTATTAATACAAACTCATAAAAAACTCAATGGTAGGGAGCGAGGTTGGTGTGGAGTTCCATTTTCAAAGGGCACATTTGCCTTCTTTTCAAAAACAAAATTGAAACTGTTTCGGAATGGTTTCGAAACTAGAACTGTCCTGAAACCGGAACCAACTATGTAGTGGTTCGGTTCTGATTCTAGATTCTAAGCAACCCGAAGAAGAACACATTAAGGCCAAACAACATGCACAAAGTGAACCGACTCGCTAAATCTTCTGAAAAATCATTTGATTCAAGAAACCGATTTCAAAGCATCAGTAAGCAATGGTGATTAAAAACCGACAAACATATGGTAATTCATAATTGACAACTATAAAATTAAAAAGATAAATTTAAATAATTGCATCGTATCAAAACAAGAACACTAAACAACAGACAAGCATATCAAATCTCATCTATCTAGAATAGGAAGTAATAGGTTGTAAGAAATTATCAAAATGAGGAACCACGCATAAACGCAAGCATACTAATTTTTAGAATACACATATTTTGAAAATAAGGAACCACAGGATACAGTAACAAGAGATGCAAACATATGCTAATTTTTATTTATCACATTAATTTTTTTATTTTCATAGTGCTTGAATCTTCATATCAATCGTCTTTCTTTCTTTTTTTACTTATTCACAGTCATATAAGTTTTTCTCATGTTTAAGTGACATTAAAGTTGTCTCTTATTTATGTGAGTCAAGAAGACTAAAACGGTCCGATAAAAAAAAAGACTGTTGTGCCTTGTTCTTTGAGAGAGAGAGAGGATACCATAGATGGATGCTATCATATCACCACTGGCCTTGTCAAAACTATGCCTCCAGGAAAAGGGCAAGTTTGATTCCAGTAATGTAAGGCAGCAAAAGGGCAAGTTTAGGTTAAAGTTATTCGATCAGTTCGGTTTTGGATTTATCAGAACCGAAACTGAACTGATTTATAAGATAGCAGAGCTGAATTGAGAACTTTGGTAAGGTCCGACTTGATTATTCAGTTTTGATCCAGTAATGCTCATCCCTAGTCGAGGTGAGCCATCTACTTTAAGAATGACAATTTCTACCTGACCCACCTCAAGGCGGATTTAAAAAAACAAGAAGCCTGCTCCATTGTGGTACAGGATATATATATATATATATATATATTATAACTTTTAATTTAATAATATAAACTATCATAAAAAAGATACTATATTTTTTAATATATAATATTAACCATTTTTTTCTAAAAAACACTTTTGTTTTTTGAAATGAGACGGGACAGGACGAAACCACGGAACGGGTATGGGATATGATCCCCAGACCCGGCCCGAAGTTTGTAGTACGGGGTGGGTGCAGGTAGAATGAAAACTCACCCCGCCCTTTGCCATCTCCAATCCGCTTAGTTCGAAATTGCAAAAAAAAAACCTATAAAAGGGGTCCGAATTTCTTGAAAATTATGTAGACCGCCGCACCTGAACTTCGCCTCATGCCGGAAAATTGATTATACGGTTTTTTGTGCGACCGGAAGAGCTACATTTTGGAAGATGGGATTATCAATCTGAATAGTATTTGTCTTCCACGAGATGGGATTATGTAGACCGCCTCTTTCGTATCATTTAGCAAGTCAACCAGACCGCCGAAGCCCACCACCAGATACGGAAAACAGGACCCATTTCAACACATGAAGGAGATGCAGAGTCCATTGACAGTCAGAAATCTCGTGTGGAATACGAGACACTCATCGCACCCATCCATAGGATGCTGTGCTACCAAGATCTTCATCACTCTGTCAATCCACGAGTCGAAGACACAAGATAAAAGCAGATCGAAATCAGCGGTAACACTGACCGACTCACTATCGAATCGACCGACCATTGAGTAGGGCGGTAGAAAGAACAAAGAAGAGGATTTTGGGAAGACGGAGAGAAAAGGAAACTCACCAACTAATCAACCCCCCCCCCCCCCCCCCCCCCCAAACATTGAACCACACAAACCCCATCACTCTCTCTCTCACTCACACAAACACGCACAAACAGAGCATGGAGAAGAAGCCACAAACGCTGCAGGAGTGAGGAAGGAAGAAACCCTTACGATGATTTAGTTCAGGGCGGCATAGATCATCGCTATATACCCTAAGCGGAGAGAGATGTCACAAACTCGACCATATCGAAACCCATTTGGGGTTAGGGTTTATCGTAGCAACTAAGTCGATCCATTACCTTTTTGGTTTCAAGAGAGGCCAAAGCCCAACACCCATGCCCACACATGCACCTTCTTTGGGAGTCGAAGTGGCTAAAGCCTAACAATTAGACTGCTGATATGTCCTCTTTATTTTTGTGGTTAGGGTTTATCGAACAAAGAATTTGATGCGATATCTTGTGACAATTAGAGTGCTGCTTTGTCTTGTCTTCGGGGTACTACATGGAATAGGGCAATAGGATAAATATAAAAACAAAAAAATTATTTTCTTTTGTTTTTGTATGGCATTTGGTACTGAGAGATCCCATAGTAGAACAGAAAAAAAAGTTTTGTCCAATGATATTATATTTTTATTTTTTACACCAACTCATGCTCACTAGTGGAACAGAAAAATAATTTTGTCCAATGATTTATTATATTTTTATTTTTTATACTAACTTATGCTCACACATACACCCTGTGAGAGTCGAATTCTACACCAACAACAACAATGGTGTTAGATGCTCTGCCGAACTCCCCCAATGCACTGAGTCGATGCATTTAGATTCTGTAAGGTTCAACTAATATATGGAGAAGGTCAAGAAAAGGTTATACAGAATCCAGATCCAAAATGTCTTGGTGTCTCTTTTCCTTTTGCGTAAGGGCACCTTGACAAGGGCCTCCCATTAGCTTGGCTAGGTTCCAAATCAAATCAAGCTTTCGATTAATTATACGATTTAGTACATGACATAGTTTGGTTTCAATAATCAAATCGAATTAATCAAATGGAAAATGATTTCTAAATTTGAAAACCAAAACCAAAACCGAATCGAATTATTTGGTAATCGAACTTATAAAAGTAAACTATTTTATAGGTTACACATGAGTTTTCCCCGTCGTAGATCTAATTGGATTGAAATTTCGCATGATGAATCAAAAAGTGGGATCCAAACACGATATTTTCTTGATGCAAGGGAGGTCAAGCCCATGGCTGGAAGCACAACAAAGGTGACCCGTTTTTTATTTAATTGCCCAGATGGTGTTAAGCAGACTCCTCTGAGATGCAAACCTCCTTCTGATGTCCTTTGCGTCTAGCCCAGTCAGCAGAAGCGTGTGCTTGACAAAAGTGAACAACTTAATCATCCCCACAAATGGTATTGTTCAAATCAATCTAATCAAATCGAATTACTGCAAAACAAAAATTACATTAGTTTTTCATAATTTTTAAAATCTTTTCTGTTGCGATTCGATGAGGAAACCACTCTGCCCACTCACTAAATCTTCTGAAAAATCATTTGATTCAAGAAACCGATATCAGAGGATCAGTCTTCAATGGCGATCAAGAATCGATGTAGCTGACCCCAAGAAAAAGAATTCACAGTGGAGGTAAGCTATTCGGCTCCCCCGAAATTACAAAAAACTTTAAAAAATGTACAGAGGGAAAGAATGAATTTCTTGAAAATTATGTAGATCGCCCCCAACTAAACTTCGCCTTATGCCGGAAAATTGTCTATACGGTTTCTTGGGTGACCGAAAGAACTAAATTTCGAAGATGAGATTATCGATCTTAATAGTATTCGTCAACTTTGAAATAAGCTCTTTCGTGTCATTTGCGACGTCTTCGTCTCAAATTGACGCCAGTGGTCCTTTAGGATGGACACCAGACTCAACCAGATCACCCGAGCCCACAACTAGATACCAAAAAAAGGGAACCCGTTTCAATATGAAGTGGATGCAGAGTCCATTGACAGTCAGAAATCTCGTGTGTGGAATACCGTACACTCATCGCACCCATCAAGAGGACGCTGTGACACCAAGATGTTCATCACTCTGTCAATCCTCGACTCCGATACACAAGAACAAATCAGATCGAAGTCACCGGTAAACACCGACTCACTATCGAATCGATCGACCATTGAGTAAGGCGGACGAAAGAACAAAGAAGAGGATTTGGGGAAAACGGAGAGAAGAAGAGACTCACCAACTAATCTGCACGCGCTCACCCTCTCCCAACCAATGAACCACGCAAACCCCATCTCTCTCTCTCTCCCTCTCTGAGAGTGGAGAAGCCACAAACGCTGCAGGAGCGAGGAAAAAACCCTCACTCGCTATATACCCTAAGGGAGATGTCTATGGGTCGGGTTCGGCACAAATTCAACCCGTTCCGAACCCATTAGGGTTAGGGTCTAGTAGCAACTGAATCGATCCATTAAGATTCCACAAAATTCGACTAATGTAATGAATCGGGTCAAGAAAAGCTCATACCAAATCCAGATCCGAAATGTCCCATGTGTAGGGGGACCCATGTCCCATGTGTAGGGGGACCCTGACGGGCCCCCCAATTTGCTTGGTTAGGGCCTAGGTTAGGGTCTGATTCGACACAAATTTGACCCGAACCCGTTAGGGTTAGGGTTAGGGTCTGGTAGCAACTGAATCGATCCATTTAGATTCCACAATATTCGACTAATGTAATGAAGCGGGTCCAGAAAATCTCATATAGAATCCAGATCCGAAGTGTCCCTTGTGTAGGGGCACCCTAACAGGGCCCAAATCAAGCTTTCAGTTATTCATATGAAGCCGAATTGGGGCATTATCAGTTTAATTATTTGTTAGGAAATTAAATAGCATCAAATTTGAAAATATAGGGCTACTTGGACTTGATTTTCATCTTTCCAATTACTTTTTTTTTTATTAAAGGGGCGTCCCTAGCCTCATACACACATGCACCCACTCGGAGTCGAACTCCCCACCGCAGCCAACACTCTGGTACATCTTTTCATGTATTTTTTAAAATAGAGAATTTCACAAAGTTAAAAGGTATATTGGGTAATGTCACACTCAGAGAAATAGCTCACCTGGCAAGGGGTCTCAGATGACAAGTTACAGGTCGTGTGTCCGATACCCATGGTGTGCATACCAGGCTACGGCCTCCCGTTGTAACGAAAAAAAGGCGTATTGGTTTAACCTTGCAAAAGTTTTAATTCAACCAAAAACCTTCTCAAATAACATAACATTGAGAAATAGGCGAATTACATTTTATTCCACAAGTAGAAAGAGCTTAATACAGACTTTATTACAGACAGTCATAAGCTTCAAACATAGCAGGAGTGAACCTACTCAATGCTTTGGGCCCAACCATGGATGGTTTGTACCATAATTTCAGGTCTCATGTGAACCTGGAACTGTAATTCCGGTATCGAAGGCCTGGTACTGTGAATCAAGCACACTCTAAGGAGCACGAGGGATTACTTGCTTGTGAGATACTTCTTTCTTGCCATGAGGTCTACGCTTGCCGATCATGCTGCCGTGAACCTTCATTTGCTTGTCCTCACCAAATGAATCATCACAATCCTCGCATTCATGGTGGTGCTCTTCCTCCTCGCAGTCTTCGCATTCATGGTGGTGCTGTTCCTCATCACAGTCTTCACATTCATGGTGACCTTCTTCCTCACCGCAGTCTTCACATTCATGGTGACCTTCTTCCTCACCGCAGTCTTCACATTCATGGTGACCTTCTTCCTCACCGCAGTGTTCACATTCATGGTGATGTTCTTCTTCGCCATCATCATCATCGTCGCCTTCCTCGCAGTCAAGCTCATTAGGTTTGATTTGCTTGCCATCTCTAGCTACATTGGTCATGTTGGCCATGCTGGTAGTGTTAACATGAACCTTTTGGACTTGGGTTTGCTTCAGATCTCTCGACCCGTCGACCACACATATAAACAACGCCATTGCTAGAAAGAGAGAGAGAAGGGGCGCAAAAAGCTTCATTGCTCTCTAATGGAAATGCTGAATTAACCAGGAGAGGAGTGAATAGAGCGAGGGAGGCAGTGGGCTCTTAATAGAGTCCAGCCAACTTGGTGTATTCTTTTAATGGATTTTTGTGGTTGTTACACTGATTTTCAATATAATTGCAATTAATAAAGATAAATTATGCATAAATAATTACTTATAACAATTAAACAGAGGATGATTTCCAATCACTGCACGGCAATTTGGCTGTCTAGATATTCCCTGCACCGAGAGAGTCCGAGATTCTCCAAGAAGCCAAAGACATTTCCTCTAGACATGAAAAGTTCATTGTTTCAAGTAAAGGGCATGTCGAGGCTTTACCTTGAAGGAAACTTATCTGGATATGGATCATGCAACATCTAATCTATGCTATCTATTTTATATCTGTGTGCATGTGCGTGAGCATGTGCATGTGCAATGCTGGCTCTTTTCTCCATTTGATGCACAATGAGCACCAAAAAATCAAGGTCGAATTCTCTTTGAACCTGTCAAATACAGCTTAGGCATTGTAGGCATATACTTTCAAGAAGTATTTGGGTATGGACATGATCCATTGAAGCTTAATGGAGTTTAGTGGACAGGCGTGATGAAGGTTGCAAGCTCCCTCTGCAAGAATCATATCCGGGTTTGGTAAGAAGAAAGACCCACCAAACCTTATTAACCTAAATACTTGTTGAAGATTTTTAATATATGCACTCAATAAACTTGCATCGATTTGGATTTGGAAATTCTTAAAACACAAGCAAGCAACTTTGTATTATGCTTCTTATTGTATACTTCCGAAGCTTTGATTTATATCCGGAAAACCCAGGTGAGGGTTCCACATGGAATAATATACGGGATTATCCTGGAACGTAGAGAAGACGATGCAACAGAACAAAATTTCCCATCTAAGCATCTTAATATAAATTAGGGCAACGTTTATTTCAAACTTAGAAATGAAAAGCAACTCTTCTTGAAAATAATTAAGCAATAAGAGAAAGTGTTTCCCCTGTTGTGGAGAACTGAAGGTAAACGCTGTTTTCAAAGGAAAACTGGAATTTAGCATTTTAACAGTATGGGCTACCTAGGCGTGTTCACTGTTCGGTCCTGGCCTCAACCGTTAGTTTCGGTTCTCAACTTTTAAAGAATCGAATCAAACTGTGCTATGATCACAACCAAATAACACCGAACTGCTGGTTTCAGTTCTAAATCCCAGTTCTATTAATTTAAGGATTTTGCTAAATACAATGTATTATACCATTAAATTATTTGGATCCACAATTTATATGTATATGAGGTTATAAAACTCATAATATAAACTTATAAACTTGTCAGGATTTAAATCCATATAAGCACATAAACTTTATTTTATAAGTTTTATAAAACTCATATACATAAACTTTTAAACTTATAAAGATCGTATATATAAGTTTTATAACCTTATATACATACAATAATACATAATGGTTGAGTTTGGTTCGGTTTCAATATTAGAACCGTGAACCAAACCGTCAAAATTCTTTCCAATTAGAAACCAACTGAACCAAACCGCCAGACATCTTGAACCTAAATAAACCGCTGGTTGAGTTCCGTTCTGGCGATTCCACGAACACCCCTAGGGCTGCCACCTTTTCACCATAACATGTGACAGCACCGAAAGGAAATAGTTCTATATTTTTTCAGTAAAAACAAGCCTTTCCCCCGTTCTTTTAGGCTGTGCTAGCACTGCATACATGCACAACTCTATGGAGAGGAAAAGAAAAAGAAGCTAGCTTAGTATTTTTCTTCTTGGTAGCTTGGTTATTACAAACTAAGTTGAGAAATGCCAGAAGTAATTATAAGGATGCACTTGTATAAAAAATATATAAAAAATTATTTTTATAAGTTTTTAATGAAAATACGGATGACAGTATTAGCTTAGGAGAGTTAGCCAAACCAAAAATATATATAAACCGTAATAACCAAAAATATATATAAACCATAATTTCTATCTGCATATTAAAAAGAATGAAGTCAAAGAGGCTCTTAAATATATGAAGGTTGTAAATCTGTAGCACTAGACAATATTCCTATAGAAATATGAAAAATCTTAGGAGAGATTGGGTTTACTTAGCTCACTTGGCTTACAAGACTATTTAATGAAATATAGAGAACCCAAAAGATACCTGAAGAATGGAAAGCGAGTATACTTATACCCATATATAAGAACAAGGGAGACATTTTGAATTATCGATGTATCAAGATAATGAGACATACTATAAAATTATGAGAAAGAATTATCGAACGTAGGTTAAGAGAAATATCAAGTACAACAAAGAACCAATTCAGATTCATGCTCGATAGATCTACTATTGAAGCAATTCATCTATTGAGATATCTTATGAAATATTTTAGAGCAAAAAATAAACCTTTACATGATATTCATTGATCTAAAAAAAGTTTACGAAAGGTTACAAAGAGATGTTCTTTGGAGAACCTTGGAAAAAAGGTATCCCATTGACATATATAAATCTTATAAGAGACAAGTACGATGGTGCAAAAGCATGTGTTCCTTTGAAATTAGTATTGGGTTATATTAGGGATCAACTTTAAGTACATATTTATTTATATTGGTCATGGATGAGTTAACAAAAGATATTCAAAATGAAGTACTTTGGTGTATGTTATTTACAAATGGTATTTTGTTAGGATGAGTCTAAGGAAAAAGTTAATAGGAAATTGGAACTATAGAGAAAATTTAGAAAGTAAAGGCTTCTGACTTAGTAGAACAAAAACAACATAATATATGGAACATAAGTTTGATCTTTTGGGTATTTCGGAGGACATAAAAATTAAGATTGACACACATTGCATCTCTTATAAGAAAAATTTTAAATACCTAGGGTCAATTTTTCAAAGTAATGAAAAAATTGGAGATGTTATACATATAATTAATGCTAATTGGTTAAAATGGAGAGGGGCATAAGGTATTCTATGTAATAAGAATATACCATTGAAGTTGAAAGGTAAATATTATAGAATAACAATTAGACCTCTTATGTTTTATGGTTATGAGTGTTGGGCAATTAATCATCAAAATGTTCAAAAGATGCTTGTAGCATAAATGAAGATGCTAAGATGGATGAGCGATCATTCAAGGAAAGACTATATACATAATGAGGTTATTAGAAACAAATTGAGAGTAACACCAACCTCATCTTAAATTTATCGATAGTGCCATCAATTTTATATTTCTTTTTATAACACATTTATAGCCTATGACTTTCCTTTCTTTTGGTAAAATTGTCAGTTCCCATACTTGGTTTTCTCAATAAATTTAATTTCTTCATCCATGACTTTTTTTCAGTCTATCGATTCAGTTGAGTTGATAACTTATTGATATATAAAGTTATCAGTCAGTTTATCTTAATCCATTGAATTGCACACTTTCTCTACAAGTTAATTGTGATAATCCTTAAGTAGGACGGAGTGATTCTAAGTATTTTATGTCTACTTAAAGCTTTAGTTTGTTCAGGAAGATTATTATTATCTATGGGTTCAAATGATTATGGATCCAGATCTATTAGATCATCAACACATTCATCATCATTCTCAAGGATGTCATTCTTAGTCCTCTCTAAGAATTCAACATTTATGCTTGTTGATCCACTAACCAATCACACATTTATGCTTGTTGATCCACTAACCAATCACCGGGTGATCTATGTACAGGCACTAAAAAATGAGGCATATTATGTCTTGATTATCTCTTGGACAGCGTCATTGGTTGTTCTTAGCATTGTTATTCTTATTGCGACAGTCCTGTTTGTAGTACTTCATTTTACCACAATTAAGCAATTTATCCAAGAAACAAGATTTTTGCAATTTCTTAAAAATTTGACAACCTGCTTGTTCCAATCTTTCTTTATTATGGAAACCACCAACACCATTATAAAACCTTACAATGGAAAAGATACATAAATACCAATACATGTATCCGGTGTTTCCACACACAAGCATATAAAAACCATTAGTGATCGTCATCTTGAGTGGAGCTCCTTTAGTGTACCATGATCGGGCACTTATTCTTCTTACCAAGCATAGCAGAAAGAAAATTCTGAGCTGCAACAATGGATCAATCAAAGATGCCCATGGTGATGGGGGTGATGATGTGGGTGGTGATGATCATGGTGGCCGTGATGATGACCATGATGATGCTTGGGATGATGATGGTTGGGGTGAGGGTGGTGCTTGTGGTGGTGATGTTGCTCTTCACCAATCAATTCTCTCTGGTCAGCGTGCACTGCATACATGCACAAGGCGACGGCAAGGAAAAGAACAAGAATCACCTTAACATTCCTCATCCTTTCTCAACTTAAACAAACTTCAGGAAGGAAAATTAAGCAAAGATCGATGAAGGTTTGCTGGAGAGATCGCGTATTTATAGTGCATTTTAATTGGTATGCATGTAGAGAACATGACCTAGTGACAGTTGCATGCGGGACATAACAAATGCTCATCTAATTATGACATGCAAGCCAGTAAGTGTCCGGCAACATGAGCAATATCTCGTCAAAGTCAAGATATGTAAAGAATACAGGTTAGTGCGTACCAACTTCAGTAGGGAGGACGTGCATGGCAGTAATTTATTTATTTATTTTTCCGTGTCCAGTACATGTGCATAGTTACAACAAAACTCTGTACACGGTTTCTGAATCAACGTGTTCGTATGGAGTAAACCTGTTTCAAGCACCACAGAGATTGTGAAAGTTCAAAGAACTCTGCGGGGTTACTATATGAGAAAATATACAGTTTTAAATAGAACCAGTTTCTTTCCATTGTGTTTAGAATCAATATAGAACGCATTTCAGTCAGCATCTATACTTGTAAATATGGTTTTACTGCCACTATTAAATGTTATGATTTGTAAGAAAATACCTTTTTTTTTATCTTTGAGGTAATGACTTTTAAGGACATTATGTGACACACTACTGAATGCCATAGATGTGTAATTCTAATGATTCTAATCTATGAGAATAATTTTAAACGATCAACATGTACTTCACATGAAAAGTACTTGAAAGTGGTTCTTCTGTGTAGTGGGGTGTTCAAGGTTCCCTTCTAGTATAAACCTCAAACCGAACCGCTAGTTTCAGTTCTCAAATTTTAGAGAACCGAACAAAACAGAGCCGCCGGTTTGGGTTTGGTTTGGTTTTGAACCATGATTTTACTTTTTTAAACCAACAATATATACATGGACTATGTAAATTATTCTAAGATGGATATAAACTTTACGTATACACACACACACACACATATATATATTAACATTTTATATGCATATAATGTTACAAAACTCGTATACATAAACTTATAAAGATTTATTTGTACATGTATATAAACGTTATTTATATATATAATGTATCAGTTGGGTTCTCATGATTTGGTTCTAATATTGGAACTGGGAACCAAACCACCAATTTTTTTCCTGTTAACCGAACCACCAGACTAGAACCGAATCAAACCACCGGTTAGGTTAGGTTTTAGCGGTTCCATGAACACCCCTACTTCTATGGACCGATCTTCACACTGTGCCTGTTTCTAGTAACTATGTCCTATTAAAAACAATTTCAGCCTCCTGTGCAGAAAGTATTGTGATGATAATTCATTGCCAGAAAGACTGAAGTATATTGTTTATATGTTAGATTATATCCCATTGGCAGTTGAATTATATTAAAACAGTTCTCTCCTTCCACTACATGCATGCACAACGTTGTGGCGAGGAAAAGAAAAAAAGCCAGCTTACTATTTTCCTTCTTAGTAGCTTGGAGATTACAAACTAAGTTGAGAAATGCCAGAAGTAATTATAAGGATGTACATAAATTTGTAGCATACCCACACACTCTGTGTGTGTGTGTGTGTGTGTGTGTGAGAGAGAGAGAGAGAGAGAGAGAGAGAGAGAGAGAGAGAGGCTTTACCTTGAAGGAAACTTACCTGGATCTCTGAAAGTGGATATGGATCCTCCAACATCTAACCAACGTCTATCTATCTTATGTGCGTCTGTGTACAATGCCATTAGTGGGTGCACTCCTGATTTTTTCTCCCAACGTGCATTATTGCATCTGCCAAAGAAAAACATATTCGTTTTTGCGATCGTCTCGTGAGGAGCACCAAATTCCAAGCATGATGCATCATATTTCAGCAACTAAACGATTACTGATAGAACATGTGGCGATTTATGATCATGCTGCTCTTTACTCGCATGAAATTCATGCTGTAAGCAAATTAAAAATTATAAACGTTAATATTCCTTGAAGTGGTTGGAACAAGTTGAAACCTTAAACTTCTATACTTGCATTCGCTCATTATCTTTATTTTATGTACTTTTTATTTATTTTTAACTTGTCTGGTAGGTATATATATGCTTTAATTCACCGTTTCTAGCTGTCACATACGCAGTTGGAATGGACAGCAGCTATTGTACTTACATTGCTTAATTGAAAAAGTTGATATCTAAGTGAAGAGGTTATTCCCGGAAATTGAAACACTGACATTTATTTGACAGTAAACGAAACCTCCAGTTTCTTTATTGAGATTAGTACATCTGAGATGATTATCATTTCCTGGTTTCTTGATTGGCGTTGTTTTGGGTAGTATTGTTCATGGGCTCCGTCCCATATAATCGAATTAGGTAACAATCCAAGGATAAGTGTCATTAAGTGAAATCAGGTGTATTTGGGAGAGAATAGTACCTAGACGGCCAACCTTGCACGAAGTGATCGTGCTGCACCCTCAAACCACGCGTGCAAAGAAACTTCATATTGGTGAAGTTTTTTCCTGAACATGATTATTATGTTATGCAGATTGAAATGCAAAAAGCCTAATACCAAGCAAGTTATTGATTCAATATATTGGAAGGTAGGTGCTTTATCTGCATTGATTCATGAGAGACGATTTGCCGCCAGCTTCATGCCCATAGAGTTTCTTGAGTGTGTGCCCCTCTTTTCTACCCGTCAACTGCATTTATCCACCCGACTCTTTCTGTGTTGTTTAGACATGTAAACCAATCTATTTCACACATTCTTTATCGAGTGGACACCCTTTTAAAATGTGATGTACTCAATTTGGAGAGACTAGACTCTCTGATGGGCAACGAAGTGAGAATCACGAGAGTTCATTTCTTGGAAGTGAAATTCAAAGGTTAGGGAATGGATGCAACCATATTTGCAGTAACAATCATAGCGAAGAACAAGAGCACTCGCGTTGCAGACACATTAATTAAGACAATCTTAGTAATCCAATCTTTCTTTATTATGGAAACCACCAACACCATTATAAAACCTTACAATGGAAAAGATACATAAATACCAATACATGTATCCGGTGTTTCCACACACAAGCATATAAAAACCATTAGTGATCGTCATCTTGAGTGGAGCTCCTTTACTGTACCATGATTGGGCACTTATTCTTCTTACCAAGCATAGCAGAAAGAAAATTCTGAGCTGCAACAATGGATCAATCAAGGATGCCCATGGTGATGGGGGTGATGATGTGGGTGGTGATGATCATGGTGGCCGTGATGATGACCATGATGATGCTTGGGATGATGATGGTTGGGGTGAGGGTGGTGCTTGTGGTGGTGATGTTGCTCTTCACCAATCAATTCTCTCTGGTCAGCGTGCACTGCATACATGCACAAGGCGACGGCAAGGAAAAGAACAAGAATCACCTTAACATTCCTCATCCTTTCTCAACTTAAACAAACTTCGGGAAGGAAAATTAAGCAAAGATCGATGAAGGTTTGCTGGAGAGACCGCGGATTTATAGTGCATTTTAATTGTATGCATGTAGAGATCTTGACCCAGTGACAGTTGCATGCGGGACATAACAAATGCTCATCTAATTATGACATGCAAGCCAGTAAGGGTCCTGCAACTTGAGCAATATCTTGTCAAAGTCAAGATATGGAAACAATGCAGGTTAGTGGGTACCAACTTCAGTAGGGAAGACGTGCATGGCAGTAATAGATCTAAATATGTAACTACATAATTTTAATTTTGAAAATAAAGCGTTACGTTAGTCAAGATGAATGCCATTGATTGTAATTATTAATTATGATATATGACAAACGGTCGGCCATTTTGAAACGGTAACAACTTCAATTTACTCAAAGAATGTTCACTAAAAGTTGCATTTCAAGCTTTGAACCAAATAATCTACATCGTAATTTTGGATTGCATACAGAATTTGTTTCAGATGTGCCACAAAATGTAGTAAATATTTGGTGTTTAAAATCATTAGAAAATAAATTTTGGTGCCTTGTGAACCTAAAAGATTTTTGTTGGCCTAATTAACTTGAGAATTGAGAAAATTTGAGTCTTAAAATCATAAGAGTAAAAAGATTTTGCGGGGCTAACAAAATTGGGAATTGCAATAATAACCTAAAATTTTGGGGCCTGAAATTTTTGTGGGCTAAAATTGGTTGCCTTCCTCGCCTTACCCACGAGTCACTCTTGGGGCATAGCCTCTTGGGCGTTGAAGGCCATGGCTGGCTTGGTGAAAGGGCATTGCCGATCCTTCAATAAGGCAATATAACACCATGATGCACATATATAAGTTAATAAATAACCTATAAGTAAGAAATTTGAAAAATGTGTGATTGAAAAGATAATTACTTAGCATAATTTTAAGCAATTTGGAAGTGTACAATAAAAAGTGAACCAGCATAATATAAAGTCAGTATATGCCTTGACAAGGAGGGGCCTAGAGTACAGTCTTTATGCCAAACTGAAAAGATAAATCTATATTGAAACAAGGTAGGACATCCACCACCAAAAGTTTTAGAAAATTTACGTGAGAAGAGCATTTCATGATTGAACCATCGTGTTCTAGTGTATCATTGAATCCATCTGAACATAGTCATGAGCATATATCATTACAAAAAGTCTAGATCCTTCATTGAATGCTGCCCAAGTACAAACCTCTATTAGCTGTTTCTCTCATTATGTAACAAGTCAAAAACAATAACTATTGAAAATAAATGTATGTTCTAAGTCCCATTTGTTGGTTCAAGCTCTACTTAGACATCGTATTGTTGGAGGTCAGCATCACCTCTTTCTTACATCCCTCCAAGAAATTAAAGAATAAAAACTCATCATAACTATAATGATGACAGAACTAGATGTTGATATCATAGATGACTATACCAAAACAAAAATATGTAAACCAACAACCTTTTTGTTTTGCTCACACAATCCCTAAGAGGAATAGATGTGTAGTTATAACTTATAAGGAAGCAAAAAATGTATGATTCAAAAAGCGACAAAAATTTCACTTTTGTATCTAGTGGTTTGTAAAATTGCGAGTATAGTATTTTGCTATATTGTCACATATGGCTCTGTAGAAATAAAGAATTCATGCAGCCGATTCATATAGCCGAACCCATCTATGGCAAAAGGCTTAATTGTTATTGTTGTTGTCACTTAAGTAAAAAAAGGCAATTCAAAACTTAGCATACATATGGTATTCCATTATAATAAAGGAAAGCCGTGACTAACTTTTATTGAATGGTTTTAAGGAGTAGGCACCATTCCTAGAAATTCAAATTTATACGCATTTTGATGTTGGACAAAGTGTTGCTTTGTCGCTGCTGATTCACGACTTGAGCCCATTGCTTAGAGATATAGTTCAAGAGAACATGTTTGCGTATATTTAAAAACAATAAGACATGAATGCAGCATAGGGAAAACAATTGCTCTCCCTCTCTCTCTCTCTAGGATGATAAAGAGAGAGAGAGAGAAGCATGAAAGGAATGACCTTTTGTACCTTGAGATGGTCGTTTATAAGGTGAAAGAGAGGATGAGGAATTATGGAGTGATGAGTGGAGAAATTTTGGGTCGTGAGAGGGCTCGTTGTGCATTGGAGGTTTTTATTGTGCTTGCTGAGGTTTTTGGGAAGTTGTTCGTGTGTAGATTATCGATGGTGGAGCAATCCAACTTGTGTTGGTGCCTTGCAAGAATGACCGTTGCTTTTGTGCAAGTGTTATCTTTTAAAATGTTCGATTTTTATCTTTCTTGTTGAAGATCCCTATTTTCAGGTTGTATACTAATCTAAGGAGCCTATTTTGTACCTCCTTGTTGGACGAAATTTTATGTTTAATGAAAAGAAAACGTAGAAGAAATAATAAATACCTACACACGAAGGATTCAATATAAATTGAGTACTAATAAGACAATCAAGAACATCACTAAAAAATATTTAGTACTAAAACCGAAGCACTAAAAGCATTTTAAAAAAACCTTGCATGGACTATACTGCAATATAACATGATAATGTACACATCTAAGTTAACATATTACGTGTAAAGAAGGCATTCGAAAAATGTATAATTAAAAAATAGAAAACTTCACTTTTATAACTTATACAACAACAACAACTAAGCCTTTTCCTATACTAGACGAGGTAGGCTACATAGGCTACATGGATTCTTTATTTTCACACAGACCTTTCATGTGCCATGTTAGCAGTTAACTCACAATAAACTAGATAATTCTTTTATAGCTTATATTTTAAAAAATTACAATACCTTTGGTTTGCAAAATTATCATTTCATTAAAAAAAAGCAATTCAAAACTTTTACGCTTAATTTTTTATAGATGGTTTGAAGGAATTGAAATTTTAGGTGTTGGACAAAATGGTGCTTTGTGGTTGTCAATTCATGAACTGAGTTCATTATTTTGTCTGAACATACTCAAGTCCATGTGATGATGTAGGTGTAGTTCAAGAACACATGTTTGCGCATATTCAAAAGCTACGAGACATATATGCAATATGGGGGAAAATAATCGCTCTCTCCCCTCTTCCTCCGCTCTCTGTACAAGGAACAACCTTTTGTACTTTGGGTGGTCATTACCGTTCAGATGGCCTCTCTTGGTCTCCATTCTCTTTACCCTTTCTCTCCCTTCTGAATCACACTGCGGTTACTACTACAACTAAGCCTTTCCTATACTAAATGGGTCGGCTATGTT
This sequence comes from Brasenia schreberi, assembly GCA_036023115.1. Taxonomy (NCBI): domain Eukaryota; kingdom Viridiplantae; phylum Streptophyta; class Magnoliopsida; order Nymphaeales; family Cabombaceae; genus Brasenia; species Brasenia schreberi. The sequence continues at coordinate 21,572,224 of JAYKKT010000066.1, forward strand.
TTCACAAACCCTATAATCCATTATAGATAAGTACGACAATATTTTAGGCTGGCTGACGCTGTGGTTAAAATATGACAAAATGTACCATTTTAAGTAGAACCCATTTCTGCCAATTTTGTTTAGGATCAGTACATAACGCATTTCAATTAGCATCTATACTTGAAAATATAGTTTTACTGTTACTATCGGTAAGTTCAAATGTCATGATTTGTGAGAAAACACTTTCCTTTTATCTTTGAGGATATGGCCTTTTAAGGACATTATAATACATTACTGAATGCTACAGATGTGTCATTCTAATTATTCCAATCTACGAGTATAATTGCAGTTCAACATGTACTTCATATAAAAAAGTTCTTCAAACTATAGTCCCTCTGTAGACCGATCTTCCCACTGTTCCTATTTCTAGTATCTGTCCTATCAAAAGCAATTTGATCCTCCTGTGCAGGAAATATTCTGATGATAATTCATGCACCAATTCAGATCAAGTCTCGGCCTGCATGTCACGACATATGCATTGCATGATCCAATCGTGAGTCGCGGTTTCTCTAGCCTTATCAATATTTGAATTAGTGCAATATATAAGGAAGGTTTGCTGAAATCCATCTCATCCATTGCTTCTTAAAATCCTCATCATTTCTGTAATTTTCCAAGCTACCAAGGAAGAAAGATGAGAACTGCTAAGTTGGCTTTTGTTCTCATCCTTGCCAACGCCTTGTGCATGTACTTGGGCCTTTTCAATCAAAGGCCGTGTAAAGGCTATTTTAATCCTTGGATAATGAATGATGACCGGATTAACAATTAAAATCATGACCTTCTTGTGACAAAGAAAAAGGCAGGGAGATCAAGAAATCATGCAGATCTGAATTGATTTTGAGTGCATAATAGATTTTATCTCTAATCTGCTAATTAGTTCTGTGCTACACATAAACATAACACGAACCCACACAAATTCAAGAGGCTACCACTAGTTTATTGCTAACAGTGTGAATAAGAAACAAAGACACAAAATACAGTTGATCCATAGCATCGTACTCCCTAACGCTAAACTCTTGCATATAATTCTAGACATCAACATTGCTCCTTACTACAAGCTGCCATAATTGCGAGCAGAAACATAGGCCACCATCTTTAACAAATATCAGTATTAATTCTGATGGTTATGGTTCCGCCATGGCTGACGGTGCATATGCATGGAGAAACGTCGGTGAGGAGGATGAGGGCCATGGTGATTTTGCTTGGGAAGGTGCTGTGGATCATGATGCTTAGGATTGTCCAGCTTATGGTGAAAATGAAGTAGCATTCTGACCCCTTCAGCAGAATGCACGCACACAGCAATGGCGATTATGATAGCAAAGAGGAATTTAGAGAGCCCCATATTTCTTCGAGTTTCTGGGAGGCTTATTGGGTTGTAAGTATATGAGGGAGTTGATGGCCTTTTATAGGTTTATGCATGGTAAAGTTCTTGCACCAAAAGCATGAGTCTTCTTCGACCATGAGAATGTCACTCTCTACCTAATCAACAAATTAAGAAAACGCAAAAAAGTGTGCCCTCCAAGAGCCCAAAGTACTGGAGGAATAGTAGTTGAAGATTCTGACAAGTAGAGAATAATTGATGCTATAAGTTTCAAAAGAAAAAAAATAGAAAAGATTCTTCATATTGTAAGAAAAAGTTGTGATCTACCATCTCAGTGGACTCCTTTGTGAATCTGGCTGTGAAAAAAGAGAAGTTTATGATCTTGGTTCTACTTTCAGTAGCATATCCTAAAGTATATCTTCCATGAATCGAAATGTATATGAGAAGCGAAGGATGAAGCAGATGCGAGAAGAGATCTATCGCATTCCAGCTGTGTATATGAATTTGATGTTTTTCATATTTCCAGCTTCATTAGATGACCTAAGAAGTATCCTCGTTTTTCTGAAGGAAGATGCACTTTCAAGAATAGAAAGACAATTTCAAGTCACAACTGATTCTGAAATGTATGAGTTGATATAGCATGGAAGAATTAGTGCATTTTAGCCTTTAATTTGTTAATTTGGGTCAATATTCGGGTTTATATTAAACTGTTTAGGCAATGCCTGCCAAGAAGTTGGTGAATAATGATCTATCGCATTGCTAGGCATTGAAATACTGGAGAGTATTATAAGGAGCAGGTAGAAAAATGGAGATTAATATGACTGGATAAGTAGTTGTTGCCATACATATGGATGGATGTTACGTTTAACTCGAAACATTCCTCCTTTCCCTTGAAATTCCATGTTAAAAAATGGTGAATAGGTTAGAAAATTCTCCCATTTCAATAGCAACTTTAGAAGAATATGCCCGCTTGTTTTCCGTTCGCCTAAAATGTGAACTTCAAATCCCCCTTGAAGTGCAGAATGATTAATCAAATTGCATTTCTTTGGTAGAAACCCATTTTACTTTAGGGAAAGGTTTGACGAAAATCCACTTTGGTTCCTCGGTTTTTAAAAGTAATGTTTGATGATTTTCTCATCAGAACTGTGGGAAATCAAGCAAAGGACACTGGTATATGGCTGTTGACTGTGGTTGCTACGTTGATCAGAGAGAAAATTTTATGCTTCGTCTAAGGAACTTTACCGTTGCTTCATCTTGTTGTTATGATCTGTCATGACCATTCATAGTTGGCCAGCTATGTGCAACCTGCATGTGTTTCACCTACCTTCTTGTGGTAGGCTTTGGTTTAGTTTCTCAGATTCAATTTACCGAGATAGCTTTTGATCGGTGCCTCCAAATGGCTTCAAATAAACTTAGTTTGATTTCTTTTGAACTGTAATTTTGATATTCAATTGTTCCTCAATGGCAGAGAACCAATGTTGGGTATTAGAATCTTCACTTGCAAAAGTTTAGGTAGTAGGACTGTCCTCCCATGTTTATTCAAGCTCTTTCAGGTTGAGTGGAGAGGCTCTGTACCATAGATGTCCTGTCATCAAATTTGATAAGTGGAAAGCTTTCCCACAGTAATGCCTGAATTGTTTATTGACATTGAGTTTCGAAGTTATATTTCAAGCTTCACTTTGCAATATAACTACTGTTCAATTCATTCTAGGCTCTGAATATCTATCATCCACGCACTCGAGCTGCAGCAGATGCAATTAAGTTCGATGTAGATTCATCTATGATTATGGTCTCTGTACCTTCAAGACTATTTTTCACCGATTAATTTTTGTTTACATTCCCCCAATGGTGCCACTAATGCATTGCTTAATTCAGAATAAACCAGCAAGAGTAGATGATGAGATTGAAAATGACACTGAAAAATAAGCCTTATCCCCTTTCTTTTTCGAACAAGAGTTGTAGTTCTATGGCATGCCTTACATCACATCAGTGGGTTCCTGCAAATACCATCTGAATTGAGTTGCCACTCCTGACGACAACAAATGCCTGAGTCGCCACTCTTGACGACAACAAATGCCAAGACACAAGAAAATGTCTATTCCCTAGGAAAACAGAGAAGAATGAATTTCTTGTGGGAGTTTATCTGTATCCTTTATTATTTCCGTGATTCAATTTCTTTCTTATACGATGATGCTATCAGATTTAAGCTGCTCGAATCAGTATTCCTTTCATCATGTGGTCTGGTTGATGATGGTAAATACTTGGAGCAGAATATGTCAGGGATTTAAGACGTAGGCATACAAATGCTTTTAGCTTTGGTTGCAACTGTTGAAGGTGGTCACTATGGTTGATCAGTTAGTGATTAATGTGACATCTAGTTTTCTTGCATTTCCAGTAATGAAAAGGATCTCTCTCTCTCTCTCTCTCTCTCTCTCTCTCTCTCTCTCTCTCTCTCTCTGTGTGTGTGTGTGTGTGTGCGCGCGCGTGTGTAGGGAGCTTTAAAGCTCTAATTATCCACTTCAAGCTCAATACGTACTGAGGCTCAACTTGGCCTACCACGCTACCACAACAGTGTGAGCCAAGCTCAAACAACTCAATGTCTCCTCCCATGGTGCATGCAGAGAGTCACACAACAAAAACAAAGAGAAATACACGCCTTGGACTCATTTAGCAGACCTAACAGCCATGAACCAGCCAGAATCGGACGCGGAAACGGAGATCACGCCGTTCAGTTCCAGTTCCACCTTTAAACGGGTTCGGACCTTGCAACTTGGTCAGTTGTTTGGTGTGGTGGACCCACTTCGGTGGATCTGGCAAAATTATTAGTGGGTTCGGACCTTGCAACTTGGTCAGTTGTACTTCAGAATGAGAGCTGCCTAAGTTGCTGACCAAAAATGATCTAAATTAAAAAGTACATCATGCGTCTATTTTGGCAGTAATGCACCAATAATGCTTTTCGAGCCCCTAGGTTGACAAATAATGCATTATTGACCCATCCAACAGGTTCTCCCTCTTCTAATTTATATATATATATATAAAGAGAGAGAGAGAGAGAGAGAGAGAGAGAGAGAGAGAGAGAGAGAGAGAGAGAGAGATTGACCCTACACGTGATTGATGTTGCTCATTCATATTCGACCGTTACTTCTCAAAGACACGTTAAAACTTTTTAAATTATATTAATGAAAAAAAAGTAATTGATCAGCATGAATGTAATTGGTGGGTAGGATTCTTCGTAAGCTCAAACAAGAACAGGAACTGTAACCGGAACTAGTGGTATCAAACTGTCTGAAAGCTTCCTTCAATTTTTCTATAAGAAGTAGAGCATTGAATAGACGAACTGGCTGTTCCTAGGTGGACACAGAACCAAATGGAACTAGTGGTTTCAAAACCAGAAAGCTTCCGGTTTGGTTATGGATCTGAATTATGGGTGAAGTGGACCAAACCATGTATGTGGGATTCTCTCATGGAAGTGGAACCCATCAGTCCAGACTTATAGAAGAACCAACTCGTGGAAATTCCACGTTTGCTTGGTGGGATTAGAAGCAGCTTGATCTATGGTTAGATGTGGGTCAAAACGATACTGGATTCAGTTTGCATTATTGGATTTGGTTCCAAGTCCAGATCTAACTAAGAGTACATCACAAATTCTTGTTTAATCCATTAATAAGGTGGAAATATATTCCTACCAAACTGCCCTCTCAAAGTTCTTCACACTCACTTCGCGATCGGGTAAAGATTGATCAGACCCATTTTGACCCTAAATTGATTCATCATAACGAATAATCGGCAGTGGATCAGGTATTCTTTTAGAGTCAACCCGAAGTTTCTATGGTCTTCATCAAGTAACTGAAATCAGGAAAATTGCATCAATAATATGAATTTGGATTTCAGTTCATGTTGGAACTGGTGGAGTGGGTAGTGAGGGAGTTAAGGTTGACCTAACAAAAAGAACATGAAGTGAGCACTACTTGGGTCCAACCAGACTTCATTGTGCTGATACTGGAACCATAATCGTTCAAACAAGACCCAAAACAGTGAACCTCCTGGTTTGTTTTCGGTTCCACCTTGGGTAAGAACCAAAAAGGTCGTTCCAAGCTGTTGGTTCTAGACTTTTTTAAAAACAATTAAAAAAATTTAATGATTTTTTTCAGATCTAGGTGGTTTAGTACTCAAACTAGAACCAAAATCAGTTCGGTTTCATGTCTTAGCAGACCTATTTTAACCACATTCTCATCCAAGCCGATCTGCAAGCTCTACACAGTGGCTGTAGAGATGACAGTGGGGCAGGGTGGAGCGGGTTTTCACCTCACCTACACCCGCCCTGCTAGAACCTAGCTATTAGACCCCAAAATCTAGTTTTTCGTACCTTCTTAAAAGTTCTTTTGATCTTCTTTCTATATGTCCAAACCACCTTAAACAATTTTCTCTCATTTTATCCTCTATTGGTACCACACATAATTTATTTATAATAAATTCATTATGCATACGATCTTTTCTTGTATGACCACTCATCATCTCAACATCTTCATTCCTGTCACAAACATCTTTTGTACATGTTAATGATTAACTGTCAACACTCAGAATCATAAAACATGGCAGATCTAATTGTTGCTCTATAATATTTACCTTTTAACTTTAATGGTATTTACCTTTTAATCTATAAAAATACTTTTTAAAAAATAAAATTATTCATATAATATATTTATATATTACAATATTCTACATTATTAAATTAGAAGTGATTATATATATATGCATCTAATATACATACTAAGTGTGTATATATATAATAATAATAATAATAAACATATATTTTATATAAAAACACATGCATATCGGGACGAGACTGGTTCACCTTAAACCCTAACCCACCGTCCTCTGCTTGTTGGTCTTCTCCGCTTCACCCTGCCCTAGAAATTATCTTCCATAAAATGGCTGATACCCACTTTAAATTCGGTCCCTTTCTTTTTAGCTTATGTCAAACTAAGGTTCAAACTTCGATACGAAACACTATTTACTGCTCCTACCTTTCTTCCTTTTCCCATTTCGGCCGTGAGAACAGAATCTCATACTTCTCTTGCCGCAAAGAATTTCAAACAAATGACTCAAAATTAAGCTGTCAATTTTAATAGTTAGAAAAATCTTAAAAGTCAATTGATCTCGTTGATCATCCACGGCTGAGTTCAGGGTTATGATGGTGATTTGACCCACGGTCAATGTCATTGGCAATAAGCCAACGGTGCTAAAGCGCCTTGTCGTTGAGCTGATGCTCTAAGTGCCTATATAGGCATAAGCAATAATCATATATATGTACTATTGACGGATTCAAATCCAAAACAATAAAGAATGATCTAGCTTATTGTGAGTTAACTGCTAAAATAATACACGATAGGGATATGTGGAAACAAAGAATCCATGTAGCCGACCCCGTCTAATACGGGAAAAAGCTTAGTTGTTGTTGTTGTTGTTGTTGTGACGGATCCAAATCCGAAATAAGTTTGAATCCAAATATAAACAGTATTTGGCCCAAAATATCAATCTTAGAATGTATATATGTTACAAAGTTACAAAACAAGTTTTGTAACTACATTATTTAAAAAGCAACACTTTTTTATATCTCGACAAAATCCATTCATAGAGTACCCTAAAAAAGGAACCTTTCCTTAGTCATTTAATTTAAGATTAAGAAGATGAGAAAGCGTGTGACTCTCTACTCTATAAGAACGGATTCTTATGAGTTGTCCCAAGGTGTAAAGTGGAAGAGAGAATTTTATAATATAATTAGAGTTTTGAATAAGGCAATCTTTTCATTTAATAAATAAAATAAGAGTTAAATCATTTTTTCATCCTCGCACCGAGCTATTTTTTCGTATGACTTTCGATCTCATCCCTGATCCGCCCCATTGCCATCCTTAGGTGCCAACTAAAACGGGTAATTTCGTGTGGACCATGAAAACCGATTCGAATCGGAGCGATTGGATCAGTAAATAGATTTGCATGTATAGCATGGAGACATCCAAGCTAGCGTTGGGAGGTCTCGTCGTTTTAGGACAAAGACGATATTTCTGGCACTACAAGACATCGCGCAGCTGACACTCCCACACGGTCAACGAACAAATAAAGTAAAATATGAAAAAAATACAAATTAAAAAAGTCAGAATTGATATACATTGCATTTGGAAAATAAAGTTAAATACTTAAAAAATCAATGTACCAATGAAATAGAATTATTGGTAGGTATGTCAACGCATAAAGTTAAGAACTCGCCGACGAAAACGACAGATATTAAATTCAATAATTTGATATAAATATACAATTTGAAATTGAAATATAAATAATATGAATACTTTAAAAAAATGTAAAAGATTATGGGTGCTCAAAAGTTAATATTTTGATATGAATGAATGGCTACATAAATAAAGATAGAATTATTAACAACACTATTAAAAATTTTGATGCAACTATGTCAAAGGTGAAACAACAAACTCACTTAAAATAGTTCGATTATTTATAGAGGTTGTTCGATATAACAGACATCAAATATAAAAATTAAATAATAAATACTTTAAAAATAAAACAAATGACAAAACATGTCAAGATTTTTTAGAATTAAATACTAATACGACATAAGATCAAGCAAGATCAACATTGATAATCCACATAGCCAATTGCTAAATTAAGGCTCTGTTTTTATTTTGGTTGATCATTTTTTAAATGGCTTTTTTTTTTAAAAAAAAAGAAGAAGAAAAATATGGCATTGACCAACTGTGTTACCTCCTAGAAGCCTGACTTTTCTTGTTGGCACGAATCACTCTTGGATTGTGGATTCTTTTCTTCGATGAGATTCAACCTTTGGACTTTGAAGTTGGACTTGGGCCACCCAAAACCCCGTACTCGATTTCCCCAGTAAGGGACCCTCATCATCCATCTTAAGGATGGACGAACCACGTAGATCATAATTGGTGGACCGCATGGTTAAAGTATACTCTTTGACAAAGTGGGAGTCTCAAGTTGGCTGATTCAAACTATAGCATTTGTTACGCCCACGTCTTCGGAATTAGGTGAGCCGCTCACGTTTAACTATTTGTCAATTTGTGTATTAGACATATATATATATATATATATATATATATATATATATATATATATATATATATATATATATATATATATATATATATATATATATATATATATATATATATATATATATATATATATATATATATATATATATATATATATATATATATATATATATATATATATATAAGAAAATCATATCCTAGATCCTAAAGATGGCCTACATGCACATTTATGTTCATTAGCATAATTTAAAAAGTTATAAGGATTTTAGAAAAGGATGAATGATAATATTATTATCTTCATTAGTAAGCAACATCAATAATGGGGAAGATCTAATCTCTCTTTATCTCTTTGTCTCTAAACATATCCAATATTCAATCATCATGATCAATGATAGATATTTGAATTAAAAAAGGAAACAATACTTTTCATTAAATGTTTTTAAATTCAAATCTTCAATGTTGATCTCGTCGATCAAATAATGGAGATACTTAAGTAGACTTTAGCATGAATAAGTATATGCATCGACTATGCTCTCTCTCTCTCTCTCTCTCTCTCTATCTATCTATCTATCTATCTATATTAGTCTTTGAAACGGTCGGACAATGAACCAGCTGAAACTGAAACTGCTAAAACAGGGCTCATAATCGGGGACGACTCAGTTTAGTTACGATTTTACCTTTCATGAAACCGAAACCATCTAGTTCCCGTTTTCTTTTTATTTTTTATTTAAATGTTAAAACTTTTAAATATTCTTTACTAGTTTCGAATGGTTCCAAATTTTTTAATTTTTCTGTTTAAACTTTAAAATTTGTCAATAATTTTTTATCGATTCAGAACAGTAACCTGGCCATATATATATATAGGATATGCTAAGCAACATCAAACGTATCTACACAAATCTCAAAAATCTAGTTATAAAAGATGAATCGTTGGAACTGTAACCTGGTCATATATATATATATATATATATATATATATATATATATATATATATATATATATATATATATATTGGATATGCTAAGCAACATCAAATATATCTACACAAATCTCAAACATCTTGTATAAAAGATGAATCGTCCGAACTGTAACCTGGTCATATATATATATATATTGGATACGCTAAGCAACATCAAACATATCTATACAAATCTCAAACATTTAGTATAAAAGATGAATCATTAATATTTGAATAAAAAATAAAAGTTGTCTTTGAATCAAGTACACTTATCATCTTAATATATACATATAATAAACTTTAAAATTCATATTTTAAATTAAATGATTAAAATTTATTTGAATATGCTAACATATAACATATTTTAAAGATCTCAACGCATGATGTTTCAGACTTATGGTTGAGATCTTTAAATAAAAAGTAAAATAACACCAAGCACATCAAATGTACTCTCTAAAGAGTACAAGAATATCTTTTAATTTTTAAGGATGTTTGGCATAAACTACTCTTTCTCCTCTTATATATATATATATATATATATATATATATATATATATATATATATATATATATATATATATATATATATATATATATATATATATATATATATATATATATATATATAACCGAGCAAATTGAGTCAAATCTCAATTAACCAATCTCAAATAAATACTGACAAAAATTACAGTTTGGCCAGGTCGTGTTCTATTGGCATACTGATGTGGATCATGTCGGTACCTGGAAGAAATCAATTCCAAACCGAGTTCTTCTCTTTCCCCGATCAGGCTTTCAAGCCTTATACGGCTAAATTACAAAATCACCCCCAAACAGCCTTCCAAACAAAGATCATAAAGATGGGCGTGCCACCTTTTTTTTCTCCCCTAAGTTGGCAAGCTGGAGTTTCGAACATATGACCTTCCACTTGAACGTTCTATTGAGTCAGCACCCTAGTCGGGAGATCTGGGGCTCTTGGAGTGACACTATTTTATATATGCAATTTGAATTGGGAATATAAGGACAAGTAGCCAAATAATGTGGTAAATTAGATTTGTTGGATTAGACATGTCTGGTTCCGGGTAACCGGGTTGCCAGGAACAAGAACCAAACTGTCCCGGAGTCCCGTTTCGGGATGGTTTCGGTTTTTATTCTAGTTTCAAAACCGTTTCATTTTTTTCTCAAAATAAGACAAAATGCATCCTCTAGAGTCGAATTCCCCTACTAACACAACGATAGGGATCATCTTATTATTGAACTACCGATTAATTTGTGACAATGGGTGTTAGAAAAAATATATAAAACTCACTTAGGGTGGTTTGGAACCGCCTGTTTCGGTTGGCTCCAAACCGGTTTCTAGGTTCCATGAACCATAACCTTGTGATTTTCGGGCCGGTTCAGCTAGTTTTGGTTACGAGCGGTTCTGCCGGTTCCAGTTCGAACTGCCAAACAGGTTTTGAACCGGTCTTATCTATGTTGGGAGGCAAGCTTTTTTAACTTTTCAATTTCCTTCAGTATAATTACTTAATTTTAAAATGTAATGCTTTTTTGTCAGACTAATGTGGTAGAGACCATTTTTCCAATCAAATTTCACCATAACTCAAAAAATATTTTGCTTTTAACAATATAATATCACATAAGCACCTATCTTCAATAGTCAATATAGAATGATATCTGCGAATAACCAATATATACTAGCTAAATTACATAGGGGAAAGTGTATACTAAACAATATAAATTACAAATCACGTACTAATTGCTCTCATTCTTTTGATCTAAGTTATGTCCAATGGCCTAATTGTTAGTATTTATGGGTTTTTTTTATTCGTATGATTTATTTTTTCCTTCTTTTTTCTTTTAAAAAAAAAGCAATTAATAGGGGAAAGTGTATGAATCCCGCCAATGAATATTAATAAGAGTGTGAGATTTTAAGAGGTTTTGCTCAAACAAGCTAGTTCAGACTATAGGATGACGAACACATCAAATAAACTAACATGGAATGAGCAGCTAGTACTAGCTAGCACATGACTCAGGTGGCATGTACTAGCTAGTTCAATTTTCCTAACCAAGATATGCATATTCCTGTGTAGTACTACTCCATGTACCTATGCTCCTCGTTGACCTTTCTGTAGTTAGGCCTTTTGAAACTTATCTCGAACATGAATTTAGGACCCCCGGTTTTAACTATTAGAGAACCAGAATCGAAACTGGACGCCGAAGAAGGTTCTGTTTGGTTCCGGTTCCAGGTTTTGTCGGAAGAAAACAGGTCCAGGATGCCTATGATACCAAGTGGGCCAAATGAATCACATAGGGATCCAGACCCGGAAAGGGTATAAGCGTCATTAGCTTGTCATCAGTTCATCTGATAGAGCCTGGGGGGGTTTTATCCACGTGAAGATACAAGAATAGCTTTAAAATTAAAAAAGGAAAGTCAAAGTATGTGTGAATAGGCCTCCGGTCAAACTAGGTCGGCACCGGCCCGAACCGGGTCGGTACGACCAATAGTCCTTTCTAACATTTTTGACCTTTGAAGTTCTTACATATACATACCTCACTTCTTCCATTTTTCCAAATAGGCGACATGATCCAGATGACTTGATTCCAGGATTTGGATTTCTTCAATTGAGTCGTCTAACCTGTGAAGTATAATCTAGCCTTTCATAACCTGTGAAGCTTCATATTAAACGAAGATACTCAATTATATAATCCAATCCTCTAGGTCTAATTTGAATCATTTGATTGAAATCCTTGGTTTAAACATGCCTCATATCCTTCATGTAGATCTAACGAATCGATATCCTTGTTCGAACCCCGTTGATGGAGGTGCGCAACAGCTAGTTGTATCAACTGGTATATACGAGTCACTCGGTTTACCTCTTCGCCGATTTCTCTCATTTAAAAAGAATCAAGCACATATTATTAGGACATCGATTTTATTCAGTAATCTTTGAAGCTAAACATGATTAAAAGTTTTTATGTGATTGCCCATGTAGAGTGCTGGCCTCCGATCTAAATCTTGTAGAGGTTGGATCTGGAGTACAGGGGCATAATCTTCGTTGTGGCTTGATGTTGGGCTTCCAATTTTAGGACTTCCATAGGATTGTGTAGAACCGGAACTAAGAACTATAACCGAATCAGGACCAGCCAATTCCGGTTTAAGTCTAGAATTGCCAATCCTGGTTTGAGTTTCAAACCCTTGAAAACAAAAAAGAGAAAGGGTGGATCCCGTGATCTATAAACGGTCCAAAGTCCAGTTTGGCAAGCTCCAATTATTATACCCTACTTCAGGCTTGGTTCAATTCCAATTGGAGCTGTTGGTCCAGTTCCAAACCAGCCATGTCTAATATAAGGATAGCAACGTCGTGTTTAGCTATACCTCTCTTTTGCCATTCCAAACAGGTCCAACCTAACACAAGCTGGTTTCCTTTTATTACATTAGATGGACACAAAAACAAAGTTCTCGGTTTGTGTTTGTTTCGTTCCTTTTCATGTTCATGTCAAGTACACGTTAACTAAAACGCGACAGATTCCTTTTACACAAAATGTTTTCAGGTAGTACTTGTGTTGTATACTGACCAGTCCCACCTTACTTAGCAAGAAAAAGAAAAGGGTAAGTTCCTGTGTTGAAAGGGTGATTGCAAAAAAGGAAAGAAACCGATGGGTAGGCGGGAAAAAGAAAGATATCTGGAGTATATCTGGTAATATGGAAAATTTTGGTGGCTATACAAGAAAAGCTTAATGGTCAATATTTATCCAAAATAGCAAAAAACAAAGAACCTGGTTATGACTGTTCTCATGGCGGCGGCGAAGGTTGATTTTTGAATATGGGGAAAGAGGTATAAAACTAGCCGTTAGCGCAAAGGCACACTCCAACCGGTTGTTGCTGTTTCTGCTTCTCTCTCGCTCTCTTGACTGCACGCCGCTGGCAAAATCACCATCTACCGGTTACCAAATCTATTATCTCAAAGAGTAGTTTAGATATCTCCTTCTCCGCCGCTCTCTTGATTGCATGCCACCGGCAAAAGTCACCACCTGCCCGTTACCATATCTATTATATAAAACAGTAGCTTATATATGTGTATAAAAGTGGCGGAAAGGCACAATTCCGGCGAAGAGTGGGCCAGGTTCCCCGTCCGATGGGGTGACGATGAGGGGGAGCAGAGCGGTTTGGTTGAGCAGCCGCCACCACCAGTGATGGAAGAGATGCTGTTTCCTGAGTATGACAGCCAGCATGAGATGGACTTGATGGTGTCTGCTCTCACAAGGGTCGTCTCCGGCGAAGTGCCTCCACCCGTGGGGCTGGACTGGTTTCCACCGAGGTTTGGACCGGAAAGTGTGGTGCCTAGTAAGCGGCAGAGACAGGATTTCAGTTCAACGTCCGTCGTGAATGCTCCCGCAGCAATGTTCCAGCCTTTCAAGATGGAGGGGGAGGAGATGGGTAGTTCTTCTTTGATGCAACCGGCACAATTCCAGCCTTCTTTCTCTTCCTCTTCTCATGGTGAGTCCTTTTTGAATTCTTGTTAGTACGAAGAAGATGATCATCTAGGATTCTATCCTTTGTCGAAAATGAACAAATACGTACCAGTAGGTTTCTCCTGTTCGTCTTGCTTCCTTCGGTCCCGGATTGTTTTCCGAGTTGCGCACGCTGGGATCGTGTTATCACATGCAGGTGCATGTTTGCATTTGTCTGCACATATATATATATATATATATATATATATATATATATATATATATAGAGAGAGAGAGAGAGAGAGAGAGAGAGAGAGAGACTGTGTCAGATCTTATCTCACGAATAGGAAGAAAGAAGGCGAGATGTTTCCATGGTTGTTTACTGAGGTGGTCTGGCAAGATTCCGTAACTCAGACGATTTACACTCTCCTTCATGAAATTCTGTGTATTCGTTTTGCACTTGTGAGGAGATTGAGAGAAATCTACTCACATTTCATGAGAATCTATCTACTCTTTGAGAAAATGATTCTCAAGACAACCATTATATTCCCACGGGATATATTGAAGGAACTAAAAAAAGGAGTTACGAGGCAATCACTCTTGCATTTTCAGAAACTTGATTCCAAAATTTTCTCAGAAAAGGTAGTCGTAGCCTTGCCCATGTGACTCAGATTCTCATGAGAATGTCAGTCACGTAATGCAAATGTTTTTCTATAACGCGCCCACAGTTTCAACAACGATGAAAAGATTTAATTGAACTTCTACGCTTAGACGGTAATGAATAATAATTCAGAAGAAAACGTTTTCTATGTTTTAGTTGCGTGTACATGCAATAAACTTCTATAGCTTCTTTATCCTTCTCATTGAAGACTAAGAAGGCGCAGTAGGTTAATTATCTTCGTTGAAATCAGAGAAAGGTTGGAGTTGGTCATTTCTTCTCTTGAGAAGAAACAAGAACACGTACACGCTTTCTCGTCAATATTCAAAGGACTCGTAACTACAGCCTGCTTGATCATCTTAGGAAAAGACGTAGAGTGGTCGTATCTATATTTAGCAGTAGGGAGATTCGGTAACATATGCATTGTTTTGCCACTCACACACACACACACACACACACACACAGAGATGGGATTCATTTCCCTCGTAACAAGGGAAACCAAAAGGAGCATATAAGATAGATACCATGGGGTTCATTTCCCTCAAAAGAAGGCAAACCAAAAGGGACCTTACTGGATAGGACGTGCCATTCATCTACATATGGTATTGATTGCAGATCGCAACAAATGTCTCGTCTGACCTGTCTCTTCTACCTAATAAATTTGGTACATAAACCAGTCGCCCGGGTCACAAAATGAACAAACCCCCACTTTTCCAGAGCGTAGAAAGAGTACTCATCTATGTGAAAAGTTAGAATGAAGGAGAAATCTTCTCTTACTCCGCCCAAAACTCGTTAATGAAGAATCATTGTCCTTAGTCCAGACATGACTTATCTATCAAGGTCATTTATATTTAATTATTTGGAGGTTCTTTTTCCTTAATTTTTGTTTAAGAGGAATCACCCCTTATCTAGATTCTAGACTTGTAGAGCATTGCTTCTCAGACGTTACAAGACAGAAGCCAGTGGAGGGGATTTCTACAGTAAACTTCATAGTATGCTGTTTGTTTACGATCTTGTTGCAGTTTCTTCTAGCTCCACTCCTTCTCTGTCTCTCTCTCCATCATTACTTACCGACAATTCTCCATCTCTCATTATGATCAGTATTATATTATTATTGTCATTATCCTTTACTTTGCCTTTCATTCTTATATCACTGTAGCGAGACATGAGAGCTTATTACTTCGTTTTCTTCCTCAAAATCGTTATTAAAATCCTTTTCTTTACTTCCATAGGAGATTCTGATATAAACATACCCGGATGCAGGTTGTTTTCAAGAGTGAGTGTAAATCGACTATAGCTTAAAAGGAAATAAACTTCAAATTTCGAAGCATGATACGTGAGATACTACGAAATTGACGAAGGTAGAATTAGGTAGAGATACAAGATTGACATTTTGTTTAAACTGGTGCAGGAGATCAGGACAGCGGGAGGAGCTTGGTGAGCACAGAGGAAGCCTCTGTAGGCGGAGGAGGAGAGGAGCGGAGGAGGTACAGAGGGGTTCGCCAGCGGCCATGGGGGAAGTGGGCGGCGGAGATACGCGACCCCCACAAGGCCGCCCGAGTCTGGCTCGGCACCTTCGACACAGCCGAGGCTGCCGCCCGAGCCTATGACGAAGCCGCCCTTCGATTCCGCGGCAATCGCGCCAAACTCAACTTCCCAGAGAATGTTCGCCTCCACCCTCCTCCGGTCACACTTCCGGCAGCTACCGCCTTCACCACCACGATACTCCCTTCTCAATTGCCTCCGGCAACGAGCTTCGGACCAGACTACCATCGCTACATCCGTCTGCTACAGAGCTCCGCGATACCCCCCAGCCAGCCGCAGAGCCTCCTCGATCAGTACCTCTCGGCGGCCTCTTCTTCCTCCGCTCCTCCTGGTGGTTCTGATCGGACACGTGGATCTCAGGTGCCGGATCAAAGTTCAACGTCCACTCCCTTGTCGGGGCCCCGTTGGTTCCCGCCTACCTCAGGATGACCCTACTTAGAACCAGCGTTTTTTCTGACTGATAAAAAGAAGGAAAAAGAAATCCGAAAAAACAAAGAGACGGAATTGCCCTTGGTGACTTTACTTTTATTACGAAGATGTAATCAGCTGCTACTAACCGGTGTGTAATGCGTGGCGTTTGAGTAATTAATAGAATATTGTGTAGTATGAATTAAGGATACATACTTGGGTTTGATGACGTGGAATATTTCATCAGATAGTGGCGTGCCACGAGATGGAATCTGCAGTCCACATGATTTCCTTTGCTCACAAATATTTGGCCCTGTGCGCCCGCCACAAGTATTTGGCTCGGGCTCACATTGAAGCCAATAGTTTAATTATCATGTGTGCAATTATCATGTGTGCTCAAATATATTAGATGATCGATGGTAAAAATTTGAATTAAAAATATGTTATAATTTATATTTAATATACCATATACATTAAATAATTTTTACTTCATCAACCCAATTGTTATCAAACCAATTTGTACTCTTCGACACTTATAGGGGTGCACCTGTCACAAGTATTTGGCTCGAGCTCACATATGAAGCCAATAGTCATATGAAGCCAATAGTTTGGATCCTTTTAGCATGCACGTCCACGTACACACATATACATATACATACATATGCAATATGTATGCTCACACACATATGACCATATTTGTACATGGAAGAGGTGTGCACATATACCGTGCCCTTGTATATTAAGAATGTTAGGGTTATTTAGATGATATACTCCTAAAACGTGTTCGTTTAATTAAGAGTGATCAACGGTCAAGATTGGTGTAAGAAAAATAAAACGTGCTTTTGAGTTATCATCGAAGAGATCTCATTTCCTTGTTGGATATACTTTTCAAGGAAATAGACAAATAGTTTCAAACTATTTTTCCACATAAAATAACTATTTTAGAAGCCTTATGTATGACCGATATGCACTTATTCATAAACTATATGTGCAAGTACACGTATTATTATATATATATATATATACATAATTTCGTGTGCTACATGGTGGGTGAATCATGTACTCATGCAGCACAATCGTCACTAGGAAGCAGTAGAGAACACTAAAGTTAATTAAAATAATATAATTTTGTCAATTATAAATTTTTTAATCATGTACTCATGCAGCACAATCGTCACTAGGAAGCAATAGAGAAAACACTAAAGTTCGTCAAAATAATATAATTTTTGTCAATTATGAGTTTTTTAATCGTCCCTATATGCTATGTGGACTGGGACTTAGTGGTACTATAATTGATTTAGATATAAAGTATTTGGATAGTAGTTTAGGGAATGGATTTGGATTAAGATCCACATTAACTAAGTTCTACATTAGTGTCATGAACGTTCATGTCAAGCATCTTGTCTTTGTGTCCATGTGATTTGGCAACAACAATGTGTTCATGTCCAGGTTTAGCTTATAGTGCATGCACTTCTTCGGAGTCGAACTCCCCACCAGCAGAAGGTGTTAGAGAGCCCTGTCAATTGAGCTGACGGGGTTATTGTTGGCGGTCTGTGGATTCTCACCGCCGGTGCTTTCGGAGCCCATCCGTTATCTGGACTCAGTCTGGCAGGGTATTGATTCCGGGCATTGAGCTCTATACCTCTCTTGCCTGCATCAAAAGGGAAACAACACCACTCAATTTGATCCGAAGATGCATCCAACCATTCAAAACAGGGCTGCTGTTGTGCCTGACCGATGCTAAACCTGGGTCGGACTCACTTTCGTCGACGTAGACCTGGACTTAGACCATCGTCGTAGCTATCCATGACAGAAAATCTGCCATATTTCAACCCTTAGCTCGTGAGATAGAATATGTGTAGTTCATGGCATTCAACGACTGAGAAGAATAGCCTGTTGTTGTTTGGGTTTAGACCAGTTCAAGCTTGGTTGACCCGCAATCTGCAACTAGTTTCAGGTCTCTTATGGCCCATCCCGTTCTGGTCAAATGTGTGATCTTGATGCAAACTAAAAGTTCGACGAATGCGTTATTCCAGCTGAAATCTACCTTGTGATCAAGTCAAATTAAGGACACAAGATAGTTTTTTCTATGGAAAGGGTCCCTACGTGATACTTTCCAAAGGAAAAAGCACAATTAGCCAAGATGTATATTATATTAAACAGGAGTAATAAAGAAAAGAATATGGGCATTATTGCCGGTTTTTCTTCGACCGACATGTTTTTATACCTAAGCTGGGTTTAGGCAAGATTAGTACAATTAAAGAAGATTAAAATAAACACATCGAGCCGAATCCAGGCCAATCAAGTGGTTTATTCCCCGATCGAGTTACTTGAGCTGTCGGTTGGCAAAAAAGAATTCGAGAGGCCGACTTAGAAAATGGCCATGTAGATATTGAAGTGATGATTTCAACATCAGTTCATCAGCAATCTCATCTTCTTTACTATTTCTCATCTTCTATCACTGACAGTGAGTACGCAACCCATTCATACGATACTGGTAATACGGGTTATATCATGTAATATAAGCTTTATTGCACAATACAAACCAATATACAAACATGTCATATAGATCCTCTAAGTTGGTGGTCACTTTGGATCCCAATAACTTCAACCATGAAATGCTGGAAGAGAAAAGGTTATATTGACCCCAATATACAAACATACTGGTAATATGGGTTATATCTTCTCGAATTTCATGAGTTGCTCTTTATAAAAGATAAACTCAAAACAAAAACCATTTTTTCTTTTATAAAAGATACAAAAATCTCTTTGATAAACATAAAATAGTTTTAACGTAAAGCCTAGAGAGTAAAACACATTAAGAGAAAAAGCTAAGAATAAATACAATGTATACGTACATAGAAATTGTGAAGAAAAATATACAAACATTTATCTTTCCTATGAAAACTCCTTGTGGGTAATCATACACCATTTTCTTCCTCCTCTTTTTTTTCTTCTTCTACAGAAGTTTGCTTCTATAACGACTCGACTACATAAACTCTTCATCATTGGTATCAGAGCTGTTGAGGTACACAGTTTCTGCTCAAAAAGTAAAACAATGTCAGAAAAAATAAAGGAGGTCTCAAGGAGAACATCGCTTTTGTTGGCTTCTCTTCATCATATAGAAAAAGAGAAATGAGAAAGCTTCTTCTCTATAGTGAGACAACCAAAAGTTGCCTCATTGAGGGTGGCCTGAGGTTGTCAAGAAAAATCAACTCTAGCCGTAGGCGAAATAGCAAGACAATAGACTTTCACTCTCTCTTCTCCGTCGGTTATCACTCTTAAAAAAAACTATCCATGTCCCTCAATTTATTGGGACAGAGACTGAGAGTAGAGAGAGTCGGAGGCAAGGTGTCACTCCTCCTTTTTTGTTTCTATGGTTGGCCTCGTGCTGATCGATGCAGGTGGGAAACATGGCTCAAGCAAGATGCTTTGGGTCATTGCTAGAGCCAAATGGTAGAAGGGGTCACCTTGGGAGATCAAAGAGGGCTCTCTCATGAAGGGTACTGAGAGTGAATGAGAGCGAGAGATATGAGAGGAGAAAGAATCTCTCTCCTTAGGCTATATTCGTCTGGTCACACGAGATTTTGCCGAAACCAAGGATTGTAAAACCACCCTTATCAACGGTTTATAGAAACCGCTAAAGGTTTTTAATAAACTACCTTGCACAGTAAACTAAAAGTCTATTTTATACCTTATAGTTATTCAAAATTACAATCTGCCATTGTATTAAAGTATTGTTTAGTCTAGATATTTTGTGTTAAAAGACTTGAATGCCCTTATTGAATGATAATATTACAATCTGTCATTGAGTAAATTACCAATATGTCTAGATATTTTATTGTTGAATGACTGAAATATCCATGTATGTCTTAATGTATATATGTATCCTTTGGCATTTAGTCAAAATTACGAAATATTAGCACTATAAATTTACTATTTTGTCCTTGTATAAACGATCGATTTATGAGACCCAAAATTTAGGTTGTTTTACGGTTCTATCCTTGACTGCTTGCTAAAATCATTGTTATACCATTTGACAAAAGTATTTTCCTATCCTTATACTTTTTTATAAAATTTAAAGAATGCCATCTCACATATTAACATTTATGTCTTTCTCTGCTTATTCAAATTACTGAATGACCTAGAATTGTAATTTTATTGTTTTGTCCCGAGTTCTTTTGTTTACATTATCAAAATGGACGAAAAGTTAGAATTACAAGTCTGCCCATTACTTGTAAAGAAATTATAGAAATAGATAGAAAGATTATTTTATTGGTCTGTGCTCAGACTTGTTTTGAAATTACAGAAACTATTTGAATTTCATATATTTCCATTATGGTACATGTATATTATATAATATTATTATTAAGTATCAAAAAATATTTGCAGTTCAATACCTAGATATTATGAATACTGCAATTTAGTTTCCTGACTATGTTTTATTGTTAGCTTCTTAGAAAATGTCTTATGGTTAATTATATGTTGCTTGTTTTACGTTTTCCATTTAAAATATTTAGACTCTTTACTTATTTATTTTACCAAATTACTAAAAATGGCTTCTAGAATTTGTATTTCTAAATTGACAAATACTAAAAATTTAAAGGGCTTAAATTTTCAAACATGGGAAAGGAGAATCCATTGACACTACTTTAGAGAGTATAGATTATATATTTAGGGAAACCATTTTACCCCTACCTAGTTGCAGTAGACAAAGATAAAGAAAAATATAAGATATTTTTAAAGGATGATACTATAGGCAGAACTATCATGTTAACTTGTAAAATGACTTGATTAGGGTCTTCAAGGAATTCATACCGCTAAAGAGTTGGTTGATTCTTTAACTACCAAATATGATAGTACAAAAAGAATTTATGTTCAATTATTCCTTTAAAAATATAATTTTTACAAAATAAAAGAAATGGATAAATAGTTGTACATGTTAACCAAACGTTGGTAATAACTAGGGATTTAATTGTAGCAAAATCAATCATTTCTAAACTAATGCAGATATCCACAATTCTATATAGTTTTCCCCCTCCTTCGAACATGTTAACCATAACTCTTAGACTTGGGTATGATTTTATCATTTTTGCACTCCTATTGAAACTAGCAAATAAAGAAGAACATATGAACAAAAAAAAAAGGAAAAACATTGCTAGAGGGTAAAGATGATTTAGGGTGAAGCTATAAAAACAATGAGAATAAAAAAAACAAATAAATGGTTTTGTAAAAAGTGTTTTGACTGTGATAAAATTGAGCAATATAAACGGGACTTCCGCAACAAAAAGAACAACCGTGGAAACACCCAACGTCATGACCCAATAGAGAAGCAACATATAATGTGTGATGAGAGTTACTTTTCATGCTTGGATAACTACCATTGACTAGAATTATCCGCTTCTTCATTTCGAAAAGTTAAAAGGGAATTTACCTTCATCCTCTTCAGGAAATCATCTCTTCTTCTTCAAAAGGAGACTTTTATCTCGAAGCAAAAGCAGCAGTTGATGACGCAAGCTCACCGGAGTAGGCATGGAATCATTTGGGCTGCCACCTCCTTTAGGGGCGAACGGTACTTGGACAGATGCCTCTTTTCTTTTTGCTTTTTGAGACGAGGTCGGCAGATTCCACAAGGCGATCACCTCTCCTAGCCTTGGTTCCGCCTTTGAGGCGTCGTCAAAGAAGCGAGTACTCAAAGCAAGCGCGGAGGCACACTGGTGCAACGTCAAAATCAGTGAAGCCTCATTGCATTCAACCCCTCTGCGCCCCCCCCCCTCATTCATTGGCGTGCAAGTGCATTGCATCAAAGTATGAGAATCCGAGACCTGTTAGTGGTGAAGGTTTCTCCTTAGCGAGGCACGATGTCAGTCTTTGATGATAACAAACTATTATTGATCTAAGAATTGGCTAAAGATGGCCAAATACGGCGGAGGCTGTATGGGATCTCGTTTAATTCAGGAAAAGGTCAACTATGTCTAGACCCAGATAGGCTTGTAAATATGGTTACGAGGAATCATGAATGAAACAGACCCGAGTAAAGTAGAGAAGGCACTTGGTTTTCTTGCAAAGCCCACAAGTACAAGCACTAAAAATGAAGGTCCAATTCCCTTGAGACCATAACTAAAGCACTTTCAGGAAAATTCGAGCATGGTCCACAACCAAATTTTTAACTGAGGAAGCTACATTGTTTTGCTTCTAAAGTAGAACAAAAACGAAATCCTTTCCAGCAAAGAGGTTGGGAGTTTCTTCTGTTCCTTCTGCCGTAGAAACAAGGCCTTCGTTTGCACACCCGCACCGTTAGACACTAGAATTATCAAGTGTCCGATAGTTCATTCTTCACAGCATGGGAAGCGTCAAATGTTTGAACTCACAGAGAGAGAGAGAGAGAGAGAGAGAGAGGTGCAACATCTAAATAAGTCCAAGAAACTCAAAAAAAGTGAATCATAAAGCAATTACCAATCACTTTTCTACTATCGACAACCTAAATTCCCTCTAACAAGAAGATAAACAACATTATCTGCATACATGGAAAAGGAACTCCCCATAGACTCGAAAGAGCAACCACAAAAAAAGGACGATATGATACGATGAAGAATTCTATACATCTTCTAGGCTATGTTCGCTCTTGAGAAATCCATCTCCGGGTGCTGGAAAACAGACGGACACCAGAAACCATTCAGAGACCAACCATGGAACTCAAGGAAGAGAAACAAGAAGGAAATGTGCAAACCTCAGCCATGAATTTCTTCAGGATTTCTTGCTTGCTCATCTCATCGCTAGTTGGCAATCCCATCGACTTCTACCTTTGGTCAAACTGGATACCGAACATTATTTTAGATCAATTCTTAACATGCCTAACATCACTTGACATGAACTAGTAACAAAACCAACAATGAATAAAGCAACAAGAACACAAGATTTCAGTCTTCAGAGATGGCAGGGTTCGCCCCAAAGCATCATGCCAATAGAGAACTTAAGTTGAGAACGATTGCTTTCTGTGACAAGCCTGCTTCTAAACAAACAGGATCACCGTAACATAGACTAGATTCTAAATACTACTTTGGTTCTTTACATTACGAAAAATACAAACTATTCGGGTATTTCTGGAATATTGTTTAAGCAAATAATGATAAATATAAGAAACTTTTCTTTTCAAATGATAAACATGTGAAACTGGCACAATACGAACCATACACATCGTATCGTATGGAATAATAGAACCAATAGTTATGGAAGAATATCGAGCTTCAAAATAGAAACCCAAAATCACTTTAGTAAAAGTTACATGTTTACCATCATTTTCTCCACAGTTGTTCTGGTCTCCGGATCCACGTCGGAAAGTTTGCTGCTCTCGGGCTCAACTTTCTGGGTATCAATTTCAGGATCACCCTTGATTAAGCATTTCCACCATTCAATTTGATTGTGCTTAGTCAGGAGAATAGAGATAGCCTTCTGGTCCTCTGCACAAATTTGGGAATTTCAAGATAACAAACGAATTTTCTACAAAGCCTTATGACACTAAGAATATGTTGAACGAAATTGGTCAGTGTAGGGTGCATAATGGATTGGTCCCAATTGGTCTTGTTAGGTGAACAACAGCCAGTTTTTCACATTACAGAGACTGATTTTCAATCTTGCAATTCTGTTTCACAACACTATTCTTCAGAACATCAAGCTTTGAGAGTTGAACTCTCTCAAACACTTACAAGAATCTCAACCAACAGTTTTTGATGTTCTCTTTGACTTGTGAAAGTGAAATCTTGTTACAAACCACAGATCGTTGTAAGCACAGAATAGCATGGCCTAACATAGACTTGCAGGTGATAAACAGTTATGGTTGAACAAGATAAGTGGACCAGCTTGCAATCGTGTGGAAATAATAGATGGGGGTGCTCACCAATGCTCCAGAAGGAATCATCCACTTTAATAGGCATAAAAAGCAGAAACAACTCAAAAGCAGAAAAGGGCAAATGTATTGAAGAACGATTTAACAGCAAAGAACCACATCCATAGCAACAAATTTCTGTAACTCACAGAAACAAAGTAAAACTATGCATGCACATTAAAGAACGGCTATACTTACATCTATGATAAGTGCCTGTCCTTTCAATCCCACCTTCAAGTGGTTTCTCTTTATTTCACATATCACAAACCTGGACTTCATACCAAGGGGAACTGGAACAATAATGGAAACCTCTGACAGAACCTGCGTCCATGAATAATTTTCCATATCCAGACCATTGCCCTTGTTTGGGACTGTTGATGACCAAAAAGCAAAAGCTTTAGACAACAAGATCTAAACATGATAATTGCAAACAAAAAACAGAAAGATCAGTTTCAAAGAAAACGACACTTGAAGAATTAACTTCTCCAGAAACAATAAAAGAACTCTACCCTATCAAGAGAATTTACTTGCCAAGCAAATGAATATGCATATGTCACTGGAAAGTAGGAATGGCAATATTTCTCCAACCAGCAGAACTCAGTCTGATCCGAACGGAGTGGATATTACCTGTTTTCAGTGGTTTGGATTTAGAAAAAACAGAATATCTTTGGCCAAGTACAGGACAGGTACAAAATAACATGTACCCCGTCCAACCAGTACCCAATCTACCATGTGTGAGAATTTGAGTTTGCAGAGATAACATCACCTTGTCAAGGAGTCGTTTACTTGGTGGAAAGAAACGTTGGGTGCTAGACAGGCAGTCAGGGATGTTACTCCCATAGGCGGTTAGCCCACTATGGGGACGTATGTTTCGGCTTCCACTGACACGGTTTAGACAGTTGATGATTTGAGGAAAAGAATAACAACTAAGCCTTTTCTCATACTATACGGGGTCGGCTACATGAATTCTTTGTTTCCACATAGCCCTATCATGTGCCATGTTAGCAGTTAGCTCACAATAAGCTAGATCATTCTTTATTGTTTCCTTTCAACACTTTTGTGGTCGTCCTCTACCTCTTTTAATACTTTCAAAATCTAGTTTTTCATACCTTCTTACATGTTCTTCTTTTGATCTTTTTTCTATATGTCCAAACCACCTTAAACGATATTCTCTCATTTTATCCTCTATTGGTGCCACACATAATTTATTTCTAATAACCTCATTATGTATACGGTCTTTTCTTATATGACCCACTCATCCATCTCAACATCTTCATTTCTGTCAGAGACATCTTTTGTACATGTTGATGATTAACTGTCCCACTCATAACCATAAAACATGACAGGTCTAATTATTGCTCTATAATATTTACCTTTTAACTTTAATGATATCTTCTTATCACAAAGAATACATGATGCTTCTCTCCATTTTAACCAACCAGCATTAATTCCATGCGTAACATCTCCATTAATTCTTCCATCATTTTGAAAAATTGACCCTAGGTATTTAAAACTTTTGTTTTGAGAGATGCAATATGTGCCAATTTTAATTTTTATGTCCTTTGAAGTAACCAAATGATCAAACTTACATTTCATATATTCTGTCTTTGTTCTACTAAGTCGGAAGCCTTTACTTTCTATGTTTCTATCCATAGTTCCAATTTTCTATTAACTTTTTCCTTAGACTCCTCCACTAACACAATATCATATGCAAATAACATACAACAAGGTACTTCATCTTGAATATGTTTTGTTAACTCATCAATCACCATTATAAATAAGTATGAACTTAAAGTTGATCCTTGATGTAACCCAATATTAATTTCAAAGAAGTCTGTCATTCCTTCATTAGTCCTCACACATGTTTTTGCACAATCGTACATATCTCTTATAAGGTTTATGTATGTCAATCGATACCTTTTTTTTCTAAGATTCTCCAAAGAACCCCCCTCGGTACCCTATCATAAGCTTTTTTTAGATCAACAAATATCATGTGAAGGTCTTTCTTTTTTTGCTCTAAAATGTTCTATAAGACGTCTCAAAAGGTAAATTACTTCCAAATTGGTTCTCTATTGTACTCGATACTTGTTTTAACTTACGTTCGATAATTATTTCCCATAATTTCATAGTATGACTCATTAACTTGATACCCCGATAATTCGCATAATTCTGAATGTCTCCCTTGTTCTTATATACGGGTATAAGTGTACTCACTCTCCATTCCTTGAACATTTTTTAGTTTCTCCATATTTCATTAAATAGTCTTGTGAAAGTGATTCATGTTTCTCCTAGGATTTTCCAAACTTCTATACGAATATTGTTTGGTCCTACCAATTTACCACCCTTCATATGTTTAAGAGCCTCTTTGACTTCATTCTTTTGAATACGTCAGTAAAAATTGTGGTTTATATACTTTTTTGATATTTTCATTAAAAAACTTATAAAAATAGTTTTTCCATATATTTCTTATATCATCATTTGCTACTAAATTTTTTCATCATTGTCTTTGATGCATCTAACAGAATTAAGATCTTAAGTTTTCTTATCTCTAGCCCTAGCTATCCTAAAAATATCTCTTTCACCCAGTGTTATCCGTATCGCACTGGTGGACCACCACGATACGATACACTGTGGTGTATCGCTATAACCAACTTATCACACCGTATTGCACGATACGGTGCGTATCGCCCGTGTCGTACGATACAGGGGATACGCCCTGGGACCCTTATAAAGGGTCCCCGACCGAATGATTCGCGGGTTTACTCTCTCCTTTTGAGTTCCTCAAGCTCCCTAAGAGCCGGTTTTCGCCTCCTTGATGTTCAAAGCTCCAAAATCGTGCCCTACGGTGTTCGTGCAAGCCTCCAAACTCGGATTTAGGTATATTTTTTTATGTTTTTTCTATTTTTTCCCTTTATATTTGTTATTTTTTTTGTTATTTCATTTTTTTGTTAATGACAAAATATGAAGTTATTAAGTGTGTGTATATGATTTTTATTGCATTTATGAAGTGGGAGATACTCCATTTGAGTGTTATTTAAGAATGGGGATTTACAAAGTGCTTTTATTTTTCAGGTTTTTGTTTGAATTAAAGTACTCCATTGAGATGACAGGAAGGGGTGGTAGAGACTCCTATTTTTGGTTTGATGATTCGGCATGGCAGTGGGGTATTCTAGTTGAGGGTTCAAGGTTAAAGATGAGATGCTTATTTTGTGAAAAGGTGGTTAGTGGTGGAATTTCAAGGTCGAAACACCACCTAGCAGGGACCAGGAAAGAAGTTGCTCCATGCACAGGCAGAGTTAGAAGTTTGCTAGAAGGTATTAAATGATAATGCCTGCAGATGATTGAGAGTATACAGAAAAGGAGACAACAAAAGGATAATTTTCAGATGTTTAAAGAAGCTGATGATGCTACTGCCACTGGAGTTGGATTCACTGATAGTTTGCCTTCAGATGCTAGAACAAAGATTGGTAGTAGCAGTTGACGAGCACCTAGCAAGGTTGCTGAAGACTTTAGAGGTGGCAAAAGAGGAAGTTCAGGAAGGAGTAGAGCAAGAGCTTCTTCTAGCATACATTCATTCTTTCCTCCTTCCACTACACCTGGTGCTCAACCTGGAATTCGTGCTGCTATGATTTCAAAACAACTGCATGATCAAGCAGACCTTACAGTGGGGAGATGGTTTTATGATGCATACATTCCATTTAATACAGCAAACAATTTTCATTTTTAAGCAATGACAGATGCAATTGCTAACATTAGTCCGGGATACAAGATGCCCTCTTATCAGAAGTTGAGAGAGAAGATATTAGATCAGACTGTCATTGAAGTGCATCAATATTGTTCGGGTTTGAGATAGTCGTGGAAGGAAACGGGATGCACTATCATGGCAGATGGATGGACCGATAGGCGAGGAAGGACATTGCTAAACTTTCTTGTATACTGTCTTAAATGACTCATGCTTTTAAGATTTCTAGATATGTCAAAGGAAAGGCACACTGCAGAGATCTTACGTAAAGAATTTGATAAGGTGATATGCGAGGTTATAGAATGTGGTCCAATTGATTACAAATAATGCAACTAACTACAAAGCAGCTGGGAAGGAGTTAGCTGATATTTATGGGACTTTCTACTGGACACCATATGCAGCCCATTGTTTAGATCTCATCCTTGAGGACATTGGTGAGATGGATGAAATAAAGGCAGCAACTGAGTGTTGCCAAGATATTACAAAATTCATTTACAACCACGTATTTGTTTTGTGTATGATGATGAGATATACAGAAGGTGAAGAGCTTCTTCGAACAGCTGCAACTCGGTTCGTAACAAACTTTTTATCTGTACAGTGTATTGTAAGACACAAGCAAGCTTTGAAGAGAATGTTCTCCTCAGATTAGTGGCAATAATTTGCAGAGTTGCCTCAGAACAGAAGAAATAGAAAGTTGAATGAGATTACAGAAACAGTTTTTAGAAGTTATTTTGGAATGCATGTGTTAGATTATTAAAACTTACCTGTCCTTTAGTGAAAGTTTTGAGATTGGCTGACAGTGAGGAGAAACCATCTATGGGCTACCTTTATGAAGCCATGGATAGGGCAAAAGAAACCATCAAAAATAACTTTAATGGAAAAAAAAGAAATTATATGTCCGTGTGAAAAATAATTGATAGTAGATGGAATAAATAATTGCATCAGCCTATTCATGCAACAACCTACTATCTAAACCCATCATTTAGGTACTCAGCAACCTTCAAAAGGGACGGTGAGGTTAATCGAGGAATCATTGATTGTATCGACAGATTAGTCCATAATGAGAGCATAGCAGATGCGATACATCGAGAGATGGAGATATATGATAATGCTCTTCACTTGATGGGTTTGCCTGTTGCAATTCGCAACCGCACTACGATGCGTCCAGGTAAATTGTTTATTTTCATATTTAAGTTACATCTTACATTACTGTGGATTATGTCTCTAATGTTTGTCTTTTTTTACAGATGTTTGGTGGAACAGGTTTGGAAGTGATTGCCCAAACCTTAGAGATTTTGCAGTGAGAGTCTTAAGTCAAACCTATAGTACAACAGGTTGTGAAAGAAATTGGAGTGTTTTTTAACACATCCATACAAAGAAGCGCAACATGTTGGAACACAAAAGACTAAATGATTTAGTTTATATTCGTTGTAACATGTGCCTTCGTAAAAGGTAATGTTGTATTACTTTCAAATTCTTAATTCAATATTGTTTAACTTCAGCCTTCAATTGTTAATATTATTTACTAATTATTTATCTTTGTTTGTCAGGCAATTAAAAAAAGTAAATAGAGAAGAAAGTCAGTTCGATCCAATAAGTTTGGATAATTTTGATATATTAGAAGATTGGGTTATGGAAGACACTGAAGAAAATGCCCGCCTAACTGAAGAAGATGTTGCCTGGATTAATTTAGAAGGAGCGCAACAACAATAATATCAAAGAGATGAAGAATTTGATTTCGAAGAAGGTGTCGCTGATGATGATGAGGAGGAGGATTTGCAATAAGGAGAAGCTGAAGATTATTTAGTTGATGATCCTGATTACAATTTGTAAAATGTAACATTATACCTGTAAACTGTGTTTGTATTTCATTTTTTGGATTCAAAATATATAAATTTGGATGTAATTGTTCAATGTTGAATACTCAACCTGTACTAAACTTACATTATATGAATTTAAAGCAATTACTAGATTTTTCTTGATTTTTTCTTAATTTTTTTTGGATTTTTACTAATTTTTATTGATTTTTAATTAATTTTTGCATTATTTTAATATTAAAGTACGATACGATACGCCCGTATCATGGAGCCCAACGATACGCGATACGATACGCATCAGACAACACTGCTTTCACCCTCTTTTGAGTTTAGTTTTTTATATAAATCCTCTCAAATTCTAGCTTTTGCTTCACTTACAACCTTTTTTACTTTCTTCTTTGCTTTCTTATAAGCCTCTAAAGTTTCAATAGTTTTCTTAACATAATGTAATTTGTAACATGCCCTCTTTGCCTTTTCACTCCACCACCAAGCTTCTTTTTGTGCCGGTACACCTCCCTTATATTCATCTAACACCTCTTTCGCCACTTTCCTACTATGTATAGTCATATTGTTCCACATATCACAAGGTATACCAACATAATTCCAAGCATCTCTTTAAAGGACTTTCTGTTTAAATATATCTTCTTTCTCGCTTTTGAGGTTCCACCACTTAGTCTGAATAGCTCGATGAACTCTTTTCTTCTTTATCTATTTTTTTATTTATAAATCCATACCTAAAAGTCGATGTTGGGTAGTTAAGCTTTCTCTTGGAATTACCTTACAATCTTTACAACACGCTCTATCTTTTTCTTTACAAATAAAGTAATCAATTTGTGTTTGTGATAAGCCACTCTTATAAGTAATTAAATGTTCATCTCGTTTTTTGAGGATTGTATTGACTGTAAAGAGATCAAATGCCAAAGCAAAATTTAAAATCTCCCTACCTTCCTCATTTATGTCCCCAAAGCCAAAGTTTCCATGAATACCTTGATATCCTAATGCCTCTTTACTGACATGTCCATTTAAGTCTCCTCCTAAACAAATCATCTTCCTTTGTGAAATTCTTTGAATCACCTCATCTAACTCTTCCCAAAAAGTCGTCTTTATACTATCTTCTAGTCCTACTTGGGGTGCGTAAGCAGAAACTATATTCAAAACCTCTGCTCCTAACACTAATTTCAACGTTATGATTCGGTCACCATATCATTGTATGTCTACTACACTATCCTTTAAATATTTATTTATGATAATAGCAACTTTGTTTCGAGCCTTTTTCTTACATAAGTACCATAATTTAAAACCTGTATCCTCACTCCCCTTTGCTTTTTCTCCAACCCACTTTGTCTCTTGTAAATATAGAATATGAATCTTTCTCTGAATCATAGTATCTACCACCTCCATTAGCTTACCGAACAATGTTCCGATATCCCAAGAACCAATACGAATCTTATTATCTAGGACTAACTTCTTTACCCCTCGCATCCTTCTATATTGAAAATGTGGAGACCCTCTCTATAATTTATTCACTATATTCGGGCGGCAATGTAGCAGGACTAACTTCTTTACCCACACCCGTCCATGATGTGGGAACCCTCTCTACAATTGATTCACTACATCCAAGCGAAAATGTAGTGGCCTTTGCTTACTTTTCACTACATTCGGGCTCAGCAGCACGTCGCTAGGTGGGGACGCCCCAAAACAATGATGATAATTTATGTAATCCATGGTATAAAAATCTGATAAAATTTTACGCTAGTAATTTGAATCTTAACACAACCCTCCTCTTTTATCCGGGCTTGGGACCGACCATGCAAGGATGATCCCTTACATAGGCGGAGTTGATTTGAGGAAAAGAATGATTTAATTAATTTTAATTCAATGAATGCTATTATGATAATTAGGTTGGTCTTGTAGATGATGAAATAAATGTGTTTGATTATATGCTAGATTCTTGGATCCATCACTTTTGTGTGTGTGTGTGTGCATGCATGCTTTAGCAGTAAAACGAACTTCCAGATGAGCTTATGCAAAAGTTCTGCCTCTTTCATTAACCTTACTGAAACAAACAGCCCTTACTCTAGGAAAGATATGAAGGGTAACCTTTTATAGTGAGATTGTAATTCTCAGAGAATGGTCAAAGCTTCAAAGGTAACCACACACAAACAGGAGGGAGGGAACGTTTTACATATACTCTAAAAGGTACAACATAAAGGGAAGAATCATATCTTCTTACCTGATACCATAAAGTGCACCAACTACATGCCATATCCATGGCATGTATTTTAACTCTGTTCCTAACCCCTCAAAAGGAAATTTTCCAGAGTGACTAAGAACAAATACAACATCACCTTCTGAACCTTTTATGTCTTTGCAAAAATGTATTAGAGGTTCCAACATTCAGACGTTCTCAAAATTACAGGTGTACCAGAAAACAGCTAGATCAGAATACAGGAGGAAAAAGAGGATAGATTTGGGAGCAAAAATGTCACCAATTGAACACATTCGGAGAAGAATGATGTTTTGCCTGGATGCAATTCCTTAAAGTATTATGACTTTTAGAAACAGAAATGAAGATTATGTTTGAGTACAAATTTCATGGCAAAAAAGAAATTTGCTCAAGATTCATTAGTCAAGGATCGAACAAAAGCGAATTTCACAAAAGAAAAAAAAAAGGAAGGACATGCATGCATGAGAACACAAAAATTATGAAAATTAAGGTAAACATAAAATCGAGGAAAGATGTAAGCAAACATATTAGATATCTGTCATTTATCTTCATGAAATTAGAAAAAGAAAATAAGGATTCCAATAAACCATTGAATGTCCTTGTTCAGATTTTGAGATTTGTCTTCAATGCTCTCAATAGTAATCCTAAGCAGTAAGCACTAATCACATAAACAACTCACGGTGTATATAACATACCTAGAATTGCTTCAGGTGACAGCGTTTCTAGATTATTTCAATTTGATACTATGTTGTGCTTATTCTTTTCACAAAATATAGTCAACATCTACAATGCAATTAAATTGTCTACAAAGTGCTCCAGGGTCTATGAGTCTCGGACTACAGACCAAAAAGTAGCCCATGCCACAACTAACCTCCACCATGACACTTCTATCTAAAGGCACAAGATGTGATGCATGAATCAAACAGTACAAATTATTTATACAACAACAACAACAACAACTAAGCCTTTTCCCATACTAGACGGGGTCGGCTACATGGATTCTTTGTTTCCACAGATCCCTATCATGTGCCATGTTAGCAGTTAACTCCCAATCAGCTAGATCATTCTTTATTGTTTCTTTCCAACACTTTTGTGGTCGTCCTCTACCTCTTTTAATACTTTCCAAATTTAGTTTTTCTAACCTTCTTACAGGTTCTTCTTTTGATCTTCTTTCTATATGTCCAAACCATCTTAAACGATGTTCTCTCATTTTATCCTCTATTGGTGCCACTCCTAATTTGTTTCTAATAACCTCATTATGTATACGGTCTTTTCTTGTATGACCACTCATCCATCTCAACATCTTCATTTCTGTCACAGATATCTTTTGTACATGTTGATGATTAACTGCCCAACACTCAGAACCATAAAACATGGCAGGCCTAATTGCTGCTCTATAATATTTACCTTTTAACTTTAATGGTATCTTCTTATCACAAAGAATACCTTATGCTCCTCTCTATTTTAACCAACCTGCATTAATTCTATGTGTAACATCTCCATCAATTCTTCCATCACTCTGAAAAATTGACCCTAGGTATTTAAAACTTTCCTTTTGGGGAATGCAATGTGTGCCAATTTTAATTTCCATGTCCTCTGAAGTAACCAAATGATCAAACTTACATTCCATATATTCTGTCTTTGTTCTACTAAGTCGGAGGCCTTTGCTTTCTAATGTTTCTCTCCATAGTTCCAATTTTCTATTAACTTTTTCCTTAGACTCCTCCACTAACACAATATCATATGCAAATAACATACAACAAGGTACTTCATCTTGAATATGTTTTGTTAACTCATCCATCACCATTATAAATAAGTATGGACTTAAAGTTGATCCTTGATGTAACCCAATATTAACTTCAAAGAAGTCTGTCGTTCCTTCATGAGTCCTCACACATGTTTTTGCACCATCATACATGTCTCTTATAAGGTTAATATATGTCAATGGGATACCTCTTTTTTCCAAAGTTCTCCAAAGAACCTCCCTTGGTATCCTATCATAAGCTTTTTCTAGATCAATAAATATCATGTGAAGGTCTTTCTTTTTTGCTCTAAAATGTTCCATAAGACGTCTCAAAAGGTGAATCGCTTTAATAGTAGATCTACCTGGCATGAATCCAAATTGGTTCTCTGTTGTACTTGATACTTGTCTTAATCTACGTTCGATAATTCTTTCCCATAATTTCATAGTATGACTCATTAACTTGATATCTTGATAATTCGCACAATTTTGAATGTCTCCCTTGTTCTTATATATAGGTATAAGTGTACTTGCTCTCCATTCCTCGAGCATCTTTTGGTTTTTTCATATTTTATTAAATAGTCTTGTGAGCCAAGTTATTCCTATTTCTCCTAGTATTTTCCAAACTTCTATAGGAATATTATCAGGTCCTACCGATTTACCACTCTTCATATGTTTAAGAGCCTCTTTGACTTCATTCTTTTGAATACGTCGGTAGAAATTGTGGTTTATATACTTTTCTGACTTGGCTAAATCTCCTAAACTAATACTAACATCTTTATTTTCATTAAAAAGATTATAAAAATAGTTTTTCCATCTATTTCTTATATCATCATTTGCCACTAGAATTTTTTCATCCTCATCTTTTATGCATCTAACATAATTAAGATCTTTAGTTTTCTTATCTCTAGCCCTAGCTATCCTAAAAATATCTCTTTCACCCTCTTTTGAGTTGAGTTTTTTATATAAGTCATCCCAAATCTTAGCTTTTGCTTCACTAACGGCCTTTTTCGCTTCCTTCTTTGCTTTCTTATAAGCTTCTAAAGTTTCACTAGTTTTCTTAGCATAATGTAATTTGTAACATGCCCTCTTTCCCTTGATTTTATTTTGTACTACTTCACTCCACCACCAAGCTTCTTTTTGTGCCGGTACACCTCTCTTAGATACCCCTAACACATCTTTCGCCACTTTCCTAATATGTATAGCCATATTGTTCCACATATCACAGGGTGTGCCAACATAATTCCAAACATCTCCTTGAAGGACTTTCTGTTTAAATATATCTTCTTTCTCGCTTTTGAGGTTCCACCATTTAGTCTGAATCGCTCGATGCACTCTTTTCTTCTTTGTCCATTTTTTTATTTGTAAATCCATAACTAAAAGTCGATGTTGGGTGGTTAAGCTTTCTCCTGGAATTACCTTACAATCTTTACAACACGCTCTATCTTTCTTTCTATAAATAAAGTAATCAATTTGTGTTTGTGATAAGCCACTCTTATAAGTAATTAAATGTTCAACTCGTTTTTTGAAGATTGTATTGACTATAAAGAGATCAAATGACATAGCAAAATTTAAAATCTCCCTACCTTCCTCATTTATATCCCCAAAACCAAAGTTTCCATGAATCCCTTGATATCCTAATGCTTCTTTACCGACATGTCCATTTAAATCTCCTCCTAAGCAAATCATCTCCCTTTGTGGAATCTTTTGAAACACCTTATATAACTCTTCCCAAAAAACTGTCTTTATACTATCTTCTAGTCCTACTTGGGGTGCGTAAGCACAAACTATATTCAAAACCTCTGCTCCTAACACTAATTTCAACGTCATAATTCGGTCACCATATCGTTGTATGTCTACTACACTCTCCTTTAAATCTTTATTTATGATAATACCAACTCCGTTTCGAGCCTTTTCTTTACCTGAGTACCATAATTTAAAACTTGTATCCTCTATCTCCTTTGCTTTTTCTCCAACCCATTTTGTCTCTTGTAAACATAGAATATGAATCTTTCTCCGAATCATAGTATCTACCACCTCCATTAGCTTACCCGATAATGTTCCGATATTCCAAGAACCAATACGAATCTTATTATCTAGGACTAGCTTCCTTACCCCCTGCATCCGTCCATAATCAAAATGCGGAGACCCTCTCTGAAAATTTTGCACTACATTCGGGCGATAATGTAGCGGGACTAACTTCTTTACCCACACCCATCCATGATGTGGGAACCCTCTCTGCAATTGATTCACTACATTCGGGCGAAAATGTAGTGGCCCTTGCTTACTTCTTACTGCATTCGGGCTCTGCAGCACGTCGCTAGGCGGGGACGCCCCAAAGCAATGCTCATAATTTTTGTAATCCATGTTGTAAAAATCCGACGAAGTTTTACGCTGGCTGTCGGAAGCCTAAAACAACCCTCCTCCTTTATCCGGGCTTAGGATCGGCAATGCAAGGTGATCCCTTACATGGGCGGAGTTTACAAATTATTTATAGAGGCACTAATTGGGTAAAAAACAAAAGAACACGAATGATGTTCATTGAAAACCGAAGTGAACAACAAATAAAGATACCCAGCAAGAAGGTGTGAGAAATTAAAGGGGGAATACTTTAAACGAGGTAGAGGTAGGCCTCAAGTATCATAACAGTATAATAAAACATGATCTTGCCTCTTTTGAGTCAAATGCTTATATGATACTTAATCAAGCACAATGACAACAAAGAACCATGTAGCGGAACCCACTTAGCAGGTGATAAGGCTTGGTTTTGGTTTTGGTTTGGCGAATACCAAGATATGTGACAAAGGGGCAAAAGCATAAAAATGAAAGGAAATTGGGAAAAATATTGTGAAGCAAATAAAAATAGTACAACACATTATATAGGAAATGCACTTAAGGATAATACATAAAAATGTACCCTGTGCTACTTGCGCTCCTTTTGGAGAAAATTAACAAGCTTCTGTATGTTCCCATGTATTTAAGGAATAAGTCAAAATTTTTGAGTTCATCAATGAGAACCAGAGACCCAATGCCAATGCCAATGCCAATGATGATACAGGTGTATCGGTACCTGAACCAATACGATTCGGGTACATGTATCGCAACGCATTATACGACACACCGTGATATAGGTATCCTATCATATGATACATCTCATACCAGTGTTGTACGATACGGTGCGATATGTATCGTACCGTGGGCCACCACGATACGATACGGGGTCCCGTATCGCAGGTGCAGGCGTATCCTACCGTATCGTGCGATACGGCCCGTATCGCACGATACGCCCTGGGACCCTTATAAAGGGTCCCGGCCCGAGAGAAACCCGCGATTTTTCGCGGGTTTCCTCTCCCCTTTTGGATTCCTCAAGCTCCCTAAGAGTCGGTTTTCGCCTCCTTGGTATTCAAAGCTCTAAAATCGTGTCCTACGGTGTCCGTCCAAGCCTCCAAACTCGGATTTAGGTATATTTTTAATATTTTTTCCATTATATTTATTGTTTTTTGTGTTATTTCAATTTTTTTTTTTGAATGACAAAATATGAAGTTATTAAGTGTGTGTATACGATTTTAATTGCATTCATGAAGTGGGAGACACTCGATTTGAGTGTTATTTGAAGATTGGGGGATTTACGAAGTGCTTTTATTTTCAGATTTTTGTTTGAATTAAAGTACTCCATTGAGATGGCAGGAAGGGGTGGTAGAGACTCTCATTCAAAGTCTGATGATCCGGCATGGCAGTGGGGTATACCAGTTGAGGGTTCAAGGTTAAAAATCAGATGTTTATTTTGTGAAAAGGTGGTTAGTGGTGGAATTTCAAGGTTGAAACACCACCTAGCAGAAACCAGGAAAGAAGTTTCTCCATGCACAGGCAGAGTTAGAAGTGTGCCAGAAGGTATTAAATGGCAATGCTTGCAGATGATTGAGAGCATACAGGAAATGAGACAACAAAAGGATGATTTCCAGATGTGTGAAGAAGCTGATGATGCTACTGCCACTGGAGTTGGATTCACTGATAGTTTGCCTTCAGATGCTAGAACAAATATTGGTAGTAGCAATTCGCGAGCGCCTAGCAGAGGAAAGAGGGTTGCAGCTGAAGACTTTGGAGGTGGTAGAAGAGGAAGTTCAGGAAGGAGTAGAGGAAGAGCTTCTTCTTCTACCATACATTCGTTCTTTTCTCCTTCCACTACACCTGGTGCTCAGCCAGGAATTCGTGCTGCTATGGCTTTAGAACAACTGCACGATCAAGCAGACCTTGCAGTGGGCAGATGGTTTTATGATGCATGTATTCCATTTAATGCAGCAAACAGTTTTCATTTTCAAGCAATGGCAGATGCAATTGCTAACATTGATCCAGGATACAAGATATCCTCTTATCAGAAGTTGAGAGGGAAGATATTAGATCAGACTGTGATTGAAGTGCAGCAATACTGTTAGACTTTGAGACAATCGTGGAAGGAAATAGGATGTACTATCATGGCAAATGGATGGACCGATAGGCGAGGAAGGACATTGCTAAACTTTCTTGTATATTGTTCTAAAGGACTCATGTTTTTTAGATCTCTAAATATATCAGAGGAGAGGCACACTACAAAGATCCTACGAGAGGAATTTGATAAGGTTATACAAGAGGTTGGGCTAGAAAATGTACTCCAATTGATTACAGATAATGCAGCTAACTAAAAAGCAACTGGAAAGAAATTAGCTGATATTTATGGGACTTTCTACTGGACACCATGTGCAGCCCATTGTTTAGATCTCATCCTCAAGGATATTGGTGAGATGGATGAAATAAAGGCAGCAACTGAGTGTTGCCAAGATATTACAAAATTCATTTACAACCATGCATTTGTTTTGTGTATGATAAGGAGATACACAGAAGGTGCAGAGCTTCTTCGCACAGCTGCAACTCGGTTCGCAACAAACTTCTTATCTGTACAGAGTATTGTGAGACAGAAGCAAGCTTTAAAGAGAATGTTCTCCTCAGATGAGTGGCAACAATTTGCAGAGTTGCCACAAAACAGGACGAACAGAAAGTTAAATGAGATTGTAGAAACGGTTTTTAGAAGTTCATTTTGGAATGCATGTATCAGATTATTGAAAATTACTTGTCCTTTAGTGAAAGTTTTGAGATTGGCTGACAGCGAGGAGAAACCATCTATGAGCTACCTTTATGAACCCATGGATAGGGCAAAAGAAGCGATCATAAATAACTTTAATGAAAAAAAAAGAGATTATGTGCTCGTGTGGAAAAAAATTGATAGTAGATGGAATAAACAATTGCATCAGCCTATTCATGCAGCAACCTACTATCTAAACCCATCATTGAGGTACTCAGCAACCTTTAAAAGGGACGGTGAGGTTAATCGAGGAATCATTGAATGCATCGACAGATTAGTCCCTGATGAGAGCATAGTAGATGTGATACATCGAGAGATGGAGATATATGATAATGCTCTTCACTTGATGGGTTTGCCTGTTGCAATTCGCAACCGCTCTACAATGCGTCCAGGTACATTGTTTATTTTCATATTTAAGTTGTATCTTACATTACTGTGGATTATTATGTCTCATGTTTGGTGGAACAGGTTTGGAAGTGATTGTCCAAACCTTAGAGATTTTGCAGTTAGAGTCTTAAGCCAAACCTGTAGTGTAACAGGTTGTGAAAGAAATTGGAGTATTTTTGAACACATCCATACAAAAAAGTGCAACAGGTTGGAACACAAAAGGCTTAATGATTTGGTTTATATTCGTTGTAACATGCGCCTTCGTGAAAGGTAATGTTGTATTACTTTCAAATTTTCAATTCGATATTATTTAACTTCAATTTTCAATTGTTAATATTACTTACTAATTGTTTATCTTTGTTTGTGTCGTAGGCAATTAAAAAAAGTAAATAGAGAAGAAAGTCAGTTCAATCCAATAAGTTTGGATAATTTTGATATATTAGAAGATTGGGTTATGGAAGACACTGAAGAAAATGCCCTCCTAACAGAAGAAGACGTTGCCTGGATTAATTTGGAAGGAGCACAACAACATTATGGAGATGAAGAATTTGATTTTGAAGAAGAAGGTGTGGGCGTGGCTGATGATGATAAGGATCTGCAACAAGGAGAAGATGAAGATTATTTAGTTGATGATCCTGATTACAATTTGTAAAATGTAACATTTGTAATTGTAGTGTACTGTAGTGTAAAGTGTAAACTATGTATGTATTTTATTTTTTGGATTCAAAATATGTAAATTTGGATGCAATTGTTCAATGCTGAATGCTAAATCTGTACTAAACTTACATTATATGAATTTAAAGCAATTATCAGATTTTTTCTGATTTTTTCCTGATTTTTTTCGATTTTTTACTATTTTTTATTAATTTTTGTATTATTTTAATATTAAAGTACGATACGATACGCCCGTATCGTGGAGC
Organism: Brasenia schreberi; assembly: GCA_036023115.1. NCBI lineage: Eukaryota > Viridiplantae > Streptophyta > Magnoliopsida > Nymphaeales > Cabombaceae > Brasenia > Brasenia schreberi. Next base: position 21,612,523 of record JAYKKT010000066.1, read on the forward strand.
CCAGCGTTACACGATACGATACGCGTCAGACAACACTATCTCATACCGCTCAATACGGGGTAATGATTTTTTTATTTTTCAATATTTTAATGTACCATATCGTACGATATGGTATGATTGTCGTCGTGTATCAGTGCCCTATACGATACGGGTATCGATACACTAATTACAATATTGCCCAATGCTATGAAGCAAAATTAAATGCCCACCAAGGCTCACGCACATAACAGTTTGGATCAAGCTATACAAAATGCCCAAATAAGCATCGCAGAGATACTTCCTAACAGCATAAATATAATGAATACTGTTAAACGGAAGGTTGAAAAATATATCCCACAGTTAAGGTCAGTCCCATTGGCATAAAACTATCTTTTCTTCAAGCAACCAAGGATTGCTGAATAACATGTAAGCAGCAGGAGGAAAGGTACGAAGCAACAAAGCCATATTGATACGGTAAAAGAAAAAAGAAAAAGTTCCGAATGTAGTAACCTTGTCTCGAGCAAACTACGTCAAAGTGATCACTAAAGTGTAAGAAATAGGGCAAGTCAAACAACAGTAGGTGAGACTTAAATATGAAGAAAGCACCTTGAAATCGAAACTTCTCAGCATTAACTATTTCTCACCTATACTTCACCCATTTGGGAAAAATAAACAAAAGGAATATAACAGAGCCCTATCAAAACATAAACACAATGACACAAGCATGTACACACATAATCAGATGCAGAAAGCATAGCTTCAAACTCATCGTATACCATGCGATAAAACTGCCTTCAGACCAAACCAGTGGTATAACAAACAACAAGTTAGCAAAAGCCAAGGAATCCAAAACCAAATAAAATACAGATACGAATAAGTAAACTCAAACAAAGGGCTTTTTCTCGGTGTTTAAATCTTCGAGAGTAGACAAGAAACAGATATTCAACTGAACTGAAACAAAAAGGCTTTTCAGTTATTTCGACGAATAAAAACGAAGCTAGAGAAGAACCTACACCAACTAGCGTTCAACGGATAATTGATTCAATATAAATCCAAAAAAGATCCATAAAAAGGCTACGCTGTGAAAGAAGCAACAATAACGTAAGTAGAAAAAGGGGCTTTACGAAGAGAAAGTAACGATGAAGAGACCAAAATATAAGAATCCTAATCTCAAAAAGGATAGAAAACGCCTCAAACAAGATCCAGCAGAAATCATCAGAAAGTCCAATTAGGAAAAATCACAAGCTGAGCATACATATTCACCTACGGATCGCCCAAAAGAGAAAAGATGGAACTGGAAACCAGGTTGTTACCTAGAACGCTTTCCTTGCCATGATCATGACCAGCATGACCGTTCTCCGCCTTGTCCTCCGCCATAGGTTCTTCCTTCTCTACCGCAGGTACCGGAGCAGTAGCCGCCTCTTTCAGTCGATGCTGCTGAGCCGCCTTCCTTTTCCCCTCTGCGTCCTTTTCCTTCGCTCCGAGATGATGCTTCGAATCTTCCTCTCGACCGAATCATCCTTGAACAGATCGCGCTTCCGCCGGAGGAAATCGACGACGCGATCGAGGAATTCCAGAGGAGCTAAGGACTCTTGGATCCGACTCAGATAATCATCCAACGGTGAGGAGGACGCATAGGGAGACGGAGACGTCCTTGTGACAGAGGGAGAATCCTAAGAGTTATAGTTAGGATTTTCCTCGTCTTCCTGGATCTCTGAAATCACAGCCATGGCGGGAAGACGAGAAGAAACAAAAGAAGCCCATCTCAAATTTATAGGCGGGGAAAAGCCGCGAATCTTCCGATTTTAGTGTGTCCGATCGGAAGACTCAACATCGTGGACACGGATTACAAATCTCAAATCGAATCCGGACCCTTTCGTTCCTCGAGTTCATTGAACGCAGGGTCTTTATAGAAAATTATGTAACATAATTATTATTTCTATGTTATGCCAACAGCTTGGACTTCCACAAGAAGATAAATACGTATCTTTGTGTGCATAATGTTATGGAGCCTTAGTTCGAGGGCAATGAAAGGCGGATTCGTGTCGTTGTGTCGAACTTTTACCTGACACAAAGCATTAAATGTTTCATAGTGTTTTACTTTATTTAAAGGAGAAGTTTTGGGCTTAAGTATGCAAGTTTTTGATAATATGGGGTACTTTTTTTTTGAATTTTTTCTTAATTTAAAAGTTAAACACTCTGAGATGTTGAACTTGACTTTTTTAATCGAATCAAACTTAAAAGATAAAAAACTAGTTTTTGTTTAAACCTTTAATTGATTTGACTAAGAGAGTAAAGTCCTAAGATTCTTAATCTTTAATATATTAAAAAATCCTTTTATTTTCTTAATCTATTAAGCCGTTAGGTTTGACAGTATCAAACCAATCTTTTGTAGCTGATCTGATCTGACTTTCTAAGTTCTAATGGTGGTGGTTCCAGCTAGATCAAAATAGAGCTAAATAAATGGTGCTTCTACGAAATCATGCAAGAAATTGAAAGAACACATCAACAGTGGTAGAGCAAAACTTGAAAAATGTTGAAAGATATTGATCAAATATGCTTTTGATTTTCGTATTTAAATGTTAATATAACACAACATATTTTGGTAGAGCAAATTGATGTTTAAGAAGGTTTGGGTTTTTGTTAGCTCGAATGAATAAATAAGAAAATCGTGCAAAAATTGAAATTAAGTGAAATCAAATTTATCTGAAATAGCATCGAGAGTGTTATCTCAACAGCAGGGCGCTCTAGCACCGATTTTGCTTGTGGGGAGTTCGATTTCCACAGGATAAATGTGTGGGTGCGTGTGTTAGGCTTCGGCCACCTCTTGTAACAAAAAAAGAAGATGAATCTATCCAAAATATATTAACAAATCGAAATTAAGTGGAATCACCTGAAACGTTTGTGATTTTTCTGCACTAAATCGACTCTTACAAGTGATTTTCCACAAAATCCCCTGATGTTCGAGTATCACAGTTCAGGGACAACAGCATGTAGCTATCATCGTCCATCTTGGTGATGAACAGCAGCATCTGAAAGGCCCAAAAATTGCTGCGGACCCACCAGATGATGAACGGTAGATACGTTACCCACAGATGGCTGAGATTCGAAAGCACTTCTCCGTGTTTTGACGTTTCATGTAGACTATTCTGCTCACAAGGCAAGTCAGCCCCACTTCCTATATTATATGTATATATACGTATATATGGAGAGAGAGAGAGAGAGAACGCGTCATTGTGCTTTATTGAAGCCTTTTTTTTTTCCAACTCGCGCTGGGTACAAATCTGAAGCGAAAACGCGTTATTAGGAAATACTTTGGGTCAAGTGAGGTCTCTCTCTCTCTCTCTCTCTCTCTCTCTGGGAGCGATGCCGAGGGTGGGCAATTTCAGGGGACCGCTGCAAGCGGTCGTTGGAGCGGGCGTCGGCTTCGCGGGCATGTCCGTCGTCTTCGTCGTCCTCTACCTCCTTTGCTCCTGCGGGAGAAAGAGGAAGAAGAACACTTCCGTCAACTCCAGGTCTCTGGCGCCCGAATTCGAAAGCGCCACCTACTTCGATAGCTCGCTCCACCGGATCTCCATGCCCGACCTGATTGCTGCCACCAACAACTTCGATAGCTCCAGTGTCGTCGGAGACGGTGGATTTGGCCTTGTCTACAAGGCTCGTCTGGCCGACGGCCAGCTCGTTGCCGTCAAAAAGCTTGACACCGATTGCTTCCAGGTATGATTTCATATTGGTAGTTTTATAATTTGGCATCCATACGAAAATTCAGACACTAAGGACTTCAGATTCTGAGTTGGACCCACTATAACTCTTTATCATGCCAGTTTAATTACAGAATTGTTCTTGCTACATAATCTCACTAAAATGGAGAATTGTTCTTGCTACATAATCTCACTGAAATGGAGAACACCGATATATATATATATATATATATATATATATATATATATATATATATATATATATATATATATATATATATATATATATATGTGTGTGTGTGTATGTGTGTGTGTGTGTGCGTGAGTGTAATTTCTCAACGACGCACTTGCTGCAATTAAAAAGTCTTATCAGACAGCTCATTTTTTCTTGAAAAGAATTTCTTCGTTTATGTGTTGAAATCACAATAGTATTCATTTTGGAACTTAATAATATCTAGGATTTGAAGGTTTGATATTTCTAATATACTTGAAATTGAGCAACTATCACCCTCCACGGCCTGTGGTTTGTGCTTAATCCATGTAGCCGACCCAGTCAGCCCACTTAGCATAAGAGAAGACTTGGTTTTGGTTTTAGTATTATAAGCAATAATTGCTTCTGCTCACTTCGCATAAGAGAAGACTTGGTTTTGTGCTTAATCCATTTTACTTGTCATTAGTTCTTAAAAATTCATTAAATGATGTTGCTTATTGAACAATTTTCATCACTAAGTTTCAACATAACCTATTTCTGAAAAGAGGAATGGGGATCAAAGGGGAAAGGGGTGAAGGAAATTCAAGAATTCTAGGAAACGATCGGTCAGTGAGTGAATATCTGAGGTCAAATGTTGACAGACACTTTCATTAAAGGAGGGAGGTTTAAATATGAAGGAAACTCTTGTCACAATCACATTGACCTTGATTTCAATGCACCTGACTTGGTAGGGCTTGCGTGAGTTTGAAGCTGAGATGGAAACACTGGGCCGAATAAGCCACAAAAACATAGTCAAGATCCTTGGTTACTGCAAGGCAGGACCTGAACGAATCCTCATCTATGAGTATGTCGCCAATGGCAGCCTTGACCAGTGGCTCTACACGGAACCGACCGTTCTCTTCCCGGCAAAGCTTACTTGGCCTATCCGGGTTCAGATCATCAAAGGCATTGCAGCTGGCCTCACCTTCCTGCATGATTCCTGCCAACCAAGGATCATACACCGCGACATCAAGGCCAGTAATGTACTTCTTGATGAGGACTTTGAAGCTCACATTGCGGATTTCGGGTTGGCCCGGCAGATCAAGTTGAGTTACTCTCATGTATCGACTCAAGTCGCTGGGACAATGGGCTACATGCCACCCGAGTACAAAGCAGGATCAGTGGCAACCATGAAAGGAGATGTGTACAGTTTTGGAGTGCTCATGCTTGAAGTAGCCACCAGGAGGAGACCAAACCTAGCTGTGGAGGAGAAGGTTGAGGATGGCAGGGTCAAGTTGGTGTGGCTAGTCAATTGGGCCAAGCAATTGATAGAAGAAGGAAGAGAAATGGATGGTATTGATCAAATCCTTAGAGAGGATGCAATGGAAGCCAGTGTGAAAGAGTTCCTTAGAATTTCTTCATTGTGCACTAGTGATTGCGCACGAGAGAGACCTCTAATGCGTGATGTCGTGTCTATGCTAGATCAGGTCTACACATAGAACTTACAAGTCTCCCCCATGAAAAGGGGATCGTGGATCCATGACAGATACATAATCGTGTGCATGTGTGTGTGTGCGTGCCTGCATGATGAGCAAATGTAATCTTTATTGGCGACAATGTCCACAACTAAATCAGTTTAAAACAATGACAAGTGTATACATTCAATAAAGGTGGTGGCCCTCAAGAGGTACCTTCCTGAACTACGATATCAGCTAATATGCAAAGAATATCAGTATAGACGCCATAATACCAAAACATCGATCCCACTAACACATGCATTAGGTTAGGCGCATGAATCCCTGTGAGCAGGAATGAAGAAATGAAGTTCATGCAAGTTGAAAGACTTCCGAGATGAATCAATCACATATGCAAACCACCACAGTTCTCAGCGGCAACTGGCTTAAAAAATTGGCTAATGTTCAGATTTTGTGAGCTAGGATTAATTCGAAGGAGATCAATTTGCGCTCCTTGCATCCACAGCAGTCAAACCACTTCCACCTAGCAGAAACCTGAAAAATCTTAATACTAGAGTGCGCATGGCAGGCACACACACACACACACACACACAGAGAGAGAGAGAGAGAGAGAGAGAGAGAGAGAGAGAGAGATACCAGCATTCGAGAATTTCAAACTTATGATGTAAGGTCGACCCTCTCGTAGAAAAGCAAGCTTGCTTCTGATGCAAGAACCATCTCCTCTGGGACCATTGAAACATAAGAATCTGAAATTCTGAACCACATTTTCTTGAATTGACGATCATTCCCCAAACTAACAAGTGAAGAGTCGTCACGGACAGATTCTACCCTTACTCTCCTGTAGACTGTGAAGTGTCCACTATCAGATCTTCCATGGTGTTGAACAACAGAGACAAGACTATATAAACAGCATTCTTTACCCACATGAGAGTAGTTACCCTGCATTTGGACAAGGAAATGGCATGGCAAATTAAACCAGCTATTATATGATTTTACATAATTGGATCAGCAACCTAATGGAATCTCTCAATACATGGCCTAGAACACAGTCTCGAACTGAGAACCACAATTCAATTAGAGAAAAGAAAATCATTTGAAACAGAACAAGTGTATTAAGAACTATTACAGTTGAGTGGAGATGACATCAAAAATATGACTTGAGAAAGGTTTGCAGCACAAAACTAAACCAAAAAGAGATACTCAACTAACCTCCTTGCCATACATTTGAGGTGACTGTGTAACTTCAAACGGGTCGTCGTGTGTCCTTACTCCTTGACTATCAACCTCACACACCTCTCCAACTTTTCCCTCTGAGCGCTGGGCCATCATATTACCTGCTAATTAAAAAGTCAGTCCGCATTATCACACAATATCCAGGTAATAGTAGATATCATCTACAAAGAGAAAACTGGGTAGGAAAGCATTCAAAGCATCATGATGTGAATCTTTTACGCACCTTGACCATAACAAAGTACCTTCTGCTCGATTGGAATATGAAAATAATTCATCCATGGTAAGAACGATGGCTTCTTCACTTGCCTCTGCAAATCTCTTTTGGATACATTAAGTCCTATTCCCATTCCAGCAGCTGTGTATGGATACAGGTCCAGAACCAATGGGAAAGCAAGATGGCCCTGTAATTATATTTAGCTGATGTTTAGAAAACAAAAGGAAGCTGGATAACAATAACTAAGAAACACAACAAATGCCGCTTTTATGATAATCCCATACCAGCAGTTTGGTGGACTCGTTGTATGAAATCATCGAGGCACGCTGCACGTGAATACACAAAATCTAAAACGAGATATTTAGACTGAAGGGTATGTTCAGATTTTCAACTTTCCACAACTACATATTGATGGACTTAATTTATAGTACAATAAACCGTTCCACATTCATACCTCTGGGCACCGACCAATAGACAACTGCTTAACAGCAGAATGAAAATCACTGGGCCATGGAATTCCTTCTTGTAACAGGAGAATCTTGCAATTACAACCATCATATTCTGTGCAGTTTATAAGAGTACGGACAAGTTCCTGAAAGAGATGAGCTAAAAAGAAGTTATGGATCAGAAAAATCACGTTCAATCATAAAGAATCTAACGTAACTGCATAAACAGAACAGCTTTATGGTATATATCAAATGAAGGCAGACAGTACCTCATTCTTTACAGTTCTATAAGACAATAATTTTATGGCATCCATATGAGAGCAGCGCGAACACCGGTAATTTTCTACTTGTTCTGCAGAAGTGAAATACTTCAGACAATCTTCTACACTGCATCCATCTGACTAAGTTGTTTGACCCACAAAAGGTCAGAATGAGTAAACAAATATAGAGGAAAAGAAATGCCACCAATAGTAAATATGACAAAATATTGTCTGCCTCAGAGAACGTACAATATTTAATTCGTCATCCAACAAAAGGGAGAGTGGCAAGCTAACAAAAAACTCGAACTCCATCGAAAGCTGAAAATGTTCAGAAGGTGGAATAAGTGACATATCTTTTACTGTCAAGCAAAAATTGACAAGAATTTCTTGAGTTTCTTTTGTACAAAATTTATGCATGTAGATCATAACTTAATATTTATTGATAGAGACAGCAATTGGAGGATAGAAAATTTCAGATTTCATCAGAAATAAGTACCAATTCAGTGACATGCAGAACACAGGGTGATCTCCAATAATTTGTGAGTATCAGAATCATTCTCAAGAGAAAATAAACTTCTAGATTAGCAAAGCTGCAACCAATGGCACAGAATCACTTGCCTTGGCAGTCAGACATCTCCATTACTGTTTTGAAAACCAGTATAACCCATGATATAGATAAAATTCCGTGTGAAGAAATTTGTTAACCTGAAAACAGCAATTTTTGCATGTCAAAATACTGCCAAGTGTTCCATCAAAGGGCCCAAAGAAATGTTGCTTCCATATTTCCCACTCGCCAAACTGTTTTCTGTTCTTCGGATCAAATATCCTAGAGGCATCCATTGCATAGACATCTGCCAAAGAGCCACAGTATTTTGGATGGTTGCCCGCAATTTCTTCCTTTAGTGAAGTCAAAAGATGAAGAAGTGCTTCTGCAGCATCCTGTAGATGGCATTGTTAAGTTATGCAGCACCTCAACGAATCAATGAAACAGCCAACTCGGTGTTATTAGTTTACAAAAGGAATAACCTGCTGCCTTGTCAAGTCAAAGCTTGTAACATAGGCCTCCAAAGCATGCATCACCCTTCGCGGACTAGCTGTTACTCTTTCGTCTTGAAGGGCTGACAAATCTGTAGTAAAGAATACACTACATCACAACCAACCAAAACCAAAACTGAGCTCTCTCCCATAATAGGTGGGCAATGGTACATAGATTCTCAGTCACCATTGTACTTGACCTTGGATCCTATTTTTATTCAACTCCAAAACAGTAAGATCATATTTTATCCTTTCCTTCAACACTTTTTGAGGCCTTCCTTGCCTTTCTAGAAGTATTCTGTTTCTAATTTCCCACCACTTCTCATCATATCTTCCTCTTATTGCCTCTTCAAATATCTTTAAACCACCTCGAGCATGTATTGCTCATTTTATCTTCTACTTGAGACAGACCACAAGCTTGTCTATCTCATATTGAAGATACACTATATTATAACGTGTTTGGAAATCAAAGAAGTTGCTGAACTTGCGTAAACAAATCACGTTGAGTTATTTGATCTATAACTTCATATCAAGACATGATGCATATACGGATTGCAAGTCACAACTGAAAAGCAAAACACGTTTTCATGCTAAAGACCATCCTAGGGAAAGTAGTTGGGCTGACGGTGCACCAGAATGGGAAGTGGGCTATTCTTTTGGATAAAATATCAAAAGCCACAGAATTGAAGTATTACTTATTCTTCTCCTATCTGAGCAGGTGTTAAAACTCACTATAGGTTTCAAAATCACCTGGTATACGCCTGACAATTCTTACATCATATCTTGCTTTAACTCCCTACTGGAAGTGACTACTCTGAACCCAAACAGCAGTCACTTTGGTGTGGATGGTTTGACATGGCTGCTGTTCTGAGTCTCCACATGACAATTTGGGAATTTCAAGATACTAACCTGCTATCATTTTGTGTCAAATGGATAAACACCCGCATCATAATTGTCCATAATACGACAATTTAGTATTACACTTCTAATATGAAAAACGGCCACTTGGACCCACATTGCAAAACTTCACTTGTAACTACTCCCACCAACAGCTCTTTTTGGAGAAACTCTTAAAACAGTATAAATGTCTTCTCTTCAGTATTGCATCCATTTGCAGATAATTCAACACCAAAAACTTCACCGATGTGGAATATTGAGTATGTATTCAGTATCTACGGATGATTTCTTTAAAGAAAAGAAATGGGTGCCTGCAATTACTGGAAATTGGTCATAAAATGTTATGTACTGAGATTCCATAGAGGCTAATTACCATTCAACAATGCATGCAAGGCAGTCGTAAGGGGCATATTTTCGAGCTGTTCTTCCAGCGAAGAGCAATCAGCATCGATGAGAATTTGGAGGAATTCATGGAATGCACGAGAACTAGCCAATGCCTGCACCAAAATTCAGTGATTGATGGGGGGGAACATATTTATGATACATAAACTCAGGTAGCTCAAGGCAAAGTTTAACCTCTATATCATTAAAATACAAACTTTGAAGTTCTAAAAGACCAACTGCCAAAGTCTGATAGAAACCCATATCCGACCGAACTCTAACAAGTTACTCAAAAAGTTTAACGGAACTCCTGCTATTATCCATCAAAGTTACCTGCAAAATTGCATTCAAGAAGCAATTGTTGCCGAGATTCTGCAATCCAGGCACCAACGGCAAACCTTCACTCGAGTCCGACTCCCCGGACGTCAGATATTCCGAAATCCAAGGGAAACGTGCCAGATTCCCGTTCTTCAAGGCTAGTATAAATCCAACGGTCCCTAGCCCGAGAATCGCAGACAAGTTAGTAAGACAAAACACTCTCAGAGGGTCAGAAGGAAGACGCCCATTCTTGAATCCTAACAATAGGTGGTGCATATCCACTCGCTTGATTTTCATGGCTACTGGAGAAACCCTAGAAATTTACCACCGCGGCACCAATAAAATCGCAACATAGATGAAAATTGCAACTTGAAAAACCACAAGTGTAAACCCTACTTTCTCATTCATCGGACGATAAAAACTAAATTTCTGTGAATTCAATCAGCCCGTCCCGGGAACCAACAACTGATTATGAACGTGAAAAAACAGAACTCTGTCTCTCTCTCTCTCTCTCGACATTTAGACAGAACAAGCTGTATGCGTCTCTCCATGATGCGAATTGGGTAGGAGATCTGGATCCGACTTACTGGATACCGGATACGGATACGAAAGCAATAGCTTACCTGGTCAGAGGGTCGACTCACAGGTTCAAGGTTTCGAGTACGATACGTGGTACGTGCATCTGGCTTCAGCCTCCCTATTCTAACCTAAAAAACGTCATGAACTGTATCATTAAGCTATTGAACATGTTCTGTGTGAGTCCGATTTGGCCCAGCTCATAATAACCAAACTCTTACATATACACCTTGTTAACCCACAAATATGAGCGGATATAATGTAATCAATATACAAAATCTTTCAACTTCCTAAAATTTTGACTTACTCTCAATTGAAAAGATTGTATTTTCTACTTGAAATTGTATGTAGGGAGTTCCATTTTTTTTTTTGGGTTGACAAGGAGGCCAAAGCTTAACACATACACATACACCCACCGGGAGTCGAACTCCCCAACAGCAGCAAGGGTGCTAAAACATCGAGATGAGCTCGAATTTTTAGCATCAACACTCAAGCTGAGCTCGACTCATGAACAAATTCATGAAGGAAGAAGGTCATAAAGAAGAAACCATATTCTCTAAGGTTGATTTTAGAAGTAGTTGTCACCAAATTCACATACGGCCTAAAGATGAATAGAAGATGGATTTTCTAGGGCTAATCTCTACGAACAATGGAAATGTTTTTTGACCTTTTGGTTTACATAAATATCTTGCATGTACTAACATAAAAAATAACCAATGACATAAAAAGTCCCAAAATAAATTTGATTGATACAAATCAAGCAACTTAACAAGTTAGAAGTCTTATTAAAAATAATAATTTCATGCTCTTATATAAAAAATACTCTAAATGTGATCACCTCAAATGTAATTTATAGTGCTTGAAAATCAAAAGCAAGTGCAACAAATGTAGCTCACTCTACCATTCATGAGGCATATTGTTTTTAGTCCTATATCAAGTGAAAGGTAAAAAGGGTGAGAAATAGCTAAAAACCATATATATATATATATATATATATATATTGCTCTTGGAAATCCTTCACTATATTGGGCACAAAGGAAAGGGGACAAACTTTAATGCTTTTATCAAGGAGAAGGTTTAAATCTCCTTGTAAAGGAAAAAAGAGAATTATTTTGTTCTCATTAAGCTTGAGTCTACAAAAATAAAGGTCGAGTGGAGTTTGAGCCTAGACATTGCAACTTGACCAAGCTCGAGCTCAAATTCAAGCTAAATAATTTACGAATCCAACTGAGTCGAGCTTACTCGTGCTCGACTCAACTCAATTACACACCTGAGAAAAACATATTGTTAAATCAAATCATTTGAGAGTCACAAAACTTTAAGTTCATTATAAAATTGATTTTATAGGTCCCCAAAACTTTTACATATTTAAAACAATCAATTTATACCAGCCACACTTGTAATAGGGCCTGATTTTAGTTTTTATGCTTTAGACCTCGACTTGTGTTAAGTCACTCCTGTGACCAACTATGCACAGCAGAGAGTTTGGTTTCGGTTCATCATCTGCCTCGCATAGATGCAAAGAATCCATGAAGTACACTACTTGTGCTTCAAATCGCAACAAAAAGCAGAAAATTGAAGCGAAACCAGTGGTGATGGTTATGAAGAGAGATCTTTCATCAAGCTGAGCAATTCATTTTTCCAAGAACAAAGATGAAAACTGAATAGCAACACTCTCATTAATCTATACGCGTGTAAACACCTAAAATTTTCTTAGGAAAATCTGATTATGATTTCGAAAATTGGTTTTCAAAAAGCTAATTTTGAAGCACTTGGAATGATATCTTGAATATCAATTTCCATAAAATTAACTCAAATGAGAAACTAAATTTAGATGGCTTGTGACAAGGGGAAAAACCTACGATTCGAGGTCCTATTGTGGTTCAATTTAGTATTCATTTCTTTAGCCTGAAACGTAATTCATTCAATCTTAATTTATTTAATCCATTTGGCCAAGTCTTTTACACCAAATTCACCTTGAACCCATCGAGTTGAGCCATAGATGAACTTATTCTACCTAATATGTGTATTCATATGGTTTTAAAGTGAAAATTATACACAACTCGACCCCTATATATTTATTTATACACCCATTGGATTATTTCGTGTAAAAATATCTATGTGTATGCATATGATTGAGTTTATACAACAAGTATATAATACAAAAGACGACCGCTACATATCTATTTATATGTACATTGGATTATTTTGTGTAAAAATACGTTTATGTGTATGTATGTGCTTGAATCCAAACAATAGGCGGTGCAAATCCACTCGCTTGATCTTCATGGCCACAGATTATGAACGTGAAAGAATAGAACTCTCTTTCTCGGCGTGCGCAACCGGTGCGCATAAATGAGAGTGTGGCAATTGTGTAATATACAGCAGATACCTGACGTATTCCCCAACATGCCGTTTCGGTATGAATGGGAGACGTCTGGAGCAGGTGCGAATTCTTGCTTTGCTCCTACGTTAAAATTTTCTGCTTTTGTCTGGACGCAATTTATTTCAGGGGATTCGTTTTCCCACCATTGTATTTTGGGCTTTTCTTGCAGGCGAATGATTTACGTTAATCTCATTCCCAAAGATTCCCGCTCTACCCCTAAACATAGCCCTCCATTAACTTGTTAAAGCAAAATTAATTAAATAATATATACATATATATAAACATATAAATTCTACCTACTACTTACATGTTCATATAAACATGAGTTTAAAATGTTTTAAGAGTTTTTGAAAAAGTATATAAGACATTATTATTATAACATGAGTAAATAGCATCATTCATGGGTAGAATCCAAACATTATATATATATATAATAGAATGTATATGCATAAATGTATACAATGTATGTATACGTGTGTTACTGCTCTTGGATTCTTTATAACATGAGAATTGAAAAGCCACTCGATCTTCATCGTTCATTCCTTCTCACCTGAATGTGGTGCAAGTCAATATAAAGCTGCTGCTTGTTTCGTTCACTTCTACTTGTGACGAGATCATTTTTCTTGTATGGACACGAGCTTTAGCCCATCTATCTAGTAAAGAGTTTCTATTTGTAACTGTAAATAAGAGTTACAGACATGTTAATCTAAATGGATCAAGCACGACCTGTCTTGTTGACATAATAAGATGAAGATGAAGATTGAGCAAAGTATGTAGGATTTGTTTTGGCTTGTATTAACTCATTTGCTTAAGTATATTGAACTTACATGTATTTATTATGGTAAAAAAACCATGTTAATCCAATAAATTAGCTAGATATAATGTAAAGAATGATAAAATCTTTCAGTCTTACAAGAACAATTAAAAGTTTTACCTGCAATCAAACTTTTTCAATAAGTGATGTTTTTAACTTCAATCTGTCGTTGCAGAAATCGGATCATCGATGGTATCAACAACTAATTTTTCATCACCTTGGATTTCATTGCATCTCACTAACTCTAGATCAATAGTTGGTGTTACATCAGTAACCAAATATACCGATTTAACATCAATCAAATCGGTATGAGTTGCTCATGAGTTGAGACAACTTTTTTTGTATTCCTTGGTTCCTTAACCAATACAATTTTTGGCATAAAAAACTTCAAAGCAACTCATTTAACTTGAATCGTGTTTTATTAATATGTTAAGATGAGAACTTTGATTCTTCTTGCTACAAGAAGCAACCATGAACAATCACTTCCGGTATGCTACCCTTAATATATATTTCTAAAATATTATTTTTGAGTTTTAATCACTCAGGAAATTTTATAGGGCAGCAATGTAATTGCGAGATAGCTGAATGCAAGTCGAAGACAAACCCAATTAATTCTTTATGTGCTTAAAAAAGAACAAGGGATACAGGTGTCCATTTTTGTAGAAGGCAGTGGCCTGAGAAGGAAGCTGCGGCCCTATTTACAGGACACCCTTCTGCATCGATGGTGTATCTTCACTGTCAAAATGGTGGAGCCAGACCTGGACTCAGACCTTATCCTCCTGGACTTGCAGCATTGGGAGGACTACACCATGAGTACTGAACCCTCCACACTCATAACACCACTCTCCAACTCCAGCAGAACAACCAGTTTGCCTGAATCACGCAGTTCTCCGGCTCCGGAAAAGCTATCTGTGGGGTGGACCAACTCTGCAATCCAACCAAAAGAGCCCGGGTCGTTTAGGAGGAGAAGGAAGTGCTCCAAACTGTGTGATTCCTCAGAACATGAAGTCCATATATTCACAGAGAGGGAGAGGAGGAAGAAGATGAGGAGCATGTTCTCTAACCTCCATGCCCTTCTTCCTCATCTCCCACCAAAAGTAAGTTCTCAACTCTTTGTCTTGACAGTTTAGTATTATAAATAAAAGTTGGGTAAAAAAGGAAAACGGGAAGATGTTGGTTTCATCATTAGGAATTCAGAATAAATGTAGCTTTATTTTGCTGTAATGTAAGGCAGCATAAAACTTGATAATAATAGTTATTGTTAGAGCTTCTATGATATTATGTTATGAAATATGTGGTGTGAGGCATACCTAGAAAGCAAGATCGGCACTACTTAATGGCTGAACTGAAACGTTCATCATTGGAGATGGACGATCGATGCCCTAGATATGTGTTGCGTCACTTCCATGTTTCCTCTATTTTCCTTTGTTTTTCTTTATCTGGATTCATTTGATTATCTCCAATCATCTTTTAACTCCGTGGTCGCCCAAGTGGTAGAAGTTTTGGATGAAATAAGCTGACACGCCGCAGTGGGACGTCTCTCTCTCTCTCTCACACACACACACATGAATCTTATGATTTGTGTGGTTGTCGTTTTCATATTGTCACCATCTCAAGGGCTTCCTCTTTCCAACTGCACCATCTTCCTAGCGTGCACGCCGTTTTCTCTTTTATCTCCACATGAAGAAGAATTTAAAGCCTTTGCTATATTGGACCCAAAGAAAAGTTGGAAAAACTGAAATACGTGTAAGAAATGGCTCATACATGATTCTACGATTGATCTTTTAATTCCTTGACATGCGTTTTTTACATCTCTGTGCATCGAATTAGGAGCGATGTGGTTTTCCACGCTAGACAGTTCTCTCGAAATAACATTCAACCGAAGGCTTTCGAGTTTGATACGCAATCCTGAATACCCGGTAGGGACTATGCATAATGCCAGCTTGTAAGAAAAAAAGGAAAAACTTTGTGCATCATCATCTATACAGAAGTTAACAGTTTTGATAGTATGATAGCAGTTCTTGTTAATGGGTGGTCTTCATAATTACTGCTGCATTTCGTATTTTCTCTTTGTCGAGATTTTGA
This sequence comes from Brasenia schreberi, assembly GCA_036023115.1. Classification (NCBI taxonomy): domain Eukaryota; kingdom Viridiplantae; phylum Streptophyta; class Magnoliopsida; order Nymphaeales; family Cabombaceae; genus Brasenia; species Brasenia schreberi. Next base: position 21,628,513 of record JAYKKT010000066.1, read on the forward strand.
GTTAAAATCCTCTCAGGTTGATAAATCGACAGTTGTGGATGAGGCTATTGTTTACATAAAATCGTTGGAGAAAACATTGCAGGATCTGCAGAAACGAAAGCAAGAGATAGGGAGAGAAACGTTCCTCGCCGATCAGGTGCTGACCCATTTTTCGACTCTTTTTTGTTTCTTCTTCGTATAATTCGCATAATGTATTTCCTGCATGGACCATGTTCGCGAACTGATCTATATATAGCTTCACGGGTTCAAGGTGGATGGAAGATTCAGTTAAAATTCAGAACTTAGATTATCCAAAACAAAAAATCTCTCTTCCCTAAAGAAAAAGAACTCTCTCAATTGTTGGTTGCCATTGTGATATATCTTTGTTCATACTTGCATCAAACTCTAGAGGAACAAGAGCGTAGTTTAAGTTTATTTTGCAACATATTTTAGTCCTTTCATGGACTGTTATGCAGCTTGTCATCATTCTATACTTCCTTCTTTATACTGAAGCTTCGTTTATCCGCCTCTCAAATATTTAGACCACCCGAAATCGTGTTACCTGTAGTTAGTCACACTCACCCGTTTCCTCCAGATAATCCACCATTACACACCTGATCGGTTTTGTCATAGTGTATCAATCTTTCGTTGTTGCTTGCGATGGTAATCATCTTGTAATGCGTTTAAATGAACTCCACTGTAACTTCTGTTACTGCATCTGTTTAGTCCGCACAATAACAACTAACTAAGCTTTTTCTCATACTAAATGAATCGGTTAGATGGATTCTTTGTTTTCATACAATTCGATCGTGTCATTGCTAACAGATAACTCAATGATTTTTCTCTCCTTTTTAATATTTTCATTCCTCTAATTTTTCATACTTATTTTATTATTATTTATATATATTTAAATCATCTTAAATATTTTCACATCATTTTATCATTTATTGATGTCATTCTCAATTTGTTTCTAATAACTAGTTTAGTCGGCATAACTATTATACAATTCTAGTTTTACTCATCTAACTATTATAAATTATAGCTTTTATGCAGCAGATTATTATATTTCCCAACTTAATTTTTTGTACTGACCTGTTTTTCTGCTTGTTTGAAACTAGGGTTCGTGCTCTACATATCAAAATGGCAAGGGAGCCATGAAATTCTCACCATTTTCTTGTTCGTTTCAAACTTGGACATCACCAAATGTGGTTTTGAACATATGTGGAGAAGATGCTCAAATTGGGATGTGCTCAACGTGGAAAAGTGGCCTGCTATCTTCCATCTTGTGCATTCTTGAGAAGTACAAATTAGAAGTGGTGACTGCTCATATCTCCTCTGACAACAATAGATGCATTTACATGTTTCACATCCATGTAAGTTATCGATCACTAACCTTCACCATGCATTTAAATTAGCCCATCATTCTAGCACATGGGGGAGGGGGGGAGGGCTCTTTCATAAGCAAGCCATACCCCTATTGACTAGAGGTGTTCTCGGTTTGGTTTGGTTCGATTGTTGCCATCATTCTAGCACTTCACCATGTTTCACAATGGATTACGTCATGAGATTATTGTCCACATTATATATATATATATATATATATATATATATATATATATATATGAGGTTATAAAACTCATGTATAAAAACTTATAAACTTGTCAAGATTTAAATCCATATAAGTAATCTAAACTTTATATATATATGCATATAAGGTTATAAAACTCTTATACATAAGCTTATGAACTTTTGAAGATTGTATATGTTTTATAACCTTATATACATATAAAATGTGAATATATCTATATATAATAGTTTGGTTCAAACACTGGAACTGTGAACCGAACCTTTTCCAGGAACATAAGCAAACCAAACCGGCTCCAGTTTGGTTTGGTTCTATAAACACCCCAATGATTGATACGCCTGACACTCGTATAACAACATGCCGAATGCCAGTCACTAAAGCAATAAGCAAAAAAGATTTGTTATTGCAATAAACTTTATTACAATGCATTCAAAGAGAAACTTTGTGTAAATTAGAAGTCTCCCTTAAGTTGACATATATGCGATTACAGAAACAAACTTCGATTGTTTTGTCTTGAGCACCGGATAATATCTCATCTCTCTAGATGTGAGAGTAGCTTTTACTACAACAATGCCTCTCTCTCTCTCACACACACAAACAAACAAACAAAGAAACACCAAAAAATATGCAAATAAATATGTATATCTATATATCTATCTACAGTGATTCGACAAGAAATTGTACTCATGTCACCAAAAAATAATGGGTGCACATGTCAAAGATTAGCAAGATCTAAGTGATTGGATCTCACCCACCTCTTAAGCGTGTTACTCGTGCTCGTCCATTGTTTTTCAGAACGGACTTTAAAAAAAAATGAAGAACATAATAAAACAAGATCCTGTCTGCTTTTCACGTGCCCACTCAAGTGAATCTATTGCTTTTCGATGGCATGAATATGATTTAAAAATTTATAAGTATGTTTTAAAAAGAATGAAAGATAATGATATTACACTCGTGCCTCCAAAAAATAATAATAAAAAATGAATAGCCAACTAGAAAAATCTAATCACGATTGTGTGTGTGTGGGGGGGGGGGGGGGGGGTACATGCCATTTAGCAAAGGTTATTAGCTAATAGACATACTATCCGCATAGAATCATTCCCCACGGTCATATCTTTTCCCCAATTAGCTGAACGAAATCTCTGTAAAAGCACCTACTGACGTATTATTATGATTATTAGAAGTAGTAGTAGTACTAGTAGAGTTAGAATTTGGACGTCACCATTGCTAACTGCTGATTGAGGATGGTATTGTGTGTAGGCAACAGGTCTTTCCAATCAATTTCATGAAACAATGGCAGCAGAAGAGCAATTCAAGTTAGCAGTAGGGGAGATGATTCTCTGTCTTTCATCTTAAAGGACTTCTTATGGTTAATGAGGGGAAAAGAAAAAAAGAAAAAGAAAAAATATTGTTCATGTACCAGCTTTTCTTATCTATATTTTTGTTTAGATTTATATACATACATATACAGCTTAAGGGGCGAAATCGAGTAACTTTATCGATTGATTAGCACAAAAGGCTGGAAGTGACATACAGATTCCACTGTGATTGGTGACAGCAGCAGACCCAGAGAATTGTTTTGGAGTGAGGCGCTCTTGTATTTCAGGCTGCATTTGTATTTTGATGTAAATCTAGTGGCGACTGTTTTTATATTTTTCAGATTTTGAGAAGCATGCCTTATCTCGCCCTAGGTCTGCCACTGGTTGGAGAGCAAGAATATCACAAGACCCTTTAATCTGCTCTCTATCATTGTGCCATCCCATTGACTGCCATCATCAGCGATATTAACTAAGAAAATGCCATTTAAGAACATGCAAATCAAAGGTGGTTTCTCGATGCTTTGTTTCTTAATAAACTTTTAATTTCATTTCAAACAAAAATTTCCATGTTCGAGAATCAGACATTTTTTATATAAAAAAGTACAAGAAATTATATAGTGAATACTTAAAAAGGAGAAAGAAAAATACCTTACCAATTATGCTCGTCTTTTGAATTAATTACTGATATGACTGATATTCGATTGGACAGCCCTTTATCACGATTTGAGGAAGTTCTCAAAGGAGAAATTGGAAACAGCAGCAGGTTTAGTCCTGGCTAGCATGAGTTTAGAATGTATCTTCTTGGGTCTCTCTTCTTTTTCTCTACAAGAGATGAAATATATTAAAAAGGAGATGAAAAAAATTGTAGAATTGCCATATATCAGACCCTTGGTTTATACCTAATAAAGAGGGATCGGTCTGCATCGCGCCAAAAACTGATATTTTGGGTTAATGCCCAAGGTAAGTCCCTAAAGGTGTTTTTAGTTCATGATACAAGGCCTTTTGTGCTAGAACTACAGTTCCAAGCTCATATGAGACTAAAAACTATAGTACGAATCGTTTATGGTTTTATGATTGATTCACGATTAAAACTGGTACTACAAGTCATGGTTTCCCGTTTGATTTGTTCATGAATCTGATACTCGAGTTTTAACTTCCTAAATCTAGTTTCATGTTTGATAAACATTATTAATATACACATCAATAGATTAACTAGTTCAATTAGAATTACAAATAACAATATATTGCTATGAACTGATCAACAATCTATTTGTCCTTTTGTATTATGAAGAAATTTGGGCAACCCGAAGACAATTGCAACAAATAAAGGTTTATGGGTACTTACAATGATAAGTATATCAACTACATGGTCCGGATTTGGGCTTGTCATGTTTCTCATTTGATAAATGATGCGCACTTGGTAACATAGTTCCTAAAATATCGGGTCCAACCTACATGGTACCGTGAATCAAACACGCCCGGGGGGTTTCACAACGAGTTGGTCTAACCCCTCTAAAGGTGGTTTGGCTGTGTTACCATTAAAACAAACTGTAGTCTGCTAAGAATGATGATAGAAATACAAAGTTCTGACTGCTCATTCATTGATACCTTGTGGCCATAAATAAACATATGGGTGATACTCTCTCTCTCTCTCTCTCTCTCTCTCTCTCTCTCTCTCTCTCTCTCTCTCTAATTGTGCAGTAGAAAATACTCATACCTAAAGCAGGCAACGGTTACAGGACTTTCAGGATAGCCTTTGCCACAGTGAATTGCCATAGCTTCACGTCGATGCCACTCAACAACCTCCTTGTATGATAAATCCCCACCAAAGATATCGAGAGCACTTCCAACTGTGACATCTACACGCCACAAGCCAGCAGACTTTATCCTCTCCAGATCTGACATCATCGTCACGCCACCAGCATAAGTTACCGGAATCTGCACTGCACCAAAAGAACAGGCAAAGAGTGGTTCAGTCAACGCAGCACAAAATGCAAAGACTCAACTTGCATTAGGACACACCCAAGTACAAGACTAGCCAGTGGGGTGCAGCCAAGTTGTAGTAATGCTAAATTCGCCAATTAGACAGTTCAATCAAACATGGGTTGTTTCGACCTGAGGATCAAATAGTTGAAGTTTCATGTGCAAGGCACATATGGTTCAGCTCTGATATTAAATTTGAACCTTAAAACTCTGAAAACCCATTTCGGATCATGGGTTTCCCTACCAAAACGTGTCAAAGCAGGTTCAATCCATGGCAGCTTCAGCAGCCCTCCCAACAAATGGAATTGAGAAAATCCAATTCACACGTCAGAAGGTGTCATAGGTAGTTGTCATGACTGATCACAGCAACATTAAAACAATATTACATTGTTATTTATTAACAAGAAGAAACAACAACAACAATTACTAAGCCTTTTCCCATACTAGACGGTTCAGCTACATGATTCTTTGTTTCCACATAGCCCTATCACGTGTCAAGTTAACTCACAATAAGCTAGATCATTCTTTATTGTTTCTTTTCAACACTTTTATTGTTGTTCTCTATCTCTTTTAATACTTTCAAAATCTAGTTTTTCATACCTTCTTACATGTTCTTCTTTTGATCTTCTTTCTATATGTACAAACCATCTTAACCGATATTCTCTCAATTTATCCTTTATTGGTCTCACTCCTAATTTGTTTCTAATAACCTCATTATGTATACTCTCTTTTCTTGTATGACCACTCATCCATCTCAACATCTTCATTTTTGTTACAGACATCTTTTGTACATGTTGATGGTTAACTGCCCAACACTGAGAACTATAAAACATAATAGGTCTAATTGCTACTCTATAATATTTACCTTTTAACTTTAATGGTATCTTCTTATCACAAAGAATATCTGATGCTCCTCTCCATTTTAACCAACCAACATTAATTTTATGCGTAACATCTCCATCAATTCTTCATCACTCTGAAAATTGACCCTAGGTATTTAAAACTTTTCTTTTGGGGATGCAATGTGTGCCAATTTTAATTTCTGTCCTCTAAAGTAATCAAATGATCAAACTTATATTCCATATATTTGTCTTTATTCTACTAAGTCAGAAGCCTTTACTTTCTAATTTTTCTCTCTATAGTTCTAATTTTCTATTATGTCATCTGCAAATAACATACACCAAGGTACTTCATCTTGAATATATTTTGTTAACTCATCAATCACCATTATAAATAAGTATGGACTTAAAGTTGATCATTGATGTAATCTAATATTAACTTCAAAGAAGTCTCACTTCTTCGTGAGTCCTTACACATTTTTTTGCACCATCGTACATGTCTCTTATAAGGTTTATGAATGTCAATGAGATACTTCTTTTTTCCAAGGTTTTCCAAAGAACCTCCCTCCGTACTATCGTATTCTTTTTCTAGATCAATAAATATCATTAACGAGAAAGAGAAAGAGAAGAAGATAATACTCACACAGGAGAAAGCTGACCAAGCAAAGCTACTAGCTCTTCAACGACGCCAAGCCTGCAAAAGGTAAAGCCTTATATGCCAAACTGAAGTAACAAAAAAAAGAAAAAAGACAATATTTGGGTTTGCTTCTAAAAGCAATATGGAGATCACTTTATATTTCAGGCAAACAGAAGAAGGTTTCTGGATCAAATTGCATGTAGACAAATGTTCAATTACAGTTAACACTGGTGATCAGTTTTAATGTGACAAAGGACGACCTTTTATCAGCCTGTCAGATAACATGAGTACGACGGTGTACCTTTTACCCTAAACGTCCACCCCATGAACCAGGAATTCATCAGCATATGTAGCCAGGAAGCTCAAAGTTGCCTCATCAAGAATTACATAACTAAACTTCTGCCATCTATCAGTTACGATCACATAATTCCTATACTGCAGCATTGCCCATGAATGAGAATGTACATAATAATAAGACATTTGAACAGTAAAACCAAGTATAGTGTGGCCTCTATACTGTCAGAAATCTCACACCAAATGCTGACTCAGGCACTGTTTCAGAAGCTTCTTATATTTCATCAGATGAGAAACCTGTGACCTTGGACGACCCTCTCTCTCGGAAGCACTCTGATAAAGGGAAAGAAAATCCAGGGAAGACAAATTGCAAAAGCAAAACCACCTCTGATGTATCCTATGCCGACACTGATGGTCTCAGTAGACCAAAGTTTATGTTTATAATGTTGTACAAACACACGCACACACATGCAGCAGGTTATGCAACTGTTGGTTCCAAAGTCAGCCGTTAAACCTAATTTGGGTTCAGGCATGAAATTGAGAGGATCCTTATTGATGTGCATTGGTTTGTATATGTAGTATTACCTATTTCGAATCCATGAGGGTTCGTGGGATTTGCCATATATTGTCCTTTAACAGGCCAGCTTGGGTTTTATGATGCACATCAGGCCTTCCATCAATTCATGCATGTATGCTTGACACGAACCCCATGCATCCGGAGAGATGTTGACATGCACATACAAATAAAGAGGGAAAACAGGACAAAAAAGGAAAAAAGGTTTTCTGGTTAACAACAGGTATACCTTCTTTCGACAACTGAGATCCAAGACCAATCTCCTTTTCCCAATTTTTTTAACCAGATTTTTCAACCTTTCAACCTCCATTTTTCCATCCTTGAAAACATACTGAAACCCCAAAAATTAAAGATGCAGAAATTTCCAAGCAAGAACACAAATGTTTGACAAACTCGTAGTTCATTTTACTGGCCATGGATACAGACAAGATCATGAGTCAGAAACATTTATATGCCAATAGCCATGATTTGACGAGGAGACCTCAATGAAATTTGGACTGGCAGAGAAGTTTACATATGACAAGAAAAGAATTTTTGGATCAAATGTTGATTGCATGGGGACACCTCATTACGGATATACATACCGAAGTCACTATTACATGGCTGGCACCTTCATCAAGATAATTCTGAGCATTGTCACAATTGATCCCACCGCCTAAGTGTAAACCACCTAAAAATGCATCTTCAAGTGTTTCTATAAACATCTTCAGAAAGCTTTTCTCATTATGGGGTGCATGTTTGGATGCTATAAAACATATATATGTTTCTTTAGTCTTTAAGTTTGACACTGAAAAATGAATCCCCAAATCAATGGAAAAGTTGTACTATACAGACTCGGCCCCCGTGAGTCCAAAGCAACAAAGATCCAATGAAGATTCTTCACTGTTTTGATGATTCTAGGTTCTTCAGCCAGTCCAGTTTGAAAGAGAAAGCCTGAAACCAACTGTTATGGATCTGAGGCTGCCTTTTAGACCCCAAACACTTCTGGAAGTGGGATAATCCAGGATATTCTTAGTTGTATATCTACATACGTATGTGTATGATCAAATCATTCTCTAAAATTTTCCGATAAAGCATCCATTTGAACCCCTTGTGGATGGATTTACCCTGAAATGGAATTTCTTCCATATGAAATCAATCCCCACACCCTCAACTGAGTGATTTGGATTCTTGCAAGATCCAATAATCCAAATCTCTTACCCGTGCTCAAAGGAGGTTTCAGCCTGAACAGTGCGACATGAATCCATTTTACAAGCTTGGTTCTTGCAAGAGATTCGAGATCCATTTTCGAAAAGCTCAACTCTGGCTATATACAGACACAAGCACGACTGGAAAAGTCCATCTTCGTGTCTACCTAATGTATGACGAAAAAATGTTGGGTTCTATTCATCTTGACCTGTTTTTTTGTATAAACACAAAATGGCATAACACAGAATGAACCCAAAACAAGAACTTGCCCGGTGATATGACACCCCACGTCAAAACTCAACATAAGTACAACCTGAAAACTCTATGTTTATGTCACCCTGAAATGTAATGGAAAGAAACGGGTTGTGTTCAGGTGCCCCTCGTTCTACATGAACACAAATTATCTCCACATGAACATGTACGTAACGCAAAATGGTGACCCATAATGGTAACACGGAACCAAATCCATTGCATATGCGAATCTATAAACAAGAGGCTTGCAAATGATTATTTCGAAATCTATATCAAGATTTTTTAACTTAAATTTTTTATACCAACCGGTTTGTACCCGACCCACTTGTGCATATCCGCATCCAAATATGTTCACACTATAAGGATATAAAATATTTCTACTACACGCACATCCCTATTAGCTAGCGTATCGATGCTTGCCTCTCGATTCTTTTCCACTCCTTTTTCTCTTGTCGCTCCACTTTGTCTCCTTTGATGGGCTGGTTCGGTTCAATAACCGAAACCCAAACTTCCTTTAAAATTTAAAACTGAACCCAAACCGATTCGGTTATATATATATATATATACCTACATGTATAATATCTATATCTATATATATATATATGCATATGTACATATATAAATATATACATTATATACACATAGTTATGTATATGTATACATATATATATAATATGTTATTTGGATATATCCGACTAGCATGTATATATACATATATATATTCAGTTATTCGATTTTCAAACCTTGAAAACCAAACCAATATTTTATAAAAGTCTAGACCGAAACCAAACCAAATAGGCTTGGTTCTTGCAAGAAATTCGAGGTCAATTTCGGCAATAAAATACAAATGGAAAACAGACACGAGCACGACTAGAAAAAGTCCATGTTCGTGTCTACCTAATGTATGACAAAGGGTTCTATTCATCTTGACCTGTTTTCTATACAAACACAGAATGACATAACACGAAATGAACCCGAAACAAGAAGTTGCTGGTGGTATGACAACCCACGTCAAAATTCTGCACAACTACAACCTGAAAAGTATTGTTTATGTCCACCCGAAATGTACAGGAGAAAAACGGGTTGTGTTCGGGTGCAACTGTTTCTACATGAACACAAATTTATCTCCACATGAAAATGAAAGTAACTCAAAATGGGAAGATCCGTAATGCTGAACAAGTTGTTTTTTCTCACCTCTCGCAAGAATCCGATTCACTCTAGTGAGGACATGGAAAATGGAACCGGATCCATTTCATATGTGAATCCATAAAGGAAAAAGCTTGCAAATGATTATTTTGGAAACTAAATCAATATTTTTCTTATAACTTAACCTAACCGGATTGTACAACCCCTATTTATTTAATTTTTCAAGAAAAATTCTAGGCACAGGAATATGATTTTCAAAGACATTTGTATAATAGGTCTCAATTCCACTTGTTGTTTTTGGGTATATTCCTACTGTCAAAAACAGAATTTCGACTATTACTAAAGCCGGAATAAAAATAATCAGAATAGGATTATTCCAAACATTGAGAACAGTGGGAGTACTTCTCCAGATTGCCGGAATATGTCTCTAAAAACAACAACAAAAATAAAATTTATTCCAATGATTCTTAACATATTCCAGCTACGATCAAAATTATATTATTCCAACTGTTCTGGTGCATTTATTGACTGTAAATAAGTTAGGATATAAATAATTTTCATTGTTCTATCGAAATTTTAGAGTTTACACAATCATTTGTATAATTTCCAACTTTAGATGATTGGGCTCATACAGTTTGTTTCATCACAAAGACCATCCTTTTGACATATGATAGGCCGCTAAAATATATGGATTCCCCAACTCCCACTTTTTCTTATTTATTTCTTATTTATGATTATATAAATATAAGAGCAGGAGGATTGAGACAAGGAGTACGTGGAAAGAGGAAAAGGAAAAGGTGTGGTCGATTTGAAAAGGGATCCAAACATCACACTGGAGATCCAAATTCCTACTTTAGCATTCAATTCATTCACTTTATAACCATCACCGGCTTATCTACTAGCTAGGTACACCTACTACTGCAAATGTTTCGGGTCGGTTCAGATCTTTTGTCAGAATTGTTTAGTTTAAAGTCAGGTCTGGATCTGGGCCCACATTTGTTTGACAGATCTGGATCATTGCATACGTCAGATCCTCAAGAAGCCCCAAAATACAGGCAATGCTGAGTCTGACGGTGTGCAGCATGTGCATTGTTGGGCTGGAGAGTACACTCCCATGAGAATTATTTCTTGGAAGGATGAATCTGGTTAAGAGATGCTATTTTGTGCTTCAGGTGGTGTTTGTTCCATGCCTGTTTTGTGTCCAAAACAGGTCGAAACAAGCACAACACGATTCTGTCTAGGTCTTTTGGGTGGATAGTAACATGATGTTCATATCGGTTATGATATCATGTCTGAAATTGCCACCAGCAGTTTCATAATATGCGTTGTGCATTACTCATATTTATGTCAAAAGCAGGTCAACACGAACACGGCCCAATTTTTTCTTGCATCACCTTATGTGGACACAATTACTTGTTTGTTCTTTGGAGGTCATCTTTGTGTCTGGATTTCGTGTCTCTACATAACCCATCTATGGTTATGTGAGCAAACTGGTTGCGCATATTATTGGAGTTTTCTTTTCGTGTATGAATTGGACCCATTATTGGCAATGGCTTAGCTTCTTTTTCGTGTAATAGTCTCAAGATTTCATACTATTATGACGAGATGATATAACTTAAATCGAAAGATAATTAGCAGACGCATGAGCACGAAAAGAATAACTCTACAACGAGCTTTCATTAGAGAAAACTGAGAGTAAGTTACAAGAATGACCAAATAACACTCCAAAGTTGTCAAGTAAGTTATAGGAATCTTGAGGAAAACAAAATACTCATATTAAAAGAAATCCATAAGGGTGATATTGCTATTTAATTATTAATTTGAACGTAACAAGACAGATTTAAATAAAGCTTAAGAGCCCATACTTAGTTTCTCTCTCTATAGAGAGAGAATTTGAGTACCGCTTACCCATTGCATTTTAGAGACTTGAATATTCTTTAAAAGTTATAAAAGTGCAAAAAAATATAAAAGATAACTTAAAAAAGAGTGATTAGATGATGCTCACAACACTCATATTAACCCATTACTTTATGGAAAAATGACTAAGGACCAATTACCTGTTTTGATTCATATAATGAGGTTATGTGAAAGTGTGGTGTGTTAATAACTAGTTGTATAGTTGAGTTATTGGGTGGGTTCAAATTATCAAGTCTAGTATGAAGGATTTCGACGTGCGCTCATGTTAATCCATTACTTTATGAAAAAATACCTAAGGCTCAATTACCTGTTTTGATTCATATAATGAGGTTACGTGAAAATGTGGTGTGTTAATAACTAGTTGTATAGTTGAGTTATTGGGTGGGTTCAAATTATCAAGTCCAGTATAAAGGATTTCGACGTGCCTTGAGTTTCTGGATACAATGTTTATTTTATAAAAAATATTTCATGAAATCAAAGAAGAGAACCTACATTTTGTGAATGTGACTATTGGGGCTGAAAGTGGTCACCAATAACTTATATAGTTAGGTTTGATTTGGTGTTGATACAATGACATCTACGTTGAGGAAGGTAGAACAACCGTTCCAACTCAAATTCCGAAAACCAAAAAATAAGTGTTAAGAAACGATTGAATCCATGACCACTATATATAATTCAACCCATCTCAAATGGTCGAATAAGCATTCTTCGTCACACTCTACAAAAAATTCTAGATCTGTCATTGTCTACTTTAGGAACGACCACACTTTATCCAAATCCAAATCCAAATAAAAAAATATTGTTTTTTACTTGAGTATCGTGATCGGCAACGGCGTGGCAGCCACGTCACGTCGAGCAATTCCGCGCTCTTACACACGTGCTATCTACGTGGATCGCCGTCAGCATGCATTACTGCTCTCCTGATGGCCCCACCTGACGTCCACCTCCCAATGACGTGGCGATCGCCGACGACGTTTGACATTCGCCCAAAGGTGTCCGTCACGGAAGACAAGACGTCACGCAATATATGCTCTCGAATATCGCTTTTTACCACCTTTGCTTATATTACTGGCGACCGCCTCGGCTTTTAAGCTCGGTTAGGCATTCTTAATCTAGATGCTTAATTATGATTAAGGATTGATTATGTTGCAGTTATTCATGATTCTTGATTAAGATATATTCGTCCGGATCGCTAATTATATTGAATTATGTCGTTGTCATGAACCGCAATGGGCGTCACGCATGGTGGCGGCATCCATGAAAGTGGTGGTGGGGTTTTAGATTAAAAACGAGAGAATAAGTCTAAAGGTATGATTCTTCGGTCGAGTAATGATAATAGCAAGAGCAACAACAGTGTTGGTAGGGTTTTGGATCGAGAGAATGACAGTTAGACTTTTCTTTTTTTTAAATTTTTAAAGAGAAGACATTTTCCAAAAGTAAGAAACTCTCAAAAAACGTTTTATTGGCATTTTCTTAGAGTTTTTCAATCATATAAATCACAACAACAATAACTAAGCCTTTTCTCATACTAAATGGGGTCAGCTACATGAATGCTAACAGTTAACTCAAATATAAACTAAATTATTCTTCATTGCTTCTTTGCAATACTTTTGTAGTCATCTTTTTCACAAAATCAGAAAAATAGTGTATCACTTTCGATCAGGTCACAAAATCAGAAAAAGGGTCTTCTCATTCTGCACATACAGATCCATGAAACGACCACTAAGAGAAGTTTCAGTGATTCATAGTTCATGCAATCCAAATTTGATACTAATAAGTGTAATCTACGACATTTTTTATGCTTAGAGTCCTTTATCTTTGTTTAAAGTCTCAATCGGCTAAGATGTATGCTCTCACATATTGCTTTCCACCACTTTTGCTTATATTACTGGCGATCACCACGGCTTTTAATCTTGGTTAAGCATTCTTAATCTAGATGCTTAATTATGATTAAGGATCGATTATGATGCAACTAATCACGCTTCTTGATTGAGATATATGGATCTCTAACTATATTGAATGAATGATGTTGTCATGGATGCAATAGGCATCATTCATAGTGGGGGAATCCATGTTTAGAGACAAATATGGCCGACACTAACGATAGATATCAAAAACAAATACACAATGACGATGGGATCGTCAAGTTGACATTGCTACATAGACATGTCCGGTTTCGATTTACCTGAAACTTGAAACAAGAACCAAGCCGCTTCAGTTGCGGATGTCAGTCTTAATTTTTTTTTTTTGAAATACCATGTAATGTGTCTTGTGAGAGTGAACTTCCCACCAAATTTTCTAGTTGATGGTTTTTATGGTGTGATGCATGATAAAAATGTGTTTGAACTAACTTGCATTGGGTAGTCCAACCGTTTTTTCCGACAAGAGAGAGAGAGAGTGAAGCTACTAGAAAACCTTCTATGCTAGGTATTGAAGGACCGACAGCTGGCCTACAGGCTCTCAGTTGTCATCGTTGGGAGCGCGATCGGGCTTCCTCTCATTGTTGGGAGCGTGACCGCCGACTAGACTTCCTCAGGTTTTCGTGATCTCTTCTGTTAGCCTTCGCCCTTCGGGCCTACTGGACTTCTTTTCATCCTTTCCTCTCAATCTCTCATCCTTTCCTCTCAATCTCTCATCCTTTGCACATTCCTAAATGTACCGACTTGCTCTTTTCCCTTCGTATATGGATTTAATATTCATCTCATATGTTGGCATTCATCTCATATGTTAACACCTTTATTGCCTCTGTATAGATCTTCTCTTCTTTTGTCAAGAATAGTGATGTATATTGACTCGGTATTGTATTTGGGAATATTGTATTGCTTATGTATTTTCTTACGTGTTGTACCTGAGAATCTATGTTGCATTTGCTTTCAATGCGTTCAGATTCCTTACTGAGAAGTTTCTATTGTATTTAGTTTCAAATATCCTTTGCAGGGGCAAGTTCCAAGCAATTCATACTGTTATGTAAATTATAGCTTCAAAAGAATGCAACATGCCTAGTTCCAACTTTCAAGTTATGTCGAATGGATACTTCTCCAAGTTAGCACCTTTATTTCTTCTCAATCTCGTATTGTCCTTGCAGTATTTGGGAATATTGCATTATCTTTCAATGTGTTCAGATTCCTTAATGAGAAGTTTCTATTGTATTTAGTTTGAGATATCCTTTGCAGGGGCAAGTTCCGAGCAATTCATACTGTTATGTAAATATTAGCTTCAAAAGAATGCAACATGCCTAGTTCCAAGTTTCAAGTTATGTCGCAATTGAGATGCCTGTAATTCTCTGGTGTCTGACTCAGTAGTGAGAAATATTGAAAATGTGCAGCTCATGATGGGCCAAGTTGTTAACTTGTTATATATATTCTTTCGCTCTCTTCACTTGTTATGTGCTGAACTGAACTTGCTATGTATTGATCACTGTAGCTTGCTGTGTGTGAGCTAAAGACCACTGTAGCTTGTTGAAAAATTGTATGATGGAGAGTTGTTAACTTGTTATATGTATTCTTTCGCTCTCTTCACTTGTTATGTGTTGAACTTGCTATGTATTGATCCCATTTATTCGTGTATCCATTGATTGTGATTGAACTTGCAATATTTTTTTGCTAAACTTGCAATCTTTTTTTGAATCCACCTAGTTAGGAATCATGCAATATTTTTTTGCTTCATAATTAATACTTGTGAATCTATTTTTGTTTATTGATAGTTAAATA
This sequence comes from Brasenia schreberi, assembly GCA_036023115.1. Lineage (NCBI taxonomy): Eukaryota > Viridiplantae > Streptophyta > Magnoliopsida > Nymphaeales > Cabombaceae > Brasenia > Brasenia schreberi. Next base: position 21,643,936 of record JAYKKT010000066.1, read on the forward strand.
TTATTTATTTTCAGATGTCTAATATGTCTGCTACTGGTAGTACTTTGTCTGCTTCAATCACTAGTAAATTTGTATTTTGAAAACCCGAAAAAGGTTGCCTGTTTTTGGCACATATATCCTTGTTACAAGACAAAAAGACAGGAGGTAGAAATGCAAGTTGGCGGTGTAACTATTGTGGTTTAACTTACAAAGGTTCTTATTTTAGAGTGAAGTGTTACCTATTAAAATAAAAAGGAAATGACTTAGTTATTTATTTCAATGTTACTGATCAATATCTTTCAGAGATGAGACAAATTGAGAGAGAAGCACATGAAAAGGTTAGACAATTGCAAGTTTCCTTACCTACTAGAACTATAGAGAGAGTTTTGAGTCTTGGGAACTAATAGTCTCTTAAGGGAAATGGTGTGAGTACTACACATTGCTCGATATATGTTCTCAGAATATTTGGTTTAGTTGTTGACAAAAGCTGTTAAAGAAATCTTATAACAAATATTTAATTTTCTTTACAATGGACCACCTATTCTTGGTCCCTTATAATGTTATCTTGGGGGCCGTTTGTGTCATCAATCTCATAAAGGAAACATCATTTTCAAATCAGAGAGGATGATCATGGGGAAACCTTTATGCAAAGTCCAAAATAACAAATCCTAAACTCACACCGAATTGCATATATTAAATGGTGACATATATAGGACATGTATTATAACCTTCCGTAATGCAGGTAGAAAAGTCATTAATAGTCCACATTAATGCTCCTAGTAACTTGAAATTTTGCTCTTTGTAAGCATCAAGTGCATCAACACCTTCTTGTAACAACTACAATTTATACAATGAAGGTAGAATATACGTATCAATATCATTTTCATGACCTTTTTTCCAGGAATAAGCAAGGACAAAATAAATGAACATTTCATGCGTAACCATGGAGCAATATTGTGAGGAATAAAAAAACTTGCCATATATTTCAAGACATTCATGGGACAATATGGATTAAATCCATCATTAGCACGCTTAACCTGACATTACGAGGATCAAAAGAAAAATCAGGATATCAAGCATTGAATTCTCTTCATTGCAATGCATCTGTGAGTTTGGCTCATCGCTTGAGACAATCTAATCCGCATCTTTTTGTTGACCAAAAGATGATAAAAGGACGAACAGCATGGGGGCCATGTTGCTTTGTCCTTTCTAATGTCATAACTGCACCGCAAATTTAGTCTCTCTCTCTCTCTCTCTCTCTCTCTCTCTCTCTCTATATATATATATATATATATATATATATATATATATATATATATATATATATATATATATATATATATAGAGAGAGAGAGAGAGAGAGAGAGAGAGAGAAACTGGAAGCTGGCAGATAGCCTTTCATACTCGATTTTATTATCTGCATGGTCTTTGCTATTGCACGGATAAGTGAAGATCAATCTTCGCCTAAAGATCGATGATCATAGGAACAGTGCATTAAATGTGATGTATAATAGGCAACTTTATCATCAACATTCGATTAATTATACAGATAATAAATGGTTAATAACAAATGCCACATCCCACTGCACCCTTCTCTCTCTTTATATATATATATATATATATATATATATATATATATATAGGTGTCCTAATGCATAATGTTTTTCTTGTGCATGATCTTGCATAAACAGCTCCGTCGTTTGGCTTTTGAAATCTAACACTGAACTTTTAAATTTGCTCTTTTGAATTCAAAATACTATCATACTTTTATACTTTACGTTTAATGCAATATATATATATATATATATATAACACCAATTTTTTTCTTTCCTTTTCCCGTAGGGCTCAAGGAAATAGGCATGGTGAACCAACGCTTTTTCCGTACTAAGTGGTTTCGACTTCATAGATTCTTAATTTAGTTCTCAATCTTGCATTATATTAGTCGTATCATATTAGCATTTTTACACAAAAGAGCAAGAGGCATGGTATCCTTTCAACTCGAAAAAGTAACTAAAAATGCAACTCTGTTATGGACCATAAGAACAGACTATCAAATTTTCAGGAATCTGTTGGCTCATGACGGAAGGTAGCCACACACACACACACCCTCCATACCTTGTGGTGGATGTAGATTTTTTGGGTGGGTGGGGGTAAACTGCTTATTCGACCAGGTGGAACAAAGTATGTGATAGTTATGGATTCCATCGTGTTTTATAATTTTTTTCATTGGTTTTTCAAATTTCACGTAGAACGACCGCCCCACCTCGACTCAATGCAGATCCGCCACTGCCCATACCTTAGTCGGTGGCAAAGAGACTCTTTTCTTGTTCATGAGCTTTTCTTTTTTTCACATGCATGTCAACATTATCGCAGACAAATGCATGCTCTCTTCTGTCGTAGGCTCTCAACTTGTTCGTGCGTGTGTGATCTTGCATTTACACTCGATGACGAACGCGTTATCCTATTGATTTAGAATATCCATTTAGTGGCTCGTACAGTTTATATCTAAAATTTTATAAAATGCTTATGAGTTGGGTTCATATCTGCTGTACAATATCTGGAAACCACTAAAGGGATTTCGTGATAACAGTCTCTTCTTTTATTGATCGCAGTCATTTTCGAATGCTTTTTATGTGGATAGTTGGGTTTCATCTCTTCTTCATTCCTTTCAGGTCAAAAGATTTTCTGGGGGAGATTCATCTGAAGTAGACAAATCTTTTTCTCCTTAGATGGGTTTCTCTTCTACATGATGCTGCTCTGTGGAAAACCATGAGGCATGTGTTCCATTGCCTGCAGCCCATTCATTTGTGATGACTTGTCATATTTTTAGCACTCAACACCTGCTGTTTGGTCTTCCATGGACGGATATCTTGTAGAAAACACAACCTACAGTGACCATTTTTCTGTAATGAGCTCTACCTTTGTGTCTGTGTGTGTTGTGCATGTGTATACATTATTTACGGAGCTGATGTGGATGCGGCCTAAATTCTTGTAGTCGTATATTTAAATCATGCAGAACACTTTTCATTGATTCTTGTTCGATTGTTTATGAAACAGAGAGCACTGTGGGCTTTCACATGCAATAGTTAATGGGTTAAGTATATATATCATTTTGCCTTTGATTACGTTAAAGTTTTTCTTTCGATGACTTGTTGATTTCCCGAGCGGCATTATTTTTGTTTGTGAGAAGGGTTTCGTATGAGGAATGAGATCATGATGTGAGTGGGTTATCCGTAGCGTTTACCTTTATTCGCTGGGTTATTAGCAGCTCAAATCCCACTGGCCCAGCCTCTCTCAACCTCTCTTTATGCACAGAAAGAGAAATATCCATTCTGTATTACACGCATCCTATTCACATCTCTGTAAATAATACAGAAAGGAGATTTCTCTTTCCCATTCCTCTATTCAACGACTGCGGATGACTGCCTCTCTCTCTCTCTCTCTCTCTCTCTATATATATATATATATATATATATATATATGTGTGTGTGTGTGTGTGTGTGTGTTATTACCGATCGAGGACTTGGTTTTACCAAATATGCTCAAAAGGCTAAGGCTCTTGGATTTCTCCTGCCGGGGCCTACAATGCTGATGTCATCATGTTGTCAGTGGCTGCTTTCAAATTGGATCAAATTTCTCCTGTGAATAAGATATTATGACCCATATCTATCTACTTTCTTGTGAGATGGATTTAAATCTCTTATAAATATCTATCTTATGTATATCCTCATACATGGATCTGGATCTAATCTTCAATTGGACCAAAATCATTATCAAGATCCAAAGCTCAAAATAACACGCCTTGGAACTGCTCTTGGCATGAAATTTTGTGCAAGCTCTCTTTGTGAAAGTTCAAGATTCAAAATACCATTTCATGTGCTTTAAAACAGGCCATTTTAAGACAAATTTTTTGAGTTGAAACACATTTCCCTAAAAAAAATTGGATATTTATGCTAACATAAACGAATAACATTACTTGTTAGTACCTAAATGTCATGAAATATAAGTCATAAGTCACTAAAGTATCAAAAATAAAAGATACTAAAGTGACAATTTTGAGATACACAATATATAAAAGTTTTGGTCTGTGCTTCTTTGGTTTGCTTCTTCCTCCTTTTGGTGTCAGTCATGTAATGCAATGCATGCATTAATAAGCTATTGTCTCACCTTACGGCATAGCTGCCGATGCAAAATAAAAAATCGCGACAACGATCTTTTGGATTTGAACGACTCGGGGCGTTAAAATGGAGACAAGGAATCCATGGAGCCAACTCCACCTAATGCAGGAAATAGGTTGGTTACAGTTCTTTAATTTCTTCAATCCTTTGGCCTTTCATTACTCGAACTCATGCTTCTTTTGATCGATAGATTTCATTACTTGAACGAAAATAAATCTTATGGAATCACATCAAATATTTGACGATACATTCAATACCTTGCTAAAAAACCAACCTTATTTGCCAACCACAATAGTGTTCGACAAAATCAAATTCTCTCTCGAAATGTTCTTCAAAGAATCCATTCTTGGTCATTCTTCCCGCAACTAACGAAGAGATCTTGATGGAATTGCCATGAATAAACAGTGGAAACATGTTCGTTGCTGCAAAAATTGTATCATCAAGAGTTTAGAAAGCATTTCAGATTATGAGATGCATGCTTGGATGCTATAGAACATTTGATATTTCCTTAATCTTTAAGTTTCGCACTGAAAAGTGAATCCCCAAATCAATGGAAAAGTTGTACTATACATATTCGGTCCCCGTGAGTCCAAAGCAACCAAGATCCAATGAATATTCTTCACTGCTTTGTGATTCTAGGGTTCTTCAGCCAGTCAGTTTGATAGAGAAAGCCTGAAACCAACTGTTATGGGTCTCAGGCTGCCTTTTAGACCCCAAACATTTCAGGAAGTGGGATAATACGGGATATTCTTAGTTGTATATCTATATATGTATGTGTATGATCAAATCATTCTCTAAAATTTTCCTATAAAGCATCCATTTGAACCCCTTGTGGATGGATTTACCCTGAAATGGAATCTCTTCCATATGAAATCAATCCCCACTCTCAACTGAGTGATTTGGATTCTTGCAAGATCCAAGAATCCAATTCTCTTACCCGTGCTAAAAGCCAAAGGTGGTTTCAGCCTGAACAGTGCGACATGAAATCCATTTTACAAGCTTGGTTCTTGCAAGAGATAGATCCATTTTTCGAAAAGCTTAATTCTGTTAATATAAGGCAATGAAATGAAAACCAGATATGAGCACGACTAGAAAAGTTTGTGTTCGGGTTATCTAATGTATGACGAAGAAATTTTATTGTTGGGTTCTATTCATCTTGACCTGTTTTTTATACAAACACAAAATGGCATAAACTGAAATGAACCCGAAACAAGAAATCACCCATGATATGACACCCCACATCAAAACTCATCACAAATATAACTTGAAATCTATATGTATGTCTACATGAAATGTACAGGAAAGAAACGGGTTGTGTTCGTGTGCCCCTCTTTCTACGTGAACATCAAGTATCTCAACATGAACATGAACATGAACGTAACAGAAAATGGCGACCCGTAATGGTGAAATGGATCAGGATCCATTTCATATGCGAATCCATAAACTAGAGGCTTGCAAATGATTAATTTGAAATCTACATCAAGATTTTTTTAACTTAAAATTTTTACCTAAGTGGATCGTGTCAACCCGATTTATTTAGTTTTTTAAGGAAAATTCTAGAGACCGGAATATGACTCAAAGAAGATGGATGGCTTACAGCAGATCCAAACTGTGGGGTTCAGATGATGGGCTCCCCCTTTTGGTATATGATAGAGCCACCGAAAGATATAGATTCCCCAACTCCCCCTTTTTCTTTTTATTTAATTATTTTATAAATATAAGAGCAGGAGGATTGAGACAAGGAGTACGTGGAAAGAGGAAAAGGAAAAGGTGTGTTCGGATCAAAAAGGGATCCAAACACCACATTGGCAATCCAAATTCGTACTATAGTGGTCAACTCATTTACTTTCTAACAATTTTCCCCCACCAATATGAGCTTATCTATTATCTTGCTACGTGCAAGTGGGTCGGATTAGTTCAGTTCTTTTGTCAGAATCGTTGCTTTAAAGTCAGGTCTGGATCTGGGCCCACATCTATTTGTTGGATCTGGATCCTTAGAGACCTCAAATCCTCAAAAAGGCCCAAAATACAGGGAATGCTGACTCTGACGGTTTGCAGCATGTGGCTTGTTGGGTGGAAAGTACACTCCTCTAAGAATAACTTCTTGCAAGGATGAATCTGGTTAAGGGTTGCTATTTTGTGCTTCATGTGGTGTTTGTCTCATGCCTGTTTTGTGTCAAAAACAGGTCGAAACAAACACAACCCGATTCTCTCTAGGTCGTTTGGTTGGATAGTAACATGGTGTTCGTATTGGTAATAATATCATGTCCGAAATTGCCACCGGCAGTTTCATATTATGTGTTGGGAATTACTCAAATTTATGTCAAAAACAGGTCAACCCGAACATGGGCCACATTTTTTCTTAAATCACCTTATGTGGACACGGTTACATGTTCTTTTCGGGTCAGCTTTGTGTCTTGCTTTTGTATCTCGACCATGACCCATCTATGGCTATATGAGCAAATTGGTTGTGCAAGTTATTAGATTTCTTTTTCGTGTAATATTATCAAGATTTCATACTATTATGTCGAGAGGATATAACTTAAACTGAAATATAATTAGCAGATTTATGAGCATTCCAAGAAAGAAATAATACCTCTACTACGAGCTTATTAGAGAAAAAAGTTGATGCACACACTTAGGGATATTCATGGGTGGGGAGGGATTGGGGATCAAAATCTCCGTCCTATTCCCGTTTTAGAATCTTATCCTGTCTCCGGTTCCATTCCTGCAACGGGGACCAAAAACACCCTCATTCTCATCTTCATGTTCCCATGGGTCTTCACGGGGACCCATCGAAAAGAAGAAAGATGCTCAAATATAAGTTGGAGCTCACGAAATGAAACCTAATTTATGTAAAATGCATCTAAATTGAAACATGTTATTACGAATGAAATATGGGAAATGACGATGACTTCACGAATTCAAAAAAGAAGTAACCCTTTCTTTTATTTATTTTTTCTTATAATGAACCTAATTTTGTACAATCAATTAGGAGAAGGGTTGGGACCACATTCGTGGGATGGGAACCTCCTATTTCCATCCTGTCCGGACCCTTGTCGGGGATTTCTTTGCTCTCCTCATCCCCAAATCTGCTTTATTCGAGACACAGGACTCATGGGGATCTATTTCCCATGAATTTCTATATACATTTATAAATCAACTTAAAGATCTTCATCATTTAATCGAAATAATCAATATTGAAGTTTGAATTTAAAAGGCATTTAATACACATTATCATTACTTTTGGTTTTTTAAATTCAAATCTCTTCTGTTGATCAAGTTGAATGAACGGTGAAGATTTTTTTAAGTAGATTTCACTATATATAGATTGTGCACATATATAAAATAAAGAATCACAGTTAATATATTCTTTTTATGGATGAAGAAATGACCAAATGACAGTCTCCTGTAAAGTTGAATTGCAAGGAAACAAAGAACACTCACACTAAAAGAGATCCACAAGGGTGATAGTGCTATTTCAATATTAAATTCGAACATGACATAGGACATACTAAAATAAAGCTTATGAATCCATGTTAGCCAACCCTCACTCGGTACAAGAAAAAGGTTCAGTTTCTTTCTCTCTCTATTACATATATATATATATATATATATATGTTTTAGAAAACTCATTGTTGCACATCTTTGACAATGAATACTCACGTCCTCTCATTATTCCTTAAGGGCATAAGTATCATTTAAAAGTTATAAGGTTGTTTAAGAAAATATAAAGAAAACCTTATCACACTTGTACTCCCAAAAAATAAAAAGTAGCGAGTAAGAATAAATATTTATTGGCAGAAATGGACAACATTCAATTACTCTCTCTCTCTCTCTCTTATATATATATATATGAAAACTAGGATATATTTAATGCGTACCATACTTAATAGTTATAAGATGTTGTAAAGTGATGGGTCCTTTTATATTTATTGTGATGAGACCCACCTATTTGTTGAGTATAACCGAGCCCCTCTCTCTCTCTCTCTCTCTCTATATATATATATATATATATATGACAAGTGTAATACCCAACATGACCCAATATCTAGTCAACAAATACATACACATATATAGGGACACTCGATTATGCTCAATGGTTTTGATACTCAATGAATGTTAATAATGTAAAAATGGTGAGTCCCATAGCAATAAATGCAAACGAACCTATCACTTTACACCAACTTATAACTATTAAATATGGTATGTATTAAAGATATCACAGTTTATATATATATATATATATATATATATATATATATATATATATATAGTCATGGCAACAACTAGTTTTACAATTGAGTTTGTGGGTGGGTTCCAATTGTCAGGTCCAGTCCTATTTCGACTAGAAGAACGTAACTGAACCGGCATGCGATAGATGCATTACTGACGACTAAGAATTCATGTAACTGACCCCATTTAGGATAGCAGAAGGTTTGATTTTGGTGTGATATGAACCATGACTAGTTTGGAAATGCGTAATCCAAGATCCATGAGGAGCACCCGAGATCCAAATCCGATCGCAGATAAGAAAGGTATTTGTCTTTGAATTGGGTACATCGTGATGGGCCCCGCAAGGACGTGGCAGCCACGTCACGTCTAGCAATTCTGCGCTGTTACGCACGTGCTATCTACGTGGATCACCGTCAGCATGCGTTACTGCCGTCCTTTCACACCGGCCCCGCGGAAGAAACGGCGTGATGCTCAAAGTGACGAACGGAACGGAGTCTCCTTTGCCTGCTCAAAGTGACGAACGGAACGGAGTCTCCTTTGCCTGCTCAAAGTTGTCAAAGTCCAGGTCCGTCACGGAAGACGAGATGTCGATGGTCAAATAAGTACTTTATTTTTTTAATAATATAAAATATTGCTGTATTTACAAAGCAAATGACTAATTATAATTTCAGCCCTTTGAAGAGAAAATTAATCAATGATTAAATGCTTGAAAATTGAAATAAAATAATCAAGCCTTTTAATATATAACAATGTTTTTGCTAAGATGGTGAGGTTGAAGTCAGATGCACGCCCAAGGTGTTGAACTCATGACCTTTAATATATGAAGTTTATGTTGCACTCAAACTAAAAAAAAGGGAGAGGAGCTACAACCTTACTGGTTAGGATGTGAACTCTAAAGAAACTTGGAGTTTAAGGTCCTGAGTTCAATAATCCATGGGTCTGTCAAATGCAGCTCTTGCCCATATAAGCAACAAGTAAATGCATTTAGGTGTAATAACTGCACAAGGAGAAGATCAAGGGTTCCACTCAAAAGAACCTTTAAGTTGAAGGTCACGAGTTTGATCCCCGAAAGCTTGCATATCTAATAGGTTCTCCCTAACCTAACTTTTTTTTTTTTTTACTATAGGAGGCCGAAGCCTAACACACTTGCTCATTCATGCACCCTCTAGGAGTCGAACTCCCCACCAGCAGTGACAACATTAGACTACCTTGCTGTTGAGATAAGGCTCTCAGTGCACCTAGATTTGACTACTACTACAACTACAACTAAGCCTTTTCTCATGTTAGATGGGGTCAACTACTTGAATTCTTTATTTTTTTTGTAGAATTCATGTTAAGTCCAACAAAGTTTTACGCTGGCTGTCGGAAGCCTAACACAACCCTCCTTTTTCAGGGCTTGGGACCGGTCATGCAAGGGTGATTCCTTATATAGGCAGAGTTAGTGCACCTAGATTTGACTATCAAACAAAAATGCAAAAGCTTGAGAGTTATGTTAAAATAGAAGAATTAGTTAAGATATAGGACGACCACAAAAGTGTTAGAAAGAAACAATAAAGAATGATAAGGTTATGTAGAAACAAAAGAATCCATGTAGCCGACCCTATCTATTATGGGGAAATGCTTTGTTGTTGTTGTTGTTGTTGTTGTAGTTAGATATAACTTTTGTTATTTCTTCGGATACCTAAGGATTTGTACATGATCTATTTGTGTGTATTCATGTCTAAGGATGTTTACATTATAAGGACACAAAATATTTCTATTAAGCACATATCCATTTTTGCTATTGTACACCCTTAAAATACGATTGAAAACCATTTTTTGAATATGATTAATTCACACACCCTTCAAATACGTTTGGAAATCATTTTCTTGAATATGATTATGATTGGTGTATCTCATATAAATATATAGACAAATACGTTTGGAAATCATTTTCTTGAATATGATTTTGATTGGTGTATCTCATATAAATATATAGAGTATGTTGAAAATGATCATCATTCATACACTATTCAAAACAAATGATGGTGATACTTTACAGTGAGTAGTTGGAAGGAGATTGCTTACCGGTCTAGACTACATAAGTAGGGACAATTAGTCTCTACGAGGTGTTGTATTAGTCGTTGCTAAATACTTTTCATTGAACGGTGACAATTGGATGCTGACTGTTTTCACTTCTGGTTCTCACATATCATATAATCATATAGAGGTATAAAATAGAAAGTTATTTTACCAAGCTTTATGAACATAAGAGTCTAGGATATGTTGATAGATAAAGTTTGAAGTCATAAAGTTGGACTTGCTTTAAAAAAGAGCTTGGATGTGCCATACATGCCTAAGACATGAGCATTATTATATCATTTATATCCTATAGAATGCAAACTCTACTAAAACAAATTGAGAGATAGAGTTCTAGATGAAATTGTATAGTTGTTGGGCAATAGGGTTCATAGAGTTAGTAAATATTCTTGAGATGGGATGATGTTGGCTTGTTTGTAAAATATGAGAAATGCTTTCTACATTGAGTTATGAAAACTTAGTGGTTATATTACTACTTAAGGTAATAATTGTTCTTCCTATATTATTTTGGGTTGATATGATAAGTTTTGTATAATGTGTTAAATAAGTTTGATGTATGCTGCAATCATGAGCTTACCAGTACTTTCCACTCTTTGGAGTGAGTGGATGGACAAGTTAGATTGAAGGGCAGCCTCAAATAGCAAGGATGGGAAATATTATTCATAGGCAATGTCTTACATCACATCTTTCTTGACATATAAGAAGTTAAACTTATTGACATATAAGAAGTTAAAACTTATTGGCAAATGAGGTACTACCGCTAGATATATTATTAAAATTTATTCTATATAAGTTATATATTTGACAACAATGTTCATATAATCTCTTTTTCATTGGAGATCGATTGAAAACCCTTTTTTTAGGGATTACTTGAACAACTATACAATTTTACAATATCACGGATAGTGTGCTCTTTCCACTAAACAATTACCCCACAACATCAAACCAAATGATGCACCACACCTATTATTTGTAGTGTTTCGTAGAGGTTGAATTGGTGACGACACGTGATACACCAGTTGAGTCAAGTTGCATGAATGACATCCAAGAACATCCTCAAGCAATGTTACCGCACATTATTAGTATTGCTTGATTCTGTTTGGTCTTACTCCCACCTATCACCTTATCACCCAGATGATGACGATAAAGATGTGGCAAATCATGATGATACAACATTAAAGAGTGATGAAGGTTTATATTTATTTGATGTATGTAATGTAAGATCATATTTTCTCTCTTTTTCTTTTCTTTTATGAACCCAATTAATCGGAAACTCATATATATATATATATATATATATAATTGAATTGTTAATTGCACCTAGGCAAATTCTATACATAGGCATATATATATATAGTTGTATGAGTTCTATAATTTATAATTCAATAGGTATATGGTGGTACTATCTTTTTCTTGTACGGAGTGACGCATTGTTTCTTTCCATGTGATAGTACGACAATATATTTCTCTCACTTTGTATGAAACATGAGTGAAAAAGGGAAAGAGAATAGTAAGAAAAAGAAACTTATTTCAACCTCCAGACATATAGAGAACACTTGTTGAAAATAGAGTTTAAAAAAACGAAAATTGACAATATAGCAAAGAGACAAAAGAGAGGAAGTAATCGAAAGACAAAGATAAAGAAAAAATTCCGGAAAGAAAAAAAAATGTGAGCGAAAGAAATCAACAAGACAGTAAAATGAGAAAAGAGAGTTTACTTCCAGGATCAATGTTTACAATATAAACACAATTTGTGAATAGTAACTCTCGTTGGATTCGTCCTTTTCATCCTTCAATTCAACGTTTCGAGGCAGAGGAGACGAGGAGGTGAAAAGGCGGTGGGGAAGGCGAGAATGGGACTTCCGTTCGACTGTCGACACGTTTCTTTAGTGGAAGAACGGTAACGCTCTCCACGGGGCTAGCGCGCTCGTTTATAAAAATGACAGCAATCCTGTAACGCTCTCCAGTGGACTAACGCTCTCCTCTCCTCTATAGAAGACGTTCCAATCCTGCGAAGACATTCCGTCTCTCTCTCTCTCTCTCTCTGAGCACATATACTAATGGCATGTGTGATGCAGAGACGTCTCTGCAGTTATTACTTCTGCCTTCTCTTGCTAGTGGGTAACTCTCTATTTCTCTCTCTGTCTGTGTGTGTGGATATAATGCAGTTGCTTCTTTTAGGTAGTCTGATCTTTTCTTATCTTCATCCGTTCTGCTTGGTTGTTGTTCTATTTGTGAAGGCGAATTGTTGCAAGGACAGACAGAGAACCTCACGGTGGGCATAAACTACGGTCAGATAGCCAACAACCTCCCTTCGCCGTCGCAAGTAGCCGTCCTCCTTCGTTCCCTCAATGTCCGTAAGGTGAAGCTGTACGACGCTGACCCCAATGTCCTGCGCGCCTTCGCCGGCACCAACGTCGAGTTCGTTGTCGGGATTGGCAACGAGTACCTCGCCAAGATGACCAACCCTTCTCTAGCTCTCAATTGGGTCCAGCTGAACGTCCGACCTTACCTCCCCAACACCCTCATCTCTTGCATCACTGTCGGCAACGAAGTTTTTTCCTGCAACGACACCACCCTTATGGTCAACCTCCTTCCGGCGATGCTGAACATTCACAACGCGCTCTCCACCCTCGGTCTCGCCGACCAGGTCACGGTCACCACCGCCCATTCTCTCACCATCCTCTCCTCTTCCTACCCACCGTCTGCCGGCGCTTTCCGGCAAGATCTCGCCCAGTATATGCAGCCACTAGTGAACTTCCACGCTCAGACGGGCTCCCCTTTTCTCATCAACGCCTACCCTTATTTTGCTTACAAAGGAAACCCGAATCAGGTCTCTCTCGACTACGTTCTGTTCCAGCCGAACCAGGGGGTTGTTGACCCTGTTTCGAACCTGCGTTACGATAACATGCTGTACGCCCAGATCGACGCGGTTTATGCTGCGCTGGAGGCGATGGGGCGGCCGGATGTGCCGGTAAGGATATCGGAGACCGGGTGGCCGTCGAGAGGAGACTCTGATGAGGCCGGGGCTACGGCGGAGAATGCTGGGATTTATAATGGGAATTTGTTGAAGAGGATCGAGATGAAGCAGGGGACGCCAATGAGGCCTTCCGTGCCGTTGGATACGTATGTTTTTGCTCTGTTTAATGAGGATTTGAAGCCCGGTCCGACGTCGGAGAGGAATTATGGATTGTTTCATCCAGACGGCACTCCCGTTTACAACCTTGGGCTCAGTGGGGTTCTTCCTGGATATTATGAATCAGGGGCGTCGTGGAGGAGCAACCAGGTAAAGTGGAACACTCCTAACGTCTTCGCTGCTGCTTTTCTGTTTCTTCGGTGCTGATGGTCGATACATTTTTCAGTCAAAATGGGTTATCTTAAAGTGTTTTGTATTGAAAAGACTGCTTTTGAATCTATCCGGTTTCCTTTCCTGGTTTCTTGTTCCAAGTTTTAGTTGTTTTGGGTGAGGTTAAAATTACCCAAAAAATGAGTTCCTATTGGATACGGAGTCATAGCCTCTCTCAGCTCGTAGACGCTTATTCCTCATGAATATGCTTGTTTTATATACATGATTTTTCTCACAATAGTTCTGTAAATCAGGAGCTCATATTTTTCTTTCTTGCGATTCCATGCAGATATCCTGGACTGTGGGTTTTCTGAATATCATGGTTATGATAATGTGCGCTCAATATTCTTAATTAGCTAGCTTATAAGAACAAAGGGAGTTCGAAGCCTCGCGGTGCTCTATCGAACAAGATTCATTCGCCTTCCCCTACAAGCTCTATCGAACAAGATTCAGTACGGTGAGTGCATACCACACAACTCTTCTTGATGGTTAGTATGTGATTATTACTCCTCAAACAAGATTAAGAGATCATTTAGTCAAAAAAAGAAAAGCCAAGTGACGATTTACGAATTCTATTCGTGATTTCATCGCTGCCTATTTGGAGTCCATGCTGTTTAGGCGTCGTAGAGAATGCACTTTGTGGTAACCAGGGATAGATTTCATGAAAAAGTTTGGGAAAAAAGTACGTGGTCATGACCACCGGTTTCCAGTGGGCAATCCAAACAGTGGACAACAGTATCACTCCTTTTCGGTGCTCACCGAGATGTGGTGCAGATTTGGAATCTGGTTTCGGTTTCTGTCAGTGTCTGTGTGAGTTTGGCTCATCGCATGAGAATCTAATCCGCATCTTTTTGTTGACGGAAAGATGATAAAAGGATGAACCACACGGGGCCATGTTGCTTTGTCCTCATTTCTAATGTCATAACTGCACCGCAAAATTAGGTAGGACCTACCAGCTCAACCTATATTGGGCTTATGGCCGAAGGTCGTCGCGCACAACCCCCATACCTTAGTGGGTGTCCAAGATTCTTTTCTTGTTCATTAGCTTTGCTTTTTTCACATGCATGTCAACATTATCGCAGACAAACGCATGCTTTCCTGTCCTCAGCTCTCAACTTCTTCTTGCGTATGATCTTGCATTTACACTCGACGATGAACGCGTTATCTTATTAACCCTACTTGCGATTTGGAATATCCAATTAGTGGCTCGTATATTTCATGCCTAAAATTATTCTCATGAGTTGGCTTCTTTCGGAATTTCTGTGTACGAAATCTGCTGTGGAATATCTGGAAACCACTAAAGAGATTTTGTGATAACAGTGTCTGCTTTTATTGATCACAGTTATTTTCGAATACTTTTTATGTGGATAGTTGGTTATGATCTCTCGTCTTCATTCCTTTCAGGTCAAGAAGATTTTCTGGGGAAGATTCATCTGCAGTAGAGAAACAGCTTAGGTGGGTTTGTTTTCTACATGATGCTGCTTTGTGGAAAAACCATAGGGCATGATTTCGTATTCCATGGACGGGTATCATGTAGAAAATACAACCTATAATCACCCGTTTTCTGTAGGGCTTCCCTACAGAAAATGAGCTCTACCTTATTATATATGTATTTTTTATTTACGGAGCTGAGGTGGATGCCGGCCTAAATTCTTGTAGCAATATATTTTAATCATGCAGAACAGTTTTCATTGATTCTTGTTCGATTCTTTATGAAACAGATAGCACTGTGGGCTTTCACATGCAATAATTAATGAGTTGAGTATATATATCATTTTGCCTTTGATTACGTTGAAGTTTTCTTTGGAGTGACTTGTTGATTGCATGTGAAAAAGGCATTATCTTAGTTGTGAAAAGGATTTTGTATAAGAGATGAGACCAAGATGTGAGTGGGTTATCCGTAGCGTCTACCTTTATTCGATGGGTTATTACCAGCTCAAATCCCACTGGCCCAGCCTCTCTCAACCTCTCTTTATGCACGCACGCGCGCACACACACACACAGAGGTGGTCATTGAACATAGCCATGGAAATGAGAAATCTCCATTCTGTATCATCCGCATCCTTTTCACATCTCTGTATATAATACAGAAAAGGATATCTCTTTCCATGGCTCTGTTCAATGATCTCTCTCTCTCTATGTATGTATATATATATATATATATGTGTGTGTGTGTGTGTGTGGGTGTTATGAAGAAGTATAAGAATAGAGGCCCCAAATCCGAATGACGGAAGTTTTCAAATAAAGAAAGCCATGTTAGTTCCAACCAAGCAGAGTTCTAACATCGGGTAGGACTAGTTCGAAACTACAGTTCGTTTCAGCAAGCAGATGACCTGGGGAGTGGTGGATACAGAAATCCATTCAAGGTGAGGCAGATACCCCGTGGTTACAATCGTGGGCTGGTTGACGATTGAAGATAAGGTTCACAGTTTAAACAGTGGATTGTTTTATTCTCCACGGATTTAACCATGGAACTATTCATGGAAAAGTATGATTCTGATCAGTGGTCCGAGATGATCTTTTCACAATAATTTAGTTTTCATTTTTACTTTTTCGAATGATGTTTCATTGAACTCTTTCTTTTAGAAGGAAGATTTCCAAACTTAAACATTTGCTTACCACTTAAATCTCCACTACTTTGAGATTAGCCAGTTCAAGGTTCGGCATCCTATGCCAAAACATGTAAAGCAAATCGAATAACCAGCAACCCGATCAAAATCGAAGGAAATTAAAGACTATCAAATCATGATACAAAACCAAGAAATAGAATAGGAGAATAAATGGCATTTCAACTCGGCAGAATGTCGATATGTTACATTACCAGAATTTCCAAGATTCTAAATTGAATCAGGATATTTTGAAGCAACACGAGCACCTTCGATTCCCAACTGAGAAGGGAAGGTTGAATCTCAGTGTTGCAGTAGAAACAATCTTCGTGAGAACAAAAAGCAGTACCCTTTAATCAGCCGGAAACCATCCTTTAAACAGCCACAAATACAATAAAGCCTGCAGTTTGGCAGAGTAGAACATTTGTCAAGAAAACCAAATGCAGAAAAACAATGGCGACAAAGTTCAGTGACAAAATTCGAACTTTTAACGGATCAAAGAATCCTGTTCTTTGGGGGCATGGCGCTCTGCAGGCAACAAGATCTACACCTTTTACAGTGATTATTCTCAAAACGCAAGAAATTATATTTCATCGTTCCAGTTTCCAGGTATTGACAAGCCAAATATCTCATTAGCTAAATCATCAGGAGACCAGCACACAAAGAACACTCGTTTTTCTTCTCCTCACATTCGTTAATACTTGATACTTAAGAGCACATGCTTCAATCCCTAGAGCATAAATAAAATGGCCACCAACGCCGTTGATTCCTACTCTGTAGAATAATACCATAGTAGACAGATTTTCATCGTTGCCTAGTGCAACGGGAAGCATCAGTATATATGATAACGATGTCAATCATAGTATATTTTTCATATCAAACGAAAACAAAAGCTGCAGCAGATCAATTTTAAGGTCTACCGTCATTTTCAGCGACAATGCGGACTTAAGTCACTGCTGATACTCTTGTAGTATAAAGAGTAATAGCATGGAAACAGGCATACCAAGAATAAGAAGGTACAATGTCGAAACTCAAAATTATCTCAAAACAGAACTATAGCAGAAACCAAGGCAAGTTAGGTGCATACCTAGAATAAGAAGTGCAACAAACATCACTGATGTTGTTAGTAGAGGAAACCGTTTATTTCTAGCAAGGTTGTTCATCCTTTGGAATTTCCTTTGAAGAGAGCCAACCCATATACTTGGCCTTATGGTGTTTGCACCTTCCAAACAAAGTGTTTGACCAGAACCAAGTGATGAAACCAACCATGTCCAGGTACGTCTGATCTGTTCAGAAAAATTCAACTATGCTTCAGATGCTTAATTAACACTATTCCAGAGACCAAAACGTACAAAAACGTCAGAGTAGAAAATTAACACTTTTTTGGTTGATGATCCTTTAAATCAAGAACCCTTCGTTATGCATGTGCATCCAAAATGCCCCAATATCCGCTGAATCACAACGGAAGCTGGAACCATGTAAAAGATCAGCCTGTCTAACCTAAAGTATGTCATAGAGATGCATATACAGATATGAAATACAAACGGATATGCATCATACAAGATGGGTTTTGTAGAACTACAACAAAAGGACACAACCAACAATGCACAAACGTGTACATGTGATACCTGCATGCATGTGTGGGGTTTAGTGAACGCTGAAGTACATACAATAATTGCAACAATAAATGTAAGTTAGCAAGTGAAATGAAATATAATCAAGTAACAAATCTAAGAAAAATGTGAACAAACATTAAGAAAAAAAAAATCAAGACTACAAGAGGAACAAAAAAGATAACATCAAAACAAGCAACATTGACCACATTTGACATCAGTTTGCAATAGCATGCATCTATAAAGTGCACCAGTTTAGTCAAACATCAAGCCAGAGAATCATGCTAAGTGTTCATGTGTTCTTATATTCTACTTGTTATGAGTCCAACTCTATGTTCGGTCTGAGTTGATATACGTTATCTGATAATTTTAGATTTAATTGCACGACAAACACAAGCTACTATATGAGATATCCCTAATGCAAATCATATAGTGGAGTAGCAATATCCCATTCTATCAGCTTTAGCTTGACCAGGTTCGTGATTGATAAGACCCAGGTAGCAAGCAGGTCTGGACATGGGAAATGTTATCTGGTTATGAAATATCTCATATCTGGACTAATACTATCCGAAACCAGTTCATGTAGCCAACTGGGTCAAGCACAAAACTGTTCTGACCTGACCTGTTCACAGCCTTAGTAGTTGTGTATCAATCAAAATAACTTTTGCAGCTAAATATTGATAAGCAGTATCCCATGCAAATTCATCTCGGCACTTGAATGATTCAAATTTTCAACTGGCTACCGCATAAAGAGAGAAGATAAAAGACAACTGCAATCAGATTTAATTGTATTCTGTAGAAGTAACCTGTTCGTTGTAAGAAACGCTAGCAGTTGAAGATGATGTTATCTGTCCAACATTCAATAAATAGTCATCACCCGTTTCACCATCTTTCTTTAGTTTAATTGAACTTTGAGATATTGTATTCTCCATAGCTGATCCCATGTAGCCTAGAAGACCCCAAAGATCCAGCCTGCCTTGGAACGGTTTCAGCTTTTTGTTGCTAGCACTATCATCATTGTCAGCACTGTCAGTGCCCTCCAGGTCCCAAGCTCTAGAATTTGTATGGTTTCTGTTTCCAACTGTACCTTGGTAGAAACCATTTTGCTGCCAATCTCTTCTCTCATGCCCATTAGAATTCATTTTTGAAGAAGGAGAAAGATGATTATGGTCATAATAGTTAAGATGTGGAGCACTCTTAGACTGAATCCCATAGCCTGCATGCCTAAGACAATTGGTATCATGGTCTATGATTACTTCATGATTTGGCGTTTCATCAGTTTTCAGCTCAATTATTTCATCACTTCCGTCATCAAAGCCAGAAGGGGTGGGCTCATCTCCAGATGCTCTAAGATGACTTCTGTCCGTATCATAACTAACAGAATCGGATGAATCACCACCAGTAAGGAATAAAGCTAACTGATCCCTATCTTGTTCATTCAAGTTTATCCACTGGTCGTTACCATTGACATCTGCCAAAGATGGGTGCTGCAGGCTTTTCTCTGTATATGTTATTTGCTCTCGGATTGCCCGAATAAACTGGTCATGTCTTGGCACAGCGTCTCTGTTTAATTTCAGATTATCAGACTGACCAGATATACTAACGGCTCTCTCAAAATCCTCCAACTGAACAACATTTAATTAACTAGGTTAAAAGGGATATTTTAATATCCGCACAGGGAAATAATTAGTTCAAAATAAAGGAAAGTTCACCATAATACCTGCCATTTGGTTGTTCCAAGAGCAGTAACAAGATCCCTCCGGTGAAATTCAATCGAGTTAAGTAGTTTTCGGTCAGCAGGTTCAGCTCCAACAAGGCTTTGCTCGTGTAAAAGGGTTCTGAAAACAGACTCCATCCTGGTAAAACCAAAAAAATGGGCTAAAAGAGTTTCATTTCTTCTGTTCTTCATTTTCTTCCGGTCAGACACAGGAAATGTCTCGATACAAATTGCAGCCACAATACTAAGAATCAGCTTGAGAGGTTCATGTAAAATGTAAGGTTCAATTACCAATCAGCTTAACGTACATTTGCAGAAAAGAAAAAAAATGTCACAGAAGGGATCACTCGCGTAACGGAACATGAATAAGATTTCTTAGAAGATGCCACACAGCCTGATTGAATTTTTTAAGCCACAGCATCCTCGGATCAATTTCGCGTATGGACCGGTCATTCACATAAACATTGAAAATGTATCTTCAACAAGTATTTTTAAAAGGGGAAAACACGCCTTTAAGAGGAACCCTTAAAAATGAAGCAAGGAAAACCGTGAATTTGAAGAAACCACCAACACAAACGAAAGATGTAAAGATCTGTACTATAAAAAAGGATGTAAAGATATTCACCACATAAAAGCAGCAAGAATATGCGCACAAAAAGTCAATCCAAGAGATGGAGAACAAACCTGTCGGCGGAGTCTTGTACGACTTCTGCGGCAGAGAACAAAGGATCGTTCTCCCATCTCTGCAGATTTCCCGGCATCTCTAGCGAAAGCAACGGCAACAACGAGTACAAACCGCGAATACGATGTCACAGATTCAACAAACCCAAGAGCCCAATCCTTCTAAGAAGCAAAAACTCCGTCTCTTCTTCCATCCGCGTAGCAATCACCCAAACCACACGTATCATGCTCTCCTTCTTCTCCTCTTCTCTTTCAATGGCCTCATTCTCTAAGGAGAGGGCATCGAATTCAAAGGAATCGACGCCATCGAGAAAATGTTGCCGGTGGTTCGGTGAGAGAGGATTTGTCCTCTCAACAACACGGATCAAATTACGCAACGAATCATACTATTATCATTGCATTGATTGTGGGGTGTTGGAAAGAGGCCGAACGAAATGGGTCTCCCAATGTTTGGATGCATCAACCGTCAACCACAAATCAACGCACTCAGTATTATTAGCTCCCGAGGATTTGCAAAGAGAGAGAGAGAGAGAGAGAGAACAAGACTTGTGTTATTCAGTACGAGTCGCCTAATATATTTTTTTTCTTTTTCCTCACAAATATATTTTTCTTTTTCTTCACAAGAAGAGGCTGAAGCCCAAGACACACATCTCACAAGAGGTTGAAAGCCCAACACACATGCATCTTATGAGAGTCGAACTCCCCACCAGCAACACCGACGCTAGAGCACCCTACCGTTGAGCTAATACTTTCGAGTCGCCTAATATTAATGCATCAATATTATATTTAATATTTGATCCCAATTAACTAATATGTATGAATAGTAAAATGGGGTGTATGTGTGACACTTATGTTATTAGTATGATATATCGTATCATTTGTGAGGTAGAGGTCACTAGTTCGAGCTCGGCCTGACTTTGGTTCTGATTCTACCTCTAGGATAACTTAGACATAGCATGTTCCGGTTCACTTGGAACTAAGAACCGAGATCAAGTCGACTCTGGTGTCCGTTTGGAACTATCAGTTCCAGTGGGTTTAGGTTCTAAACTGTTTGGAACTGAAATTTTTTTTTTTTTTGAATTTTGATAAAAAATATTAAAAGGTATAGAACCTACAATTTCAAACTGCTAATTCCGGTTTCATAGAAGTTGGAATCAGAACCGAACCAGGTTATCTCTAGTTTCAGATCTGGTTCTGGTTCCAACAGGTTCTGGCCCGATTCGGTTTCGATTTGAAACATAATTAATACTCTAGAACCGATGGTCCGAACTGTTATTCTGTTCTGGTTTTGAAATCCCATTTTCATTTCAAGAAATTAAAACTTGAACCCACCTAAAACCCGACCCAACACCCGCAAAACAAACACCAGGCTCGAACCTGAAGGGGGCAGTTCAATTGAGGCTCTACGTTTTGGTGGAACAGTTCTCCTGGTTTATCCGGAACCGGACAGTTCTAAGAACAGGTTTTCTACATTTAGGATGGGAACTAGGAAATGAATTGGGAAATATTTAATTTTGGGATATTTTTTGTGGCTAGAGATGTTAACGGATATGATATATTTGATATTGGATCCAAGTTTCCATAAAATGGGTCGTATCTGGTACCTGAAATCATCTGTTACATTCTGGTTCAGAGTTTTAAGATATATTAAATCATAAGCTACATGCTAAATAATATAATATAGCTTGTTTACCAGTTGGGTTATATTTTTTATCTGTCCATTCAATCTGATTCCGGGTCCAATTAGACTAAGACCCAATTATCAGAACCAGTAAAACCATATCGATTCGTTTACTTCCCTATCTTGGGCAACACAAGATACGTGACATGAGGAGACGATGACCGCATTCATTATCATCACGAACTAATATTACATTAATTGTTATTTATTTCTCTAATGTCATCAGAAGAAACTATATTAGTACAAAAAGTATGATCTTTGTTCTCAAGAAAGAAAAATGATTGATTGATATATATAATGTAATATTAGTACGAACTAATATTACATTATATATATATATTGATTGATTGATTGATTGATTGGATCCAGTCCACCGTTAAGACTGCTTACTCATGTTCACTCATTCTTTTAGATGACATGACTTTAATAATGATATATTTTATAGTTTTTAAAAAATTATAAATTACACTCGTGTCATCCAAAAACAATAGCTAATTCGGATATATATTAAATAATGATCTCAATTAAGCATAGTCGGTTCCAAAATCACCTGACGGTCCCAATAGGAACGAAACCGGGATAGGAACATGCAAGACTTGGAACTAGGGACTACGTCTGGTTCCACCTTATTGAATCGATGATTCTAAACCACCGGTTTCATATATTTCTTTCTATTTTTGTAATTTCCCAAATTTTGTGATGGTTTTTTTATTTAGGCCTTAAACCTGAACCGGTCTGATTCCGGTTCTTGGTTCCAGGAATACAGGGATTGGTCATGTCTAATCGAGAAGCTAATACTAAGATATTTCGAGTGTTTCGTATCTTTCTTTATTATATTGTACTTTACCCATTGAAAATTGTTTCCTTTACCAAACTGACCCAGATGGAATGTCCTTAGCTGAAGACTTAAACCTACCTTCTCAAAATCTGCATTTTTTTGTTGGCGTGCTTCTTTTCTTTTAAGAACAAGGAGGAAGCCGAAGCCAGATGTTCACCCTCGGTATCAAACTCATGACCTTCAACGAAGCCAGATGCACACCATCTTCAACTTGTGAGTCCTTTTTTTTGGTGTTTTTAAGAAAATTTTCTGGAGGAGGCGTTTCCTTTAGTGTAAATGAGAGAGAGAGAGAGAGAGAGAGAGAGAGAAGTAAAACCTAGTGCTGGAAACAAACCAGCAAAGGCTGCTATGGAAAAGGGTGTCATTGAATGCTTGAAATTGTCTCTTCCTCACAGCGATAGTAATATAGCCAGCTCACAAGGCTTCAAGAACCATGGACATTGAAAGCATGAAGCTTTAATTTCATTGCACTTAAACGCAGCATGGCATCACATTCCTAGTTAATGAGTGACGGAGCCACTCTATGTGCCAAAACATTGGCTTCTTGTAATAAATGTATGCATGTATATGTGCATATGCATGCTGATTCAATATTTGGTGTATTCACTAGACAAAGTTAGTGCACAAATAGATGATAAAATGAGAAAAAAATCTTTCTTACCTTTTGGTCGGGTTTTTTCATATTGACCATTTGAACAACGACTGAAGATCGATCCAATAACCATCCAGTGCTTTAAATCTGATCAAAAAAAGAAAAAAGAAGAAGAGAGAGAAGGAAGCCAATTTGAGGAGTGTTTTAGTGATTTGATGGGGTATTTCATTGATTTGAGGTATTTTTTGTTGTTTATTTGATATATTGATTTTATTTTCGACCGAAAATGAAAAAATGAGGTTAATGTTGGGATCATGGTATGGGTCAGATTCAAAGTTGGGTCCAACTTTTGTGGGCAAACATGATATCAATGTAGGTCGGGTTAGAGTAGACATGTTCGGTTCCAATTAACATGGAACCTAGAACCGTAACCAAACCAGCTAGGGACCAATTCCAGTTATGATGTTAGAATTGCTAATTTTATTAAAAAAAATAAAATTTATAAGAATTTTTTTATAAAATGCCAGAACCGACGATTTGGAACCGTCAGTTCCGTTCCAGTTTTATAAAAGGTGAAACCAGAATCGAACCATATGGTCCTTGATTCAGGTTCTGATTTTACCCGTTCTCGGTTCAGTTTCGGTTGGAACTGCCGGACCAGTTAGGAACCAGCCATGTCTAAGTTAGAGGGCCTATCAACAAAATATCAAGAAAGCCATTTTCATCACAGTTAATTGGAAGGTGCATTGATAAAATAATTGGAAGGTGCATTGATAAAATAGGCTGCTGAGATGCATCCACTTATGCGCATGCATGCACGTAAAGCACATGCATGCAAGCTTGCACGCACGCACACATGAAAACATGCAGAGCACAACCATAAGAATTGATTCATGGGAAAAAGAGTGCACCAAATACATCAAGAAGAAAAGGTAAATTAGAAGACAGCGACTCCGTTGGAAATCAAATCCAAAATGATAGACTAGGGCTTCCCGATACTGCGGCCTTCAAGTGTGTATTGCACGTCAACTTACGTAGTTCAGATCAGGCGTGAAAAGTTTCAGAAAAATGAACTATCGATTCACTTGATTTAGTGTGAGCTCCACACTCTTTGAAAGCTTGCCAACGGTGCTCTTCGATACTCATGACAAAGAACAAGAAGCTTATCCCAGCATTTTCATCATTTGGAAACCAAGATGGCCACTAGATGGAAAGACTTGTACGAAATAAAAAATTATTACTCAATCAATATCAATAATTTATAGAAAAAATAAATAAATAGCCATCATATGCTTCAGTGATTCTGTATATTTCCATGATAATATTTGATATACATAGTAGGATGTAAACAAACACTAACCAGTCTAGCTAGTTGTTTTTCCTCCAATTTGTGACGATTGGAACTACAATGATCACCAGAAGGATGATGATTGCAATGCACATCCATTTGCGTGAGTTCCTTTGAAGGCTCTTTGCTTTCTGAAGGACAGTGGTTGCAGAATTAACGTGGTCCACAGCAGTTGAAACCTGACAGGAACACAAAATAAACATGGACTGACATTTAAAAAGGGAACTTTTCGTACAGAAGATTCATATCTACATGTTCAGCGAATAACTTTCTTCAACAGTAGATAAACGTTGCTATTATGACCATTGGGTATGTAATGATTATTCAGAGAGCTTCACCGTATAGATTGTAAAATAGGGTTTCATCACTTGATAAAATGCAAAAATTTGTCTCAAGTTATGCAAATATCTATTGAGATGGATCTATCTATCAGTTCTTGGGATGTGTTTTACAGAACAGTGACGTGTGGATTCCCAGAGAATGACCCAGCTTGAACAGCCTTGAGTTTAATGGCTTATTGAATTCACACCGACAATGATTGTAGATGCTAACTTTTGGCTCCTCGATGTTTCTTGCCTAACATTTTACGGATGCCCCAAAACTTGATTATAATCATCCAGTTAACAACCGGAAAATTTCCAAATTCTGTCCTAAATAATGGCTGCACATACTCTGTTCTCTCAAAAGAAATGGTTGCACATACTATGAATGATTCAGTGATTTGGTTCAAGTGCATTGGTATCTGACAATATGAACTCACATGATTTTCAATGTTATCCAGAAGGTCACCTTGAGCCTCAACCAGGACAGCCATGTCAAGGAAGATCTGCACGAAAGAATAAAAATAATAAAAGAGGGCTTGGAAAATCTTCGAATGATTCATGTTGTAAGGTGCAGAACCTGCTGTAAGTCAAGAAGCTTCTTCTCAAGATCCCTCACAGCATCATGTCGCTCTTGAATTTCTGCCAGAGTATCCATGATCTGCAGGATGAACCAAGATCATTACCTACAACTACTTGGTAATTGAGACATGCCTTTACAGGACAATATGACATGGATCAAATTAGGGAGAGGTGGCAAGAGTTTCCACAATGAATGCCTTTTTTGTTCAAATAATCTTCGATGGGATTCAAACACTACTAACAGTCACTTATGTAGCAGGTCCAAGCTTGGATACAGGAGAATAGTACTGATATAATTTCAAATTAGGAAAAACATAAGGCTCATAATGCAATATCACAAGATAAAATTCTGGATTGATCCCTTGTTCTGGAAAAGAAGCCACAGTACATCAACCCGGTTTATGATACAATGCATTGTTTGTTTTTATCTCCCCTTCTCTTAGGTGTATGAGGAAGTTAGGGACTCGACAGCTTATGATAAATCGTAGGTAATGTCAAAAGGCAATTGTAGTGTATGGTTACTTCCGTCATCATATATTAGCGGGTTTCCTAAACAATACTTTCACAACCCTACATCAATGGGTTTCTCACGCAAGAGCGTTCGGCCATTACTTTAGTCGTCTTGTGTCAATGGACTTCTTGGACAATTTTTATCTCATTAATTACAAATTTTGCAATATACGAACCTGGCCTCGACCTTGTCCCTGAATTGCTTTTTGGAAAATTTGCTCACTATTTCCAGTCTCTATCAACTGGTCAATTGTCTGCCCAGTGAAAAACAGCCAGCATGTGAGCAAGAGACATCAAGATTAGTGCACAAAATTATGAAGTTAACAATCAAAATATCTCACCTCTTCATCAGGTCTGGTACCAGTCACTGACCATTCACGATAAACGATAATGTATTATGTACTGTCAGAGGAAAGTTGAAAACTTTTATGGAGTCAATCGTGTAAGGAACTTGAACAAACCTGTGAAGACCCTTCTTTCAATAACCTCACGATATTCCGCTTGAATTGCTTGCCTCAGGGTCTGCAACAGAATGCCAAGAACATTTATTGAGCAAAAATATAACATAATGACAAAGAATACAAGGAAGAAATTAGAAAGAAAAGAAAAGGGATTGAAACATCTTGGTCATAGGAAAGATGATATGGATGGAACCTGAAACTCGGATATGCGCTCCTTCAATTTCTTTTTCAAAGTGCTGCATTTTGGAATAGAGTAAAAAAATCATGAGAACTTTCTGCATGGCTTACTGGTTCTGAAATAAAGGCACTAGATTCATGAATTATTCATGTAACTCATACAGGGTCATTTGTGTCCTTGACCTATCAACACCACTCCCCTTTCCACATCCAGGCTTCTGTCTGTTGGTTAAATTCTGATGATGACAATATGAATAAGCTCAGCTGGCAGAAGAAACAATAATCATCTAAACTCCAGATGCGATAATGGATGTAGAAATTCATAATAGTACTGGATTACATCTTTGTCAATTTGTTCAAGTTTTTTGTTGACAACAACTGCAATTGTTTTCACTTCGTCCACATCTTTCTCCATTCTCTGCTTGATTACTGGAAACCATGACACTTGTTAGGGTAAGCCGCCAACTAAACAAATAATAGAATGAAATGAATCAGTTCAGGAAATTAATATCCTGATGAGACCACACATGTTCACATATTCAGAATAAGTAGTACCTCTCATTGCAGCAGCTTTTGTTACTGACTTGGACTCCTCATGCGCATCCTACAAGCATTATATTTAGTGAAATTGGAAAAGACCTAACCTTCTAATATTTCTATAATTCAAAGAACAGAAATACTTCTTCTTTTATGGCTTATAAGATTCTTTTTACTTCATTCTTGATAAGAATGAGGGGAACTACAAACTCCAAAAATTATCACATGCACAAAGAAGCTATAAAAGCAATAGAAACACACCAAACAAGAGAGAGAGAGATAGTCTAAATCTTATCTTTCATCCTTAAATTGAAGTTCCATAAAATGGTTTCAAGACCGTACCAGCCTGAACATCTACAACCAGCTGGTGTAGTAAACTAAAGGGTATGCTAGAAGCCTACCTGAAGACTCTTCAGCTTCTTTGAGATTTTATCAATTTGCTGCTCAACCTCACGCACCTGAATACACAGTTGTCCAATTAAATGTTAAAAGGAACAAATATTTAGTCTAGATTATCAGCAATTTAACGAGCTACATTACAGACATCAGTATAACAGGATTTCAAAAGAAGACATTACCCAGAAGAAGGGGGGGAAAGAAACCAAGAGGTGGTGAACTCCTAAATCTAATATTTGATTAATACTAGTAACCTAATTTGACTCAAACAGAGAAATTCAACCACAGCAGAATAAAATGCACAACTTGGATATATATTGAATCCATTTATATAGTAAGCAGTATTTGGTCACTCATACCATAACGGTGGCACTAATTTAGTTCACTAACATGAGCAATGAACGTGAGGTGGACAAACTGGTATAAGCAAAAGATGCACACGAGAAAAATGGGATGTTGAATCCTAAATTTTTAACATAAACACATATAGAGAAAATATAATCACCTGATTGAAGAAGTTTTCCATTCCTGCATCAGCAGTAATGGTAGGTGCTTGTAGTCCTAATTCTATATCCCTTCCTTGATCTGGCTGACCTTTAGTGGTTGCAAAGGAATCCTGAAATTTCACACCATGTGATGATAAAACATGATCAGAATAGGTGCCAGCCTAGATAATACATGATACAAATTTCATAATCAAAGCAGAGCAGGACCTTTTCATTTTTCAAGTGGA
The DNA here is from genome assembly GCA_036023115.1 of Brasenia schreberi. Classification (NCBI taxonomy): domain Eukaryota; kingdom Viridiplantae; phylum Streptophyta; class Magnoliopsida; order Nymphaeales; family Cabombaceae; genus Brasenia; species Brasenia schreberi. Next base: position 21,672,546 of record JAYKKT010000066.1, read on the forward strand.
GTTGAGAAGTTATTGAAGTCGATAAAAAGCTGAACAGAATGCAATAGATCAACCAGGAGATTTAGGAAACTTAATTTTTCATACAACTAAACTTATCAGACACTAGATCAGAGCTTTTGTCTGACAATTTATAGCTAGAAGAAGTCCCTGCTTAACAGAGTTTTGGGTCACTTCATTCTTCATCTTTCTTCAGTATCCTTCATATGTAAAATCTCAGAAAATGGAGTTTGACTGGTTTGATTGAACCAAATCATCCTGCTGCCGAGTCAATGCAGCAGGTTGACTAAGTTCACATTTAAATGAAGGGGAGGCCCTCAATCGTATAGTCATCCACATCTTACTGCTCGTGTGACTTGTTTTTTTATAACCATCCACATCTTACTATAGTCATCCAAAAGATGCCCCATAAGAAGATACAAAAACTAGATTATGAAAATGTTAAAAGAGGAAGAGGATGAGTGTTGGAAAGAAACTGTAAAGAATGATCTAATTTATATTGAGTTAACTGCTAGCATGGCACATGATTGGACTATGTGGAAATAAAGAATCCATGTAGCCAACCCCATCTAGTATGGGAAAAGGCTTATTTGTTGTTGTACATTTACTCAGTTTGTGGCACATTCCTATCCGTGCCTCATAAGCTCCGTTAACATAGGCATGCATTTCTTAAGCAATCGTAACAAATTCCAGAAAATAAATTGAAGTATCATGACTTTACAGTACCATTTTCCATAGACAGCATTATCCCCAAAAATCATATGCTTTCAAATAATGCAGCTAGTATTTTCTTCAATTTTTTCCAGACAATGTATGTTTCATTGAATCAATATAAAAAGAACCATATAGAAAAAACTATTTTCATTATTTGGGAATTTAGTGCAATTACTGTTACAAACAGCACTTTCTTCTTTACCATGTGAACAAATTTCAGCATACCATTTGATTTCCCATTTTCTGGTCTTTCAAATGCTTCTGGTACTCAACTACCAAGAATATAAAGAAAACCAGTTTGGCGGTCAGGTTTAATCAAAGAATAAGATGCCTGATACGACATAAATTAGCAGATAGTCTGCAAGACCCATTTTAGGATTCTATTCCCTCTGTGTGGCATCAAGGGTGGTTTGAGCCGATTGCAATTAACACAATTTCGACCCCTTTGAGCCATCTCGATCAACCAATTCTGGTCCTTACCAATCTCTAGAATCTATTAACCTCTTCTACAAACTTTAGGACATCAAAAGGTAGTACATTACGAAAAGGGCATAAAAAAGTTTTCATAGTAAAGTTCAGCAAGACAAAATGCAATTCAAACGAACGCCAACAAAGGCCCTCATTGTCAGAGCAAAAACACAAGACACTCCTGTCATTCGATTTAAACCATAATTGATCTCAAAAAGCTAAAAGAAAAAGAATATTCGAAAAGGCCATCAACAGGAAAGGTCAACACCATTCAAAGAGATCACAAAAAAGATACGTTCTATTGTCATCCAACATTATCTCCGAAACGGAATACTTTTCTGAATTAACCAACAAAACATCTATTAAACAAAAACTAGAGGAGAAGAAGTTACCTCGAGAAGGTCGTTCATCTTTAGCACACAGGTTCCAACGCCTCAAAAATAATAAGGAACACCAAGAAGATAATTAAATCGAAAACTTGGGAGAAGGAAGAAGATGTGCAAAATAAGATCTTTAATTATCTATCCCACCTGGTTGAGAGGAGGAAACCAGGCAACGTGAGAGAGATTTCTAAACGAGGAAGGAATTACGTATAAAACCATTGGAACTGTGTTTTATACGAAAAAGACTAACAAATATAGAAATTACAAAATCACGGCTCATAAATCATTAACTTACAAAATCCCTTTAACTAGTTGACTTGTTTCTTAATTTATCATAAATCAAACAATTTTATCATTGTGGATTCTCTTGTTAAAGGGAATTTTCCTTGACTTAATCAACAAAAAAGTTCTACATATTCCACTAAGTGCATATTTAAAAACACTAAAAACCATAAAAATTCAACAAAGAAAAGTGGGCGTAGTTGAATTACTTGGGCAAGTAGAGGCAAGTCTAAAGAGACACAAAGAAATCAAGAATAAGCCAAAACAAAGATAACAAATTAATACACAACTTTTAGGTTAAGCTCTAGCAAAGCAAACCAAAGGCATATAGAATGATATCAAGCACAAGAATCCATGGCTCTCTGGGCTAGAGTGTTGACACAAATGAACCGTCAAGCAAACACCTCGAGTTCAATTCTCACGGCCATGCTTATTTAGTAGCATCTACTAGACGACGATGACCCATATCGTTTTCAATTTAAGAAAAAAAAGAATATATGAAAATGTTGACAACTTTTACTAGATATAGTAAGATAATAGAAAAGGGCGTTTCTGTAACAATGAACCGATTCGAGTTATTTGAGAAACTTAGTATGAGAAAGGGAGTTTTGAGTAAAGACCTGGTTGATGGGGGGTTATATGTAATTATTACCGAAGCAACTATCATCAATTACTATTGGAGGGAAAGTGCCAGGAACGAAGGGAAACCAAACGGTGTAGATGTCCCTGTTAAGGCGTTTTATTGGTTCCGGAAAAACCAAAGGCTGGAAAAGAAGTCTCGTTTCTTTGACGAACACGATTTCAACGCGCTCTCGTGACAAAAAAGAAAAAGAATGAGCTAAGTTGAAAGAATCGAACAAGGGCTTCTCATGTCGTCTTGATTCGTCTACGATCTAGCTCGTATTGCTATATTTACGAATAATATATGTTCAAACATCTTTGCGAATTATATATATATTGGTCTGGTACAATTCCTATTGCTGCTCAAATCTTTTTGAATATTTTTACTGTTTCATCAACTTGATTAAAGGTAGAGAACTAAATAAAAAATGTAATTCACACCATTGTACTTTTCGTACTCACATTTAATGCACAATTATACAATCCATTTTTTTAATTCAAATCTTCACCGTTGATTATACCGATGGAATGATGGATTTAAATATGAATTGGGTTAAGCATATATATATATATATATATATATATATATATATATATATATATATATATATATATATATATATATATATATATATATATATATATATATATATATATAATATATAGCTTGATCTCAAGTGAACATATCAATGTGTCCGAGAAAAAAGGAACTGATCTAGTAGGATTATCAAGAAATTCTTCAATTTTTTCGGAAGTAGATGATTATTTATATGTTTTTCATGTTTAGTGAACAACCGAGACATTGATGAATATCTAAAAAGGTATTTCGAGAATCGATTTATTTCTATCTTTGTTCGTTTCATTTGAAGAGAGGAAGGATATCAAGAAATCAATCTTTCTTCTAGTTGTTGAATCTCTGTTTAGTTGATGGATATGGGATATTATGAATACTCATTACTAATGGAATCAAAATTCTCTTTGAATTAATTAGAAGATCCTTTCAATTGATTGGCTAGAATCTGGATTGATTAAAAGATCACTGTATGTTCAATTCGGTTCAGCTCAACTCGTGAATGCTTGCTGATTGCTCGGGTCTATCATATGGGGAACGAGCTGAACAACGAACAAGGCTTGTTTGGCCCATTTACCAGCCCAACTCTTAATGCAAGTCTATATTCATGAAAGTTTCCGGGTAAACTTTCCGGCTCAAGAAAGAGAAACAAGCTCTGCTGGGTTTTGCTTGCGAAGTTGTTGACATCTTCCCCGGCCATGGACGGCCGGCAATCCAACACAAGCTCTAGAAATGAACATTAAGTGTTGGGTCATCTTCATAGATTCTGACTTACTATTATATACATCCTTTGCATTGACAAATTATTTTGGTCACAAGAAGTTTCCTTTTTTCGAACATTAATCAATCTGGGGGTGATGCATTCCTGCCAGATCCAATCCTCAACCCAGATCCAAGTGGGCTAGCTCAGAAGGGACCCAAGTCAGACCTGACTTGAAACCTTTCTTGCAGTCCCAAACTTAGGAACTGGATTAGATTAAAAACCTGATTTTATATCCATTAAACACAATCAAATTGACTCAAGATTTCAAAATCAATGCGCATGCGCATGCACCTGCACCTGCACCTGCGCTTGCTCGTTAATGGAACTAAAAGAAGAAGAAAAGATTCGAAACCTGAATCATAAATCTCCTTAACATTAATGATCTTCTCCTGATTGAGACTTAAAGAGTAGAAATAGGAAATATACAAATTAATTAGCTTTCTCTTACTTATGGCTTCTTGATATGTTAAGGCTGAAAGATCTATAAGGAGTTGACTTTCTTATCAAGTAAGAGATTGAAAAGAATCACAAGCAATCAAGCAGCATACCCGAATAGTGAACCTCTCTTGTTATACAAACAAAAAACTAGATCATGGATCTGGACTTCTCGTGGGGACTTGGATATGAGGTTGAAGCTCAAAATCTAGGAGGGTGAACGAGGGTAGGTGATGCCGATCATGGGGGAAGCATAACGAGTCAGGGGGATTGACTGCAACTCGACGATGAAGATCCACATAAGAAATACATCCCTGGACCCAATGGTGAACCCACTTTATGGTGAGGCACTTGAAATCTAAAATATTTATAGGTTCACCATTTTATATAGAAAAAAGAAAAAATACAAGCGCTTTGTAGATGTGAAAGTACAAGTACGGCTCATTCCAAAAGAATTCTTAGGTCCTTCACTGCCTGGACCCCATGAGCCTCCTGATGCAATTCATCTTCACATAGGATCCAACTATGTACTTTAATCGGGTCGGACCCGACTCGGTAACCTTGTCATCTTTCATGGGTAGGGAAAGGGTACAGGATCTCAGGGCGTACGGGCTTTGCTACTAATTGCCAATCAACGGCACAAGCGTGCCCGCAGTGGCCCACTTGTATATAAGCGGCTCCTCTTCTTCAGGAGTGGACTTCCTGCTCTGCACGCGACCCAGAAAGATCTCGACGGCGGGGGTCACCGCCATCTCCGGGCGAACTTCGCCGGATTACGGCGGAACTTAGGGAGAGAGATGCTGGAGTTGAGGGAGGTGCAGAGGCTGGAAGGTCATCAGGATAGGGTGTGGAGCCTCGCGTGGAACCCGACGACGGGGGCAGCCGGAGTGCCGTCGATGCTAGCTTCCTGCAGCGGCGATCGGACGATCAGGATTTGGATTCAGACAGATCCTAGGAACCATTCGTCCTTTGAGTGCAGAGTAAGATCCCCCATCGTCATGTTGCGTCCCGTTCTCCCTCTATTTGTATGTGATTGATAAACTAGTGTTGTTGAAGGTAAGGTGTAGGGATTCTAGATTGAAGTAAGATGAGTATTTCATCCTGGGAGGGAGACGACAATGGAAAGGATAAGTTTATTGTCGGAGAATTTTCAAAGTGAAATATTAGGATTGGTTATTGCTGGAGGAGAAAGAGAGAAGGAAAATAGTTTCTTTTGGGCGTCGTCTTAAGTGATTAAATGTCATAAACTCACAAAAAGGTTCCCGATCAATCATTACGTGAAGAGGTGGCTAAGATTTTGACTTTGGTGCGGTGGTGGCTAACATCTTTTGTTGTATCGTTTCTGTTCTGTCTTCGTGAATAAATTTAGGGCACTAGATTCATCTTCGATAAAAGGAGCGATGCCCCTAAAGTTAAAATTTTTCTAAAACTCGCCAAACTGGGTTCTACCCAGAAAGGTTACTGACGTGGAACTTGATTATCACAAAGGGTTAGTACCAATAGTGGAAAGAAAAGTACGTCGAAATTCATGCCTGGGCTAAAGATGTATATTGACTCATGTATGAAAGAGCAGAGTTAATGTATGGGGATTGTGACCATGCTTCTCGATTGGATTCTCTTAATTGTCCATATGCATATCTAGCTCTGTTTGTGTTAAGCTTGTGGTATCCTAGTATATATTCGTGTGCACATGATTTGGTGGACGAGCACACGTAAGTGAAGTGAAGGCCCTTGCTTGGTTTGAGATGTTGATTTCATGCATCTGCTGTTTCAAACGAGCCACCGGGCATAATGAACATATAAGCCACCAGCTGTTCTGTTTCTTTCCAGGCCTAATCAAGTATCAAATAAAGGTTCTAAATCAATAGATGAAATTTGATCACACCTCTTTCTTGGTCTTTCTTTTCTGCTCTAAAATATTCCATAAGACGTCTCAAAAGGTGAATCACTTTATTCACTTCAATAGTAGATCTACCTAGCATGAATCGAAGTTGGTTCTCTGTTGTACTTGATACCTGTCTTAACCTACATTCGATAATTCTTTCCTATAATTTCATAGTATGACTCACTAACTTGATACCCCGATAATTCACACAATTATGAATGTCTCCCTTTTTCTTGTATATGGGTATAAGTGAACTCGCTCTTCATTCCTCGAGCATCTTTTGGTTTCTCCATATTTCATTAAATAGTCTTGTGAGTCAAGTGATTCCTAGTAGGATTTTTCAAACTTCTATAGGAATATTGTTTGGTCCTAAAGTGCCTCTTTGACTTCATTCTTTTGAATACGTCGGTAGAAATTGTGGTTTATATACTTTTTCTGATTTGGCTTACTCTCCTAAGTTAATACTAACATCTTTATTTTCATTAAAAAGCTTATAAAAATAAATTTTTTATCTATTTTTATATATCATTTGCCACTAGAAATTTTTCATCCTCGTCTTTGATGCATCTAACAAAATTAATACCCTTAGTTTTATTATTTGTAGCTCTAGATATCCTAAAAATATCTCTTTCACCCTCTTTTGAGTTGAGCTTTTTATATAAATCCTTCCAAATTTCAGCTTTTGGTTCACTGACGGCCTTTTTCGCTTCTTTCTTTGCTTTTTTATAAGCCTCTAAAGTTTCACTTTTCTATGCTAATATTTGTAACATGCCCTCTTTGCCTTGATTTTATCTTGCACCACTTCACTAAACCATCAAGCTTCTTTTTGTGCTGGTACACCTCTTTTAGATTCACCTAACACATCTTTCACCACTTTTCTAATATGTATAGCCATATTATTCCACATATCATAAGGTGTACCAACATAATTTCAAGCATCTCCTTGAAGAACTTTCTATTTAAGTATACCTTCTTTCTCGCTTTTGAGGTTCCACCATTTAGTGTGAATAGTTCAATGCACTCTTTTCTTCTTTGTCCACTTTTTTACCTATAAATCCATAACTAAATATCAATGTTGTGTGGTTATGCTTTCTCCTTGAATTACCATACAATCTTTACAACACTATCTATCTTTTTTCCTAATGACAAAATAATCATTTTGTATTTGTAATAAGCCACTCTTATAAGTAATTAAATGTTTATCTCATTTTTTTTAAAGATTGTATTGACTATAAAGAGATCAAATGCCATAACAAAATTTAAAATCTCCCTACCTTCCTCATTTATATCTCCAAAACCAAAATTTCCATGAATACCTTGATATCCTAATGCCTCTTTACCAATATGTTCATTTAAGTCTTCTCCTAAACAAATCATCTCCCTTTGTGGAAAGGAATATGTTATGAAATTATGAAATCATACAAGAAACTTGCATGTCCGTGGGAATGAAATCTGTTACTTTATAAGCCGCCTAGGTATTCTCATATTTCCTACCAGCTTACCTGCAGAATAAGTTTCAGAGTTCTGATTGCAATGTAGTACAGGTATATGAGGTGACAATATTCTGAATGTTGTGGGATTATTTCACCGTAGGTGCTTTAGTTTGAAACCGAGTGTTGGAAATTATTTATTTTCTTAGTTTGAAAGAAATTTTGTTCTTCAGTTGAAACAGTTATCTGCCTTCTACATTTTAAAGAAGCTGAAATCAGGTTCAGCTGTAGAATTGCATATTTAAAGACCGTACTTTCTTCTTGGCATATTTTGGCAGGGCGTTCTTGATGAAATTCATACTCGAACTGTCCGATCTTGTGCATGGTCACCATCTGGGAGGTTGCTAGCTACAGCCAGTTTTGATGCTACAACTGCAATCTGGGAAATTGTTGGTGATGATTTTGAATGTGTTGCTTCTTTGGAGGTATGCTTCTCTGACAATTTAATTTAATACGTTATCTTCTGTTTCTGTGGTACATTTGAGGTATTTTTGTCCTGACTTCTTGTGCTACTCTTGTTAGGGGCATGAGAACGAAGTTAAAAGTGTTTCATGGAGTGCTTCTGGTTCACTACTCGCCACATGTGGTCGTGATAAATCAGTTTGGATCTGGGAAGTGCAGCCCGGTAATGAGTTTGAGTGTGTGTCTGTGTTGCAAGGTCACACACAGGATGTGAAGATGGTGTGTTGGCATCCTTTAGAAGATATTCTAGTTTCTGTGAGTTATGATAATTCCATCAAGGTGAGTAGGCATTACTTTGCTACATCTTTCCTTTTAAGTTTTGTTATTGATGATATTTTACGTGTAGTTTTCATAAGGGTGTTTTATGTGGATATACAAATGCCAATCATCATCTTCCTGTAATGGCAGGTTTGGGCAGAAGATGGTGAAATGGATGATTGGCATTGTATACAGACATTAGATGAATCGGGCAGGTGACTACCACTTGTGAACTATATAAACCATTAGTATTATTTTCTTTGCAGTTAATTATTTGAAAATTCACATTCTGAAAATTTGAAGATTTAAAATGTGCCACAGTGATGGAAAAGGCATTTTATCTTTTGTAAAGTTTCAATTCATATGTATTTTACTTAAGTGTATTCCTAATACGGCTGTGCTTGGGGCGAGTTTGAACACTCATGAATATGGATTTCAACCTTTTGTGTTGGAAATTGTTATGTTATTCCTAGTTCCTACATTATTAGGGTTCCTTAATGAAAAGTCCAAAATTTGGTACCAGAAAAATGCCAAACACTATTGGATATATATGGAGAAATTCAAAGTCAATAAAAGTGTTTGAGGAACGAGGATCAATGTGTATATATCCATCTTCCCTTCCTAGTATTACTAATTATTACTGCCTTTTGTCTCTTATGTTACTCTCGTGGGACATTAACTTGTTGAGTCAGACATTTTCATTATAAGCAGGAAGCTTTCTTCAAGTTCTTATCTAAATTAAATAAAATCTTTTGATTGGAAGTTTGGAACAGTTTGGGATTTCTTGTAAAAGGAATATGAAATTGACTATAATCTCAACCGCCAAAATCGTAGGTTTTGATTGTATCTTGTTGGGTTACTTTGTTAGTTAATTATGTTGGGATTTCTTATTCATAGGATACAGTGAATTCAGTATATTCTATAAAACAAGTATCTGCTAAATGCTGATGCTCATGGTATATTAGATAAAGAATGATATTCAATGCTGAAAAAACAGTACGGCAAGCAAGATTTTATTTTAATATAATTATGTGGATGATGTATGGGAAAAGGCTTAGTTGTTGTTGTATAATTATGTGGATGATGTCAACATGCAAGAAATTTTTGCTTTATTACATAAACAACTCTGCACGTGCTTATAGATTGTACATGTATTATTTGTTGTTCTGTATAATAATGGAGTTCTGGTATTTTAGTGGACACTCATCGACTGTATGGGCAGTGTCTTTCAACTCCAAAGGAGACCAGATGATCACATGTAGGTATGTCCTTTTTGATACTTTAGCTGCCACTGAATTGTAAACAACTGGTTTCTGATATTACCCACCTCTTCTTTTTGAAATGTGATTTCTCTCAGTGACGACACAACATTAAAGATATGGGATACAAGTACTAATCCAAAAGAATCTTCTTCTGACAACTCTAGGCCATGGTAATTCTCTTATCCTCTGCAACCTTTTTAGCAATGGTATCTAGGCCTTACCATGACTTTTATTGTTTAAATTTCTGTTAGGATGTTCCCCTATTTAATTCAGTGACAATTTCCATTAAGCAAAGGAGATGGACGCGGATCCAAATAATAATGTATAACTCCAGTTATAAACAATGATAGCTTCCATGTCTATTTCTATAATTCAAGAAGAAAAGGAAAAGAGTAGGAGGGATTTTGGATGAAAGCAGAGAACTGGTATCTATTACAAGATCTAATATCAGGTTGTGTTGCATTTTATCATAATAAGTATTGAAAGCTCAGTGACTTAAGACTCCAATTGGCTGCATTTGATTTGTGACTCAGCTAACCATGTGCATGTATGTGTAGACTTTGATTGGTTGTATTTGGTTTGTGACTTAGCTACTCCCCAACTTAACCTGCCTGTGTGTGTGCACTTGTCTCTGCATGCTTGTGCACTGTGTGTATGTGTGCACCGCGGGCATTGCATTGTGTCTATCTGCTACTGATGATTTTGGTCAGCCCCAGACAAACACTCAGGGTGTGGGTGTGTGTCAACTTGGTTGAGTTAATGATGATTTGGGTTAGTCCCTGCAAATCACTCGAGTCAAATCTGGTTCTGAATATGTGGCATGGCCTTCAGCAATTGGTTACATCTTTTCTTATTTCCTGGGCTGAGTTGTGAGAGTTGTCTTTTCTCTTTTGTTAATTATGATGTGTGCTTATTTCTCTTGATATCTGTCATTTCTTTTTCTGGTTTTCAGACCGTTCTTTGCATATATTATAGACCAGGAGCTTTTTGACGTTCACATGCTTCATGTTCATGGAACGTAGGCTAGTGGCAGTGTGCGCTTTTGGTTTTTTATTTTATTCTGTTGAGCTTAAAACAACAACAACAACTAAGCCTTTTCCCATACTAGACGGGGTCAGCTACATGGATTCTTTGTTTCCACAGAGCCCTATCATGTGGCATGTTAGCAGTTAACTCACAATAATCTGTTGGGCTTAAAACAAATGCTAAATCTATAGTAGTCTCCTTTTTGGCTTACATGGGACCATGAACCTGGTGATCAAATTTCTTTTTGTTCCAGGCGGCACATCTCCACACTATCAGGATATCATGATCGTACGATATTTTCAGTTGATTGGTCTAGGTAAGAGAACTTCTGTTTGTTTTGGTTGTAAGATGCCATAGTGTCCTTAGGATCACAGAGAAAATACCATAACGTTGCATGAGAGCTCTTTTGTTTTCATGTCAAAATTGATGTTTCCAATTATGAGACAGATGCTGATGAAGCCCTTCTTGTTGGCTGATGATTTAAAATTTACAATAATGCTTCCTTGATGCACCACTTTTTATTTTATGGTTCTTTCAAGTTAGCTCTAACTATGCTTGCTTGTTCGTCATAGGCATAATTAATCCTCGGCAAATTTTCAGGGATGATATAATTGCTAGTGGAGCAGGTGATGATGCCATCCGTCTTTTTCATGGGAGCACCAAAAACTTGGTAGTCCTGAAATACTTTATTTCTGATTTATTGTCAGTCTTCAGTATTTGCTTACTATCATTCAAGTGGAATTTTCGTAACACGAGGCCATTCTAGTGATATTTTACAATGTATAATTATGAAGCAGTTACTATGATAACTTTCTTCCGCCTTAGTACGTAAGGAGGCTATTCTCTTTTTCGGCTAATGAATGAGAGCTAATGGTTCTTTTACTATTTTCCTAGAAATATCACTACTCTATACAACAACAATTGTTTACAGGGAGTGTTCACACATGGTTTCTCGTTAAGCATGTGACTGCCGCTTTTTTTTTGGTTACAAGAGGAGGCCGAAGCCTAACACCCACACCCACACCCACACCCACACATGCACCTTCTGGGAGTCGAACTCCCCACCAGGGGCAACAACGCTAGACCGCCGTGCTGTTGAGCTAATGCTGTTGGTGCTATGTGACTGCCGCTCTTTGATACAAGAATAATTTCCTATTACATTCATTTCTGGATGTTTTTGAAAAGGAGAAACAGTTCCCGCAATAAACGTCTATACTGGGATGGACCATATGGGGGACTCAACGGACTACTCTCTGTCTATCGCCAATTCATTTCATTTGTGTGCTCTCAGAAAAGAAAGAGGATAAAGCTGAAAGAGTGCGTGCTTGTTAGTGCATAGACAGTTTTCATTCTTAGAGGATTTGGTGTTCACCCCAAGTTGATAAAACTTGAAACCGTAATGCCTATTGGTGAGAAAAGGAAATTATGCATGTTGTTGTGATGACAGTTGGTTATGTATAGGCTGGCCTGTAACCTCCCATTGTGATGTTGGATTTTATGTTTAGGTCGTGATTGAGTTCAAGTCTGTATAGAACATTTATGTTCTCAAAACATTAGATCCTCTTTCGCATTTCAGGTTGATGGTCCATCTTATGAGGTGCTGCTAAAGAAAGAGAAGGCTCATGAAATGGATGTTAATGCAGTGCAATGGCATCCAAAGGTAGACATTTCTTCTTTGCCTTCATTGTTATGCTATTGCATTATGAAAGTTTGGGATAAAATGTTGCCTACCCTTAAACTTTGTCAAACCTCCAGATTCCTCACCTTCTAGCATCTGCTAGCGATGATGGAACAGTGAAGATCTGGGACTTGGCTGGTGAACCATGATTTCCCAAATGAAGGCCTATTTTCTCTGCTCTTTCAGTGTATCTATGCTTTGCACGTATCTATTTGCTTAAATTGTGTTTAACTCTCTTTTCTTTTTTGAGAAATTAATATTGAAAAGTATGTGCTGCCATCACCACAGGCGCCTGAGGAATATATACGAGTGTGTTGCCTATGTTTATGGTTGTCTAGAACTAGATTCTTCATACCGGTGTTCATTGTGAAGGTTTGGCTCGGTTGCATGCTCAACCTCAAATCAAACCACTCTAATTGGCTCCCAATTTTGGGAAGCACACCCAAACGATTCAAGTCATAAAACTGAACGAGCACCATTGGTTCCGGTTTGGTTCGGTTCCAGACAATACTTCGTTAAGCTTTAATGTGGGTGAAAAACAAGGGAAGAAAATACAAGAAGATTGCTTACATGGTCGGTTGTTGGGTGGTGGAGACAGCTGCAGGTGGTGGTGATTTGGCAACAACAATGCGGGAGAAAGAGGGGTTAGGGTGATGGAAAGTGGGAGAGAGAGAGTCGAGATGCAAGAAAGCGTGCGAGAGATGGGGCACTCGAGGGTTTTGTTTGTGGTCCAGGCTTGGATCTAGGTCTCGCGTACCACCTGCCCCCTGGAACTGCATTTTTCACTCAATATGGGCCCATGGAACTACAGTTCCTTGCCCATTCGTGGTTCTCCGTTTGATACGCAATGGTGCTTGGTGGCGGCCAGTTGCTACAAACGTTTCTAGGTACCTTGTCATCATGAAAAGGAGTCTGTTGGAAAAGAAAGCATGTACAACACACAAGAGAAAAGCTTGTCAATGATGTCTGTGTAAGCATATCACGTATATTGCCACTATTGAGTCTTTCTCAAGCATATCACGTATATTGCCACTATTGAGTCTTCTCATTCACGGTCGCCACAAGAGAAAAGCTTGTAAAACACCTCCAACCATGAATGCTATAACAGACACACACACACACACACACACAGATGTACTACTGGCTTTCCGTCAACATTGTATCCATCAACTCTCAACTCACATTATATCCATCAACTCACTTATTTCGTTAACCAAGCTAGTGAATGGTTAATCATTTTGATTATGCAAAGTAATGAGTTTTTTGATGGAAAACATACAAAATCGCATACATAATGTAAATTGATCATGTTCCACATGCATGTTGCATGTTCAATGTTATAATACTACATCAACTACAACTAAGCATTTTCCCATGCTACATGGATTCTTTGTTTTTTAGAATCCATAGTAAGTTTGACAAAATTTTATGGTAAGTTCGACAAAGGTGATCCCTTACATACACGGAGTTTAAGTGTATATATATATATATATATATATATATATATATATATATATATATATATATATATATATATATATATATATATATATATATATGTGTGTGTGTGTGTGTGTGTGTGTGTGTGTGTGTGAGGAATTGACGAATGCTAGCACAAATCCAACCAATTCTAATAATCTATTTTTTTTTTTATGATAGATGGTTGAAATTTAAATTTAAAAAGTATATGCATGTTTTTTTTGGTACACTTTATTCATTTGAGCACTCTTGCTTTTTAAATTTAAAATTTCAACAATTCACCATGAAAGATAGATGATTGATATTTGTTTGGATTTCTTAACACCGAAGTGTGGTAGCATATACCGGTTTTCTAATATATATATATATATATATATATATATATATATATATATGCGCATAAACATGAGGTGGCTGTAGTAACCTCAGGGGCATTTGACGGCTTGATCGTGTATCAGAATCATCATGATCATACGCGAGTCCCATTAGTCTCAGTGATCTGTCATGGTGAGGTATTCTTCGAAATCCGTAGATGCTGATGCCGGTTGTAAACATCGCACACATGGCCGGATCCTTCTTGGCGGCGTCTTTCTCCTGGAGATCTATGAACACCATTTCAAACAAAGCAGATAAAAGCAGCTTTGAGATATTGGACAAGATAATTGCTAGTATGCTTCATACAAGAAACAAGGTATGAGAATCGAGTTCTTTTGCACTCTCAGAAGCATTTTGCACATCTTTACCTGTTTCAAGGTGACCAACAAGTTAGATGAGAGATCGACAATGTACATGTGAACTTCAAACAGGAAATTCAAGATCTTTGTATAGACTTTTCGGACTTCTTGGGGTAAGGCGGCTGCCTCACCTTGCCCATCCATTGGTCTAACTCTGTTGACTGTTTTGTGTGCCGTCATGGGTGATTTGCACTAACAACAAGCCTTGAATTTTACTATTTAAGCAAGAAGAAGAAGAAGAATGTGAGTGCATTTTCAAAATAAATGTGTTCAATCATAACTCAATTATGGATTAGTTATGTTCATGTAAATAGCTGAATTATGATAAGTTATCCAAGTAAATGATTGAGTTATGATCAGTTATTGTGATTAGTTATGCTAAACAAACCTATAAATATGCTGCATGATTCCTGTAAAAGTATGAGCAGAGGAATAACATCCTAACTACATCAAGCTTTCTTCCACTAAATGTCTTTTCTTATGTAGTAGTAAAAACTTTTTACTAGGTTTTGTAAACATGATCTCTTAGTTTTTGGTATTGTCTACAATTTGATTGCATCAGTGCAAGACGAATCGAGGTTTTTTGTTGTATCTTAAAGGCAATCATCGGCGTCTAATATATCCGATAATTTGATACTGATGGCAGCAAACAAACCTAAATGTTATGGTTTACCACATCTCAAAAGATTAACACTTTTCTAACCTCTTTTTTAAAATGCTACCTCTCAAGAAGCCAAGATTTGCCAACACTCTAAAAGAAACACCGTTTTGCATGAAAAACACTAATTGGTGATACCATCCAGAAAATGTTGTTTGCTGATAGAAGTTTGCCATTTACGGATTCCCAAAAAGATCGTTTGCCATTTGACTATTCTAACAAAGACCTATTATCAATATCTCTAAAAAAATCAAACCATCTATAAAATAAGTGCGCAATCAGGATCTCCAACACCAACACAGAATTATCTCTAAAATGTACAAGTGCCAAACTAAAAGCATCATTTGAATAGAGTAGTGCTCTATTTGTTGTCTTTCTCCCTTTGAGCGATGCATGTAAACCTAAACAGTCTTTCTCCATTTCGAGACTCGGGTGCATTAGATAAATTCTTCACTCGAAAATGAAAATATTTTATAATAAGATGTTCAAAAGTTCACTTCCATCTTAGGCAAAACTTTCGTCTTTTGTCAAGAAAAACTAACACTTTAATCTCGAAGCTAGTCTTGACCTCAGCCCGCTTGCTAATATAAAAAGAAAGGTATTAAGAATTTAAAATCTTCACACATAATACTATTTCTTAAGGGTTGAGACCTATATATATATACACACACAAGTGTATATAGAGAGAGAGTTGTCTGAAACTGACCGATGGTTCTAAACCGCCCTAAGTATTGTATATTTTTCCCAATACTCATGATCACAAATTGATCAAATCAGTGGCTTAATGGTAGGGCACTCCCTATCATTGCAGTTGGTGAAAAATTCAACTCCTCCGAGAAGATGCATTTACCTTATTTTTCAAAAAAGGAATTTTTGAAACGGTTTCGAAACCGGAAACAGAATCAGCCTAAGGACGGTTCAGTTATGGTTCCAGGTTACAAGCAACCTGGAACGGGACGTGTCTACTTGTGCATATCCCTTTTATATGCCCTCTCCCAAGATGAAAGTTTACTCAAATAGTCAATGATATGGAGAGCATGTTCGAGTATAGGTATATTTTTGGAACCCATTACCCTTTAGATTAGTATCTTGCAAATCGAACCCCAAGAAATTAGGTGTCCGCTTTGCTAGTATACATGCTCCATATTCAAGAAGGCTTGCATTTATTTTTATTGCTTCAGTGAATCATTCATGATTTAAGCCTCTAATTTGTAATTTTCTCACTAGCCACAATGAATGATCACCCTTGGATGAAGAAGTTTTGAAATGGATCCATTTCTTAATATATAAGAAGAAGCTCAGTACTATAAGAGGGAATGACTTCCAACACAACTTGGGTGCAGAGCCGCTTGAATGTTAGCTTATTCATAAGCAGTTGAATGAGCAAAAACAACAACAACTAAGTCTTTTTCATATTAGATGGGGTCGGCTACATGGATCTTTTGCTTCCGTAGAGTCCGATCACATGTCATGCAAACACTTAACTCAACATAAGCTAGACCGTTCTTTAGTGTTTCCTTGTAATACTTTTATAATCTTCCTCTTCCTCTTTTAACATTTTCATAATCTAGTTTCTCATACCTTTTTACTGGAGTTTCCTTGATCGTTTTTTTATATGTTCAAACTATCTTAAACAATCTTCTCTCATTTGACCATTTGTCACTCCCAATTTATTTCTAATAACCTCATTATGTATATAGTTTTTCATATGTGACCACTCGTCCATTCTAACACCTTTATTTCTGTCATAAACATACAATTCTTTTGTATGATTAACTGCCCAACACTCAAAGACTATAAAATATAATGAATCTAATTGCTGCTCTATGGTAACATGAATCTAAAAACCTGATGGATCATATTCAACTGCAACAGCATGAAGAGTGTAAGCAGTAGCTGAAATTAGTTTGCATAACATCATTGTTGGTGGCATCACTTAGTACAGATGATATCATGATATCTAAATGAAGTCCAGCTAACGTATATCCTTTATTGATGTTTTAGCTGTTTACCGTTTATGGCCGACAATTCTTCACATTATACCATCAGTCATCAACTATGAGCTTATTCAAGACTGTTCAATGATCATCAATAGAATCTTTAATGTTGCGCAAAACTATGGCTGACATATCTACACAACTAGACCATCAATCTTTCACCTGTATGGCTATATTAGGATATTAATCTCGAGTAAATGGTGCTGTGTAATGTGTGCCTGTGCGAAACCAAATATGCAGTCACTTGTCTTACATATATAAACAAGGAAACAGCAACCTTTCTGCCTTTCATTATTTTGAATTTCTGCTTGTATGATATGCTAAAGGATGATTCTCTTTGTTTTGATATCATTAATTGCACACAGCGATGAAAGTTAGGGTCTGTGACTTCATTCTACTCATTTCCTGGTATAATTTGTCTCGAATTATAGCACTTCTATATCTATGCAGGGTCATCATACTGGACTCTTTTATCTCGTGTGCTTCGAGGTTGCCTGAAAATGATCTTGTTTGTTTCGTTCTACCTAGCTAACTGTGGTATCGGCCGAGAATGTATGCTGTTTACAGAGTAATCTACCACGCTCTTGAGAAAATGAGCTAAATTTGATTCCTTCGTCAATAGAACTGATCTTACATGATAGATGCATATCATTCTTTGTAAAACAAAAGTTATTAACAATTTCTTTGTGCAACAAAAGCTATGAGTCGCATACAGTTTATACAAGTGCTGATACAAAAACACAAAAGATAATAAAAGGATATGTTTCATTATGCTCAAACTTTACTGCTAAAGTTAGATGACTAGTGGGTAAGTTCTTTCCTTTCGAGATTGAATTTCCCAGTACTATACCATATAGCACAAATGATTATTCAATTAAACTTGTAGCAAAGTATATCTATAGATTGATTTATTACATTTAATTTCCATATTGAAGTACTGATTCCTATTTCGTCTAGTCAATTTAGGCCTCAAACTAGATCATCTCTACGGTTTCTCTGGATATTACACACTTCTTTCATAAGTTCTGGGATATAGTCGGTGTGCATGTCTACAATCCTTATCTAGTTTTAGGTATACATTCGTTCATTAGAAAAAACATTGTGCGTCATTTCAATAATTTTAAAGACTGTTTTGTAATAATGTGATTCATTTCAAGAATGAGCATGTCTACCGTTTCCCATTGTTCCCTTTGCATCACTTAATATTTTCTCTCACCTTATTTTCCCAAAGAAATTGTCAGGCACATGTAACCAATAAAATGCTCATCAGTATTATAGATGAAGGTCGAGCTTGGCATAAAAAACTCCATATAATATATTGTGTGATCGAACAACTTGAATGGACTCTTTTCTCTTTTTTGTTTCCTGTTCATTTATGCATTTATATTTGACACCATTCATGACACATTTGCGATTAAGATGAAAAGAAACAGGTGGCAACTGGTAAGGGTGACCTAGAGGTGATATATATATATAGATAGATAGATAGATAGATATAGATATAGATATAGATAGAGAGAGAGAGAGAGGGGGGGGGGGGGGGGGGGAGGTAAACGATCATGCGCAAACCACCTTCTGATTTTTCCTGAGGTAAAAATTGGCCTTGTTGCGATTTTGTTGATTAGTTAAAGTCTACCTAATCTCTTGAATAAAAACAAGACTTCGTTTAGATATGAAGATTTGAAATTGATGGCGCATTAAAGGGGAAGAGGAGAAAGAGGGTCACCTTTTTCTTTTTTTCTCTTTAATGGAGGTGCATTAGGAGGAGCTATGTACTGTAATTTACTATATTTTAGGTACAAGTTGGTGCCTTATTGGTGTCCCTTGTTTGATAAGTTAGAATTTCAACGATTTATAAATATTTTATTATTTGACCTTTATCGGTCTTATTTCGATCCATTTCTTCAGTTTAAAGGAGCATCTTCTGTTTATTTAATCAGCTCACAAAATAAACAAGCACAAACAATTTACTGTTAATATTATTATTAATTTGTGAGAGAGAGAGTCATGCACCTGGGTATCAATCGAATTTTGCTTGATAACAAATCAACTTATTTATCAATCCACTTTGCTTGATAACAAATTTGCTTCTCAATAAATATTCCAAGTTCTCTTTGTTTTCTGTATCATTTTAGAGAAACCAAGGCAAGCATTTGGGTGTAAAACTTCTATGCCCTCTTTTATTTATAACTCGGATAAAAATCCAGCTGATGAGGGTAGAACAACTCGGTGCAAAACCTCCTTGCCCGCACCTGTCCCGCTCTAGAATCCTTCTTCTACACCCCGTCTCAGGTCTTGGGGCTTAGACCGCACCCTTTTATTATGGCCCGGCCTCACCCCATCCTGCCCGTCCCACTTCAACCAACAAAAACAATTTTTAAGAAAAAATATTTAATATATATTTGTATATAAAATACAATGATATTTTATATTATTAAATTAAAGTTATTATATATGTAGTTATATTTATATAAAAATATATACCATAAGAACATAAAATACTTATAATAAACATATATTTTATATAAATTAAATTATATATATACTCTGGAGCAGGTATCCACCGAGCAGGTGCAAATTACCATCCCTACCACAAACAAAGCCCTTTACTAACCACTTGAGGCTTAATTTCTAAACAATGAAGAGCTTTCTTTTCTTAATATGGAAATTAAACTTCATTATAAATAATATATTGCGAGTATCTTCCTTTTTCTTTCTGCTTACTTAATACGTAGCTCGTACAGCTATAATTATGGTAAGTGCTCTGTTGTATGTACGTGGCTGATGAAAATCTACATCAGACACTTGCCTCGAACAATCCGACATACTAATTTGATATAAAGAAAATACTTTCTTTTACCTGATACTGTAGGTTTTTACTTCGACCACCCCATATAAAACTTTCATCTCTTTCTTGGTTAATTTTTTTCCGAAAGTATAGAATGTCAAAAAGTGTTGAAGTTGGTCAACTAAATAACCTACTCTACATGAAAGCGAAATGAGAAAGAATATGTTGAGATCTGAAATAAGATCAAATTCATATTAACTCATGCAGATAAGATCTGTGAATTAAATCCAGAAGTGTTTTGTTCTATAATTTGTCTTGAAAAGAAATTTTGAAAAGCTCTGCATCTTTTCGGCATCAATGGATGCGCAATGTTGCAATTCTTATTCGGGGATAGCCACAGGAATCCCATTAGAATCTGAAGTTAGCTGAAGTTTTCTACTTCCAAAAATTATCGTGACTCAAGTTCAATAGTCCATTTTGAAAAGCGTGGAAGTAATCATTTGTGTCATCTATTCCCTGGCTTGAAACAAATTAGGAAGTATACGTACTGAACCGTGTGATCTCTGTTGAAAATTCTCAATGAATATGAGAAATGCAGATCATCAAAGATAATAAATTTATTGTGTGAAGGATTTGAAACTTGCATTCTGAGAGATATTGGTGGCCTTTAAATTACTTCATCTTCGCAAACTCATGACATCAGCAATTATACAAGCAGAAAGATTTGGAAAAAATGTTCCCCAAGAACCACGTTATGTATCAAGGCCCAAGATTTCGCAACACTCATACACAAATTCAATAATAGCACGAAGCAAATTAATGATGACATTCATCTAAAAAACATATCTATTAGAAAACAAAAGGCAAGATCTCCTGCAGGCCAATCACACAAGGAAGAATAGATAGAGTTTGGGAGATGGAGAACCCCTGACTTGAAAGATTCTTAACGCCACCAAACAATTTAAAACTCTAATATTCTCGTCACCTTCGAACAAGTTGTAATGAATCTTAGGTACATTGAAGCCCATTCATTTCCATAATTCAAATATACGGTTGTTTATTTGAAACAAACTATCATGACCAATCATTACTCTTTTTGCGGACGAATAGTTGTCATAGGGCTAAGCTACCTAATTAATTAGGTCTTTGGTTGGCAATATATAAAACCATTTGCATAAAACTCGCGCTTAAATGAAAATCAACGATGCGTATGACATGGTACATTTGATATAAGCCTGCAGAAGGTACTACAAGTAATTATACTTCTTCCTATATATCTGCTTTATTTCAAAGAACATTGGTTCATTTTAAATTTAAAAAGGAAGCCCTAAGTACAACATGAAGAAATCTTGTGGTGCATACTGTCTTTTGCGTCGATGTAGGCAAATTAAGTGAAGTTTTCAATATATATGTATATATATATATAATATATATATATGATGCAACGGCAAAAACAGCTAGAAAGTGAAGATCATACAGGATTAAGAGGAGCTCCATGCTCTAGGGCAAACTTTTTTTCTAATAGAAGAGAATCTTGGTGTGGCCCTCTTGTTCTACGTTTTGACAAGCACTTCGATGTAGACTTATCAACCATTGAGATACAACCAAAACATGTCCACTTCAAGGAAAGGATTTAAAATACAAGTGGATTCGATTGTGGGGTATTTTTCTAAGTTTTGGTTGAAAGATGTGTTCATTATTTAAAAGGATCCATGAGTTGTCAGGTAAACCAATCCAAATGTATGGACCAATATGACAAGAACCGTCATACTTGATTAATTGATGTATAATTGGCCTGTAAATCCATATTAAATGCTGGCTTTGTTGAGTACCTGTGTATATGGGTGCCCTTTAACCAAATTCAGATATGACAGAAATAGAAATACAATAGGTAAAGGAGTGGAGTAGGCGTAAGTGATGTTAATGGGTGAATGAGGAGGGGCCCGCTTGTTTTCTAGTGTTGGCGCACCTCTCCGTTCTTGAAGATTAAGACAGTCTCGAACCTAGGATCTCATCCATCTCTGATGTCAAAGTTGTATGGCAGGGGTGACACTACGGAATATATATGGCTAAAAGCACCAATGTTTTGGCAGAAGAGAAGGGTTCTATAAGAGAATCGCGGTGCAAAAATCGAAAGAAGGGGACACACCATCACGTCGTCATCATCACAAAAGTGCCTAGCTTTTTTCTCCTTTGAACAGTTTGATGAGGCTAACAGATAGAAGTTTGATGATCTCACACTCACTTTAAGGATTTGTGAGGAGACAAGGAGAGGAGGGAGGTGATGATATGTTGAGTTTGTAGTGATCGAATGCATGGGGAGTAACAGCGTTGCACAAGGTGGTTTATCTGAAGCAGAACCTTCATATCAGCATCGGGTGTTTGGAGTTCTTCATGGGATCAATCCACAATCAAACTTCATGTAATGTGTTTCTATCGATCCAACTCTTTTTCGTGTTCTATAAAGAAAACCATTTTCAGGGTTTCAAAGAATTTGGTATTCGTTATGCTTGATATATATTTTCTGCTTCCAAATTAAAATGTTCTTCTTCTTCTATCCTGATGGACTGCGATCTTGGTTCTTGCTGTTTACTGAGATGATGGTGAATTTTCGTTTCTTCTTGTCTCTTTGTGATGCTTTGCCAGTTATCAACATGCATCCGCTTATCAATTTGGTGAGTTGGAAGGGGAATTCATGCCAAAGATTCTCGTAGTAGGGAAAGAAGCTGATGGAGACAGAAAGCGTGGGTGTTGAATCCTTCTCCTTTCTTTTGTTCCCTCCCCCCTCTGATGACGTTTCAAGTAACGGAATTTTAGACACACAAAAACACACACACAGAGAGACCTGTAACAAGATCGAAAGACGGTACCCAATGCGGCACCTTATTTTCGTCATGGTAATCATTCAAGGTCGGAGAATTTGAATGGCATGATACAACAAAAATGGAAACTATACCAGCCTCTCTCTCTCTCTCTCTAATGATGAACATCCACCTCTTAATTTTCATTTTTTTTGTTTCTGTTTATCAACAAATTCATTATACTTCTGATTGGAGAAGCCCGGTTGTCTTTTGCAGCATTCTTAGACGTTAGCCCTCCAACTCTCGACATCTTCCCCTCATGGCCAACGAGTTTCCAACCACCACCAAGGGTCAGTATCCAACTATTTACAATATACGCCCCTCAACCTTCTTTCTTCCATTTCTTGAGCTTTCGTGCCTAGAGAATCTGTCAACTGCATATTCGATGGTAACATATTTTTGCTGAGAAATAACGGACAGTAAATTTGAAGAAGTGTGAATGTTGTGATCAACAAAAGGTTGGAATATTTGACAGATGAATTCTCGGTCAGGAGTGAGTACAGATACGGGATCGGCTCATAATACGGCCTCCTGCGGGGCAGCAGTAGCAGATGCTCAGTTTGAACCGGACTCTCCAATCAGTGGAAAAGAATCTGACCGGGCTGAACAGCAGCAGCACCACAACACTCAGCAAGGAGAGATGATGATGACCTTTGATTCTTCCTCCAGCAGGACTCCACCATCTTCTTCCTCAATGCCAACCCCTCCTAACAATCAATTGAAGCCTCCAGAGAAGGTACTCTTCCGTTAAATTCTTCTCTAAGCTTATTTCTCGTTCTGTTGAAGCAAAGAAATTATTTTAAGCCTGCAGTATATCATCCCGTACTTGCTTTAAAACTCTCATAATTTTTACTAATAATAAAAAACAGAAGTTATTATTATTCTCATGATCAAATGCGTTACCATGAGACCATCAAACATCCATGCCTAGTTTCTTTAAGGAAATATAGTGCAAAAAAAGCGAAATCGTATTGTTGATAATATATATATATATATATATAAAAGAACGAAAGTTATTAAACTCACTTTCATCTTAAACCATTATCTCAATCTATACATGAATTTTAATGTTCATTACTTAAATAAAAATAAAAAATTGTTTTAAAAAAAACAAAGGTGACGATACCCCTCTCTCTCTCTCTCTCTATATATATATATAAAGAGAGGGGTTATTTTTTCGTACCCATATTAATTGAGTAGCATATTTCTCGTTAGCTTTTGTATAACGATGAAGATTATTAGCGTGAGTACACAACTACAATTAATTTATCATTTTTTATGCTATTGTTTTATCATCGCCATTATTATATTATGGTGTTGAATCATCATCATCATCTTGATCAATATCACCATATAAAAGCATTTATATTTTCCAAGCTTCAAAACATTACAGTCTGGATTTAGGTATGCTGGCCACTTCTCCTCCAAAGCATCCGTGCCTTGGAATCCACAATGGTAAAATCTCTACCAATTACCCCAACACAACTTTGGATAATTTCACCACCATGATCATCTGGACCATTGTCCTTTTTCTCTTCTACAAGAAAAATGAATCTTATTATTCTCTTGCTGTATGTCACCTGAAACTGTAGAATCTGAAACTCGTATACCATTAGAAACAACTGCACGTCTGTTTCCTCTTGATGCTAACCTGTTCATGGTGCTCATCAAACTTTCTACCTGCTTTCATAGAAGAAGGTGACTGCATCGGGTTCGGAGAAGGATGGATCCAAGGCTTTGGATCCCAAGGTAAACAAGTTTTATTCTGCTATCTTTCTTTCTTTTTTCCGGGTTCTATACGTGGTGCTTTTTTTATGACGTTCTGTGCGTGGTTCGTTCATTCGCGTATTATATTTTTGTGCTTGAGTACTTTTAGTGCTTCTATAAATGTGTGTGTGTGTTTTGAAAACCGCAAAAATGCCGAGTTCCAACTCAAACTACTGTAACATTTCCCTTCATGTGTCATTCAGACTTTGAGACGGTTAGCTCAGAATAGGGAGGCAGCAAGAAAAAGCCGACTGAGAAAGAAGGTGCCCTTTTATTCTTTCCTGTTCTGAGCATGCGTTGGATTCATCACCATAGGAACTTTTATATACTATGAGCAAGATATTAACTTCAATTAATCTAGTGGTTTGATGGAAGTATCAAAATATGGGCTCTCATTCTACCCGTTGGATTATTATTAAAGTATCACTAAAACGAGAAATAAATAACTTCAAAAATGAGTTTGGCAAGTCACTGAGACTTGTTATGCAAATGAGGGAATTGCCTGTTTATTATTAATTCATAGCCAGTTATTTATCTTTCTGTTTATTTGCATATGTATGTCCTTCGGGAATTTGAAGGCTTATGTGCAACAACTAGAGAACAGCAGGATCAAGCTTAATCAGCTAGAGCAAGAGCTTCAAAGAGCAAGATCACAGGTTTTAAGTTCATCTTCACTTTTTTATTCTTCTTTCTTTCTGAAAAATCTTCTGGCGGTTTCTTTCATCGGTTTAATATTATTTTTTATCTACAGGGTCTTCTTATAGCAGGAGGTGGTGGCTCCAACCTCACCTCAGGTACAGTTCTCTTACTTTAATTAATTACTCAAAATATTATTATCTATATATATATAGAGAGAGAGAGAGAGGGTTACCACCTGATCCCTCTCCAAATTGGGCCAAATAATGTCTAACCCTTTGACAAACTTATAAACGTGTGCTACAAACTTCAACCATATTATTTTTTATTGGATTTGAAAATAAAGGATATTACTTTTTGAAGGGACAGCGGATCTCGCTTAGGTCAATCCTTCTATATAATAACCATATCATTTATCATCATCAACTACAATAATGATCATAATACATGCTTCTAAATTTTTTTCTTAACTGACCCTAAAATTGCCTCGATCCTTGATTGAGCAAGTTCTATAAGATTATCAACTTCTAGTTAGTTTGTTAGTATGTGAGTGCTTCGTATAGTTAGTGGTGGACCTATTTTAGGGTAAGGTAAGACATGAGCTTATGTTGAAATTAAAAAAATTCAGGTTGGCCGTTATATATAGAAAAATACAAGTACTTTGTGAATATAAAATACAAGTGCACATTACTCAAAATAAGTGAGCCTCAACCAAAAAGAAATCTTAAGTCCGTCAGTTACTATATCTCTTCTTTAAGTGTATAATTGAAGAAAAAGAACTTGTGGCGATACACTTAGCAATAACCAGGCACTTATACAACATGTACGTTTTCAATGGGGTACTTATATGCTATTTTCGAAATATTAGGGACCAAGAGGTAATTAATTAATTCCCCAGAAGTTCTCTTCTTCGATCAGGTGCAGCAGTCTTTGACATGGAACACGCGAGATGGTTAGAAGAGGACCAGAGGTACATGTCTGAGCTCCGTGCTGGGCTTCATGCTCACCAGCCGGATGCCGAGCTTCAGATAATCGTCGACGGATGCCTCACCCACTACGACGAGCTCTTCCAGCTCAAGGGCATCGCGACGAAGACTGACGTCTTCCATCTCTTCTCCGGCACGTGGAAGACGCCGGCGGAGCGGTGCTTCCTTTGGATGGGCGGATTCCGGCCATCCGAGCTCCTCAAGGTAAAATTCTCATTGACCTTTATTATACTCTTTTGCCACTAATTTATCCTACTTTATGCTCCCATCTTTATAATTATTGTGGAGATGAAAGAAGTTGGACTTATGCCATTACTATCATCGCCAATATAACAGTTCTTCGAAGTTGGACTAAGTTGCATCGATGCACGAGTTCTACTTTATGCTCCCATTTAACTGTGCTCACGGGTTTAAACGTTTGAATCGAATCCAAGTTAGTTTGAGATTCTTAGAATTAATTATCCTACTGTGGATCCACTGAACAGTCTTTCATGAAAGCTATGTTGCTTCGGAGACAAATGAAAACGGAAACATACACACAAGGGATATGGAAAATGACAACTCTCCAAAAATAAAAAATTCGGAAAATGGTATATATAGAGATATCCGTGATAAGAAAAAATATTACAGAGCAGGAGTTAGACTCGCTACATTGTATAGTTTGAGTATTGGATACTTAATCATGAACGTGTATAAAAGATGTTCATGACATAAATGAAGATGATGGATGAGTGGTTACACACGAAAATACCATATATGTAATGGGGTTATCAAAAATAAATTGAGAGTGATATCAATAGATAACAAAATGAAAAAAACAGTTTAAGATGGTTTAGATACGTAGAAAGACAACCAAAGGAAACTCTCATAAAAGGTATGAGAAACTATATTATGAAAATGTTAAAAGAGAAAGACCACATAAGCGTTGGAAAGAAACAATAAAATATAATTTAACTTATGTTAATGGTTAGCATGACACATGATCGAGCTCTATAAAAACAAATAATTCATCTAATTGACTAAATCTAGCATGAGTAAATAATTAGTTGTTGTTGTTGTTGGTATATAGAAAGAGAACAACAACTAATTAGATGGATTATTTGTTTTTATAGAGCTTGATCATGTGTCATGCTAACATACGGTTCCGAACCGGGATACGGTTTACTCATGCTAACATACGATTTACTTAGAAAAGTTTTCATTAGTAAATAACTGTATCCCGGTTCGGAACCATATATCGAGACACATTAATTGACTAAATCTAGCATGAGTAAATAATTAGTTGTGCTTAACCATTCTCAAAGATCTTAAGTGTTCAATCTTGAAGGTCAATGGCTTTAAGTAAAAAAAGTAAATAATACAAAGAAGTACTAACATATCTATTTATTTGCTTTTGAAGTTTGAATTTCAATCGTCCATTTTATCGATTGGATGGTTGAGATTCTTAAGCATGGATTAATGTGCACACCCACTATGTTCTTTACCTCTCTATCTCCCTATATATGTGCGCATAAAAAAAAGAAAAAAATAGTAAGCGATGACTTTGAGATTTGAATTGAACACATTCTCAGTAACAAAAGATTACTTTAACCAACTAGACTAAGTTAAAACATGTAGAGGGAAAATGATATCTTTAATATAATATCCTAAATTTAGTCTAAGTATGTAGAAAACGTTTCGTAATGTGTCTCGATATATGGTTCCGAACCAGAATATGGTTCCTCACAACTGTTTTCGTGTATGATAGGATGAAAGTGTCACTTTAAAGTTTTAAACCGAATCCGATTTTTTTAAGGAAGAAGGATTTATGTTTGAGAACGATATATGGATCTTGGCTTTAGTTTCTCTGTTTGGGTTTTCGATAAAATTTGAGTGACCACTGTGCCATTGCATTTCTTTTATTTACCAAACGGGTACTGGACCCATGCAGATATTGGTACCCCAGTTGGAGCCATTGACAGAGCAGCAGTTCTTGGGGATATGCATGCTCCAGCAGTCGTCGCAACAAGCCGAGGAGGCGCTAACGCAGGGTCTTGACTCGCTGCAACAGGGTCTCAACGAGACGATCGGCTCGGGCTCACTTAGCCATGGGCCCGATGCAGGCAACTACATGGGTCAGATGGCCATAGCTCTTGGCAAGCTTGCCAATTATGAGGGATTCGTCCGGCAGGTGAAATTTTTTTCTCCAACTATGGGAAGGGTAATATGGTCATCTTGTTTATTGTCAACGTGTCGATTCAGGAGCAGCAAAATGACAACAAATGGTCCTCAATCCTTATCAGGATGGCCTGTTAAGTTCCACGCAAAATAGCCCCGGCTATTTCTTTCCATTTCTAGGAACGGCCTAAGTTGTTGCATTTTGCAGTTCGGCGTACAACATGACCTTCCTCTTTCGACAAAAATGTTGCCTGTTTTATTTGATAATTTGATTGTTGAGTATCATTATTTTCCTTTTCTTCTTTCAGTGAATATTCTGTCATTATCTTGCAGGCTGACAATTTGAGGCAGCAGACGTTGCACCAACTTTGCAGGATTTTGACGGTCCGGCAAGCAGGCCGGTGTTTTCTGGCGATCGGGGAATACTACAGCCGGTTAAGAGCTCTCAGCTCTCTCTGGGCTTCTCGCCCAAGAGAGTAAGATACTCTCTCCCCCAACCACATAATTTGACCCCGGAAAAAAATGACAACAACCTGATTTATCATGTAGCCAAGCAACAGTACTTAAACCCCTTCGTTAGGGTTCTAGAATGGCAAAAGTAGCGTAAAGGTCGACTTCGCCATTGCCCCAATTTTCATCTAGAGGGTGTTTTTGGCCATATTTTCGGAACCTACATAGCAGAATCTACTATGGTAAAAGTTCAGGTGATAAGTTAGGGAGTTCAGTGTTTGTACAGCCTTAGTTGGTTTCTCGTGAGATGCAGGAAGATGGGTGAAATAGTGAAAATGTAACTACTGATAGAATTATCTTCAACAATACTAATGGTGCTTATCAATTATCGTGAA
The DNA here is from genome assembly GCA_036023115.1 of Brasenia schreberi. Classification (NCBI taxonomy): domain Eukaryota; kingdom Viridiplantae; phylum Streptophyta; class Magnoliopsida; order Nymphaeales; family Cabombaceae; genus Brasenia; species Brasenia schreberi. The sequence continues at coordinate 21,701,749 of JAYKKT010000066.1, forward strand.
TGATTGAATACTCGAATTAACATATGATGCAAAATCAACTCAATGGCGACTGAGAATCCATGTAGTCGACCATGCCCACTTGTCGTGAGAGCTTGGTTTCGGTTTAGGCTTTGGATTATGTTAAACTAATGATCTTAACACTATTGATCATTGCATTTACTGCTTAATTATGTGATTTGATATGGTTAGCTTGATTGTGGTTTAATAATAAACTTACAGATGCATCAATGGTGTCCTCAAAAGATCAGGTAATCTGCCAAGTTGCACATCATCAATACTATACTCTGCATCATCACCATCATGCAGATGGAAAGCAACAATTGAAGATATACATGACGATAGTGTAATATGTGGTTAGAGTGTAGTATCATCAGCCAAGAGACCAAATGCCTACTTTACATCATAATTCGAAAAAAACTAAAAGAAGGTTATAAACACCAATCTGACAATTTTAGTACATAAAGGAGATTTTTGTATTATTCTCTGTACTTATTTATCCCGTTGTGGTGTAGGACAATGGTAGCAGAAGCACGCCCGGTTCAAGCTATGACTGATATCCAAATGGTCCACCATACAGAGAATCACTTCACCACCTTCTCATATTAGTGATGATGTTGAAATTCAACAAAAGAGAAATAACTGACATTTAAAATAGGGAAGATTGGAGGGAAGAGAAAAGCGGAAGGTTTAGCTTCATTGTAGTTTGTATAATTCCATTTTTTGATGAATGGAAAAGAAAAGGCACAAGGGCTTCTGAGGTCTAGAATTTAGTATCACGAAATTCTTCTAAATTGTGTGTTGTTTGCGTGTGTGTGTGTGTGACTAGTGAGACAGAGAGAGAGTGGAGACGCTTTATGTGTTAACAAAGCCTATCATGAGTGGTTCTTATCCAGGATACACGCCAGCGTAACATTGTCCTGCTCATCATTATTTTCAGGATGATCTTACAACGTATTGCTTATGAACAAGCCAGATCAAACAATCAAACATCATGCTGAACAGACAGACAATAATACAAGTAGTTTAGCTAGAGTAAGTTATAGAGAGACGAACAGTTTAGCCAAGTCAATGAATTCTATAGCTGCTGATCTAAGAGTTGGCTGCCAAACAGGAGACTTTAGTGGAATCATTTCCGGTATTCCCCTGAAGAAAGCAAGGAGCCCATTGCCGAGCCATGTTTCCTTTCTGAAGAAATGCGACACCTTGACCATTCCTCCAAATGCTGTCGGTGTAGAGAATTCATACTTATTGAAGGCCTTTGCTTTCTCACAATCTTCTCTGCTTCTTTCCAACCCTCAGCCACACCTAATGCAACTAAGAGAGCACATAGAACACATACACTTCTGCCATGGCCTATAACAAATTGCGACAGACAACAGTGTTACACATGCAATAACGATATAATGCCGAAAGCAGACAATTCAAGTGAGCGTGGAGTAGGTATCAGTCTCTAGTGCTGTAGTGCAAACCGTATCAATGAATTCAATCTCAAATTCTCATGCATTTTCAAGTCTATCAATCAACCCACATGTGTTTAACGTGTCTATATTTTGATAAATAATATTGCTAATTTAATATAACTTGGGATCCTAAGCTAGAAATTAGACACAAAATGCTAGAATGTGGAACCTCCAATGGATGGAGTGAAATATTCAGGATGCGATATGCACTTTCTAGCAGACATACCAAACATAGTGCCATATTAAAATCTTTCAAGTAACTACTGAAACTAACCACACAGAAAACAGATCTGGAATGCTAGTGGAGAGGACTGTGAAGCCTTCTATGATAGGTGATGCCATCCCAAGGTATGATCTCTTTGATACGGGTATGGGAAATGATAAGGATGATACAATAAGTTTGTTCTTTTCAGAAAAATCTAAGCTGATCTTGCAACAATTTGATACCTCCAGGGAGATCAGCCTAGTGTCAAGTGCTACAGTGAGAAATGTAAGATAACCTCAAACCAGTGAAATAGCCCAGAAAATATCAACCAAAGTTGAAATACAAGCACTAATAGTAATTTACCCCAACATCAAGCAATTGTTAGACAATTAAAATCACTTCTGAACAGCAATGATGAATGAACAACACCTCTTCCCCATCAACGTAATTGATATTGCTTCACTTTCTTAGCTTTTAATATTTAAAACTGGAACACCATGCTCATCCTTAGCCACTACAAACCCACATAGAAAATACACTAGTTGAAACAACACCAACTATTAAACACTTCTTGGGTGAGAACCACAAAGTAAATACACCACTCATTCTCAATCGTCACTACTGTAACAAGGGTTCTGCAAAACCCACATAAATGTCCAGGCTGGTACTTCCAGAATGCTGGCTATTGATGTTCTGGGTGCCAGGATCATCATATGCTAGAACGTAGAATATTTTACTTGATATTCAGTGCATGTCTCCATGTTCTGTCATACCATCACAATCTCCATTTTGAAAGTAGTTGAGGTACCACGAATAACTGATGCAACATGGAAAGAGCTGCACTTGAAATATAAAACATCAATTACACCAATAGTTATATCGGAGATTCCCAGAATCATGTCTACCTAAAGTACATAGGATACCAGCTAAATTACTGAATTTGATATCATTCTGCATCTACCATAAAGTCAACATGTCGCATTCGGTTTTCTACACTTTGCACCCTAGGAAGGAGTTCAGACTTCAGGGTGCCAGGTGATCATCGCAGGATCAATTGCCACATATATTACCTATATTGTGCATCCAAGCATGAAAGACAGCTGCTAGAGGCAAAAAGAAAATAGAATGACCACCGAAGAAACGATCCGCATCAATACTGAAGACTTACTCCTCTTTGTGGAAGATTTTATTAGCGGTTCTAAAAAAGTAACGCCCGCGTGACTTCATCATCTTCATTAACGCCCGTGTGACTTCAAATTAACGCTTGTGTTTGTGATTGTAAAATCTATTTCTGATAACCAAATCTTATACGGGTGAGGATGCACAAGTTAGGATCATCTTCCAATGTTGCAGAAGTACATAATCAAACTAACAGAAGGAAAGAACTGATTATCCACTTGCAACAGTGAATAAAGCCAAAGAAATTAACACATTAAGAGTGAACGAAGAGAACTCATAGTGTTAATCTGCATGATTCCCTATTTGACATTAGGAAGGAAGAATGTTGCACAAAATAACATTGATACTCACCAAATGCAAGTTATCAACCAAATGCAATAAATAACATTGATACTCACCAAATGCGCAATGGATGTACACAGGCTTATTCTGAGCCCTCTTCCTGCACGCCCATCTAACTGCCAATTCGATCTCGGACGGTTGCGGCGCCCTCGTATCCCAAGTTGGTACGCAAATGTATGCGTTCTTAGACAACAATCTACTTCTGGGGAGCTCACAAGTGCAATCTATAATGGCGGGATCGCCCGGTGGGACGGAATCAAAGCGTGAAGGCCAACCACCGACATAGATTCCGTCGGTGATCTCGTCGTAGAGAGGCTCCCTTCTCTTCAATCTTCTCAAGAAGACGAAAATCCGTATAAAAACATGGTACGGACCGAAGAGAATCAATGACCAGAGTGGGAAGCTACCGTCCGTGTTCTTTCCCAAAAGCAACGGGAGATTCAGCAACGGATGAGAAGCTACGGAGACGAGGAACGATACGAACGAAGCGTGAAGCAAAGGAATGGCGAATACGAAGGAGGCGATGCCTCTGAGAGCCAGGAAGGCGACCAACCAGATGATCGCCTTCAATCCTATCAACACAGAGATTCCCATCAATGGTTGATCTCTTTCCACATCGTTCGACTTCATCCTCCCACGAAGCTTTCTCGCTACACAATCAGCCCCAAATTCCTAAAGAGAAGTTTGCATAATACGTCGAAGCACATTTTCAATGTACTTTCAGATCTTGAACGTTATTTTCTTGGATCTTAGATATCCAATTCGAGCCCAACGAATAATAGATGTTCATCAGTAAAACGGACGGTTACGATTTCAACTTCTTCGATAGATGATTTTGGTATGTGTGGTATCTCACAACTTTTTAATGGATTATATTACGTTCCGGTACACGTCTGGTGAAGTAAGCCCCACAAAATATAATTCCTTTAGTTCTCTAAAATTTACATTCAGCCACTTAAATCTGTGCAGAACTTACTTCAAACCGTCTGAAACATACAGATGATCATCCATGTTGCTCATCTTATACTGACGACTCACTTATATAGCATTTCTTTTAGAATAAAATCATTCTACTTTGTTAGTACATACAAGATGAGACAAATAAATTTTACAGAAAAAAATAAAAAGAAGTGTGGAACTCAGAAGCAAGCAAAGGCTCCTGTTGGGCGACCATCTGTTGAACGTTTTCTTGTCTCCTGGTGGTACAATGGGAACCGAAGAGCCAGACGCATGCCCCCCGTATAGAGCGCATGAAGCAGTCTTCGCAAACATGGAAGGGGATCAATGTGAGGGGACAGAAGAGACGAATGATCATGATGATGACAAATATCGAACTTGCTTTTGATATATCATCATACAAAAGAATGGCCTCTGCTAATTACAAACTCTAGTATGAGAGAGAGGGATAACTTTGACAGATGGTTAAATCACCACAATTAGATACATTTTCCAGGGCCTACCGCATTGCAGGAGGACGTGCAGCGGAGTTAGAAGACTACCGATAAATCGTCCATCGGAATCGACAGAGGACCTTCATAATCATTGTCATGATCTTGCATGCCATCAACACATCCGAACCATGAATCCAGATCTTGGCCTTGGCCAACAAGATCACCGGAGACATCCAATTCATCAATTCCAGGTATAACCAAATGCGAAAGGTCGACCGAATCTGGAGCATCACTGCGATGATTGCTAGGTAGTGCTTCCTTGAGTTTAGCATTCCCAACTGATTTGCCGGATTCCCTAGTTGAATTCAACATGGAAACAGGCACTTCTGCAGGTCGGTCAACAAGAACATTCACTGAAGTTGACAACTGAGCTGTTTTTTGTCTAGGTTTCGTCTTGTTTTTGCGCTCAGCCCTGACACTGCCTATTGTTGGTCTTCCAGCTTTTGGCAAAGAGTTCCTTATTGTTCCATCCCGATCCCTCTCGCTCCTCTTTCCCTTTGTTCCGCCCAAGAGGTTACTGCCAAGGTTGGAGGTGCCTCTTGCCATATTCTCGACATCATCAAGCAACAATTCCCTCTTCTTACCTCGGTTTGGCCATGGCTCATCTTTTACAAAACTTTGATCAGATAAATCCTTGTTAAGACCATTGATATGAGACCCACATTGCTCAACTGGATTTCGAACAGAACAAAAGACAGTGCCTGCAGCAAAAGATGCATAAATGTAAGGTAAACCAAAACCAATAGCAAGAAATGCTAAGTGAATTATGTTTGAGATGCAGGAAACAGAACACGATAACCGTGGTGTAGTTCAAGAATAGAAGAACAATCAGTGATGAAACACATGCCTGCTGCCTTAGATTCTTGCTGACTTGTAAAAGCTTCAGGGTGTGGTTTCGCAGCAAGAGCCTTTTTGTCAGCATCAGTGCATTTCACATCAGGGCCACAAATGGGTGCAGAGAGAACTTCGTCCTTGAACAGATGCTCAGCAAAGCAGCTCGTACCCGTCTCTTCAAATTTTCTACACCTAGCAAGTGTTCGCTTAACAAATGACACAGAAACCTGTTTTGAGATCTTATTCGCTCCACTTTTACCATGGGATGCATTGCCACCTCGACATGCCTGTGAAGAGGAGAACATTAACAAAGAATAAAAAGTAGAACCTGGAGTTTGTACCCTTGAAGAGATGACAGTCATAGACGTTAGCTACAGCGTATACAAAATCTGATGCTGCTCGCAGGGTAGTCCATGCATGCAGAAGGTCAAAATTTCAATCAGTTCTAATGTACAAGTTACTACAACTTGAAAGAACACAGAAGCATTCCAATGCAACGCTGCAAAATAGCCAACGGAAGGCCCCATATAACTCGAGAGTTGTAATCCTTTTCAAAGTTTGGCAATATGTAAATATTTTAATCTGTTGTATACCACTGAAGCATCCTTATCAGAAATACAAAAGTTCAAGGTAGCAATGAGTCCGAAATTCTTACATCCTGATGAGCCAAAGATGCTTTAGAGAAAACCATCTAGTTTATGGTTTTTGTCAATAACATCTTAATATTGTTCTTGATGCTACAATTAATACTCGTCCATTAAGTGTTGGATCCAGGAATACTTTTCTTTAGGGGAGATCAGGATGCAAACCCCTACCTGATGCTCCCTCCAGGATTAGATTCCTACAGGTTAGAAGACTCATCCCTGGGTATATCAATGAAGCATCGGATAAAGACGCAAATATTTTACTAAGAAAAATTAATGCTTGTCCATCTAACAGATAACAACAACAACAACTACTAAGCCTTTTCCCATACTAGATGGGGTCGGCTACATGGATTCTTTGTTTCCACAGAGCCCTATCATGTGCCATGTTAGCAGTTAACTCACAATAAGCTAGATCATTCTTTATTGTTTCTTTCCAACACTTTTGTGGTCATCATCTATCTCTTTTAATACTTTAAAAATTATTTTTTCATACCTTCTTACAGGTTCTTCTTTTGATCTTCTTTCTATATGTTCAAACCACCTTAAACGATATTCTCTCATTTTATCCTCTATTGGTGCCACACATAATTTATTTCTAATAACCTTATTATGTATACTGTCTTTTATGACCACTCATCCATCTCAACATCTTCATTTCTGTAACAGACATCTTTTGTACATGTTTATGATTAACTGCCCAATACTAAGAACCATAAAACATGGTAGGTCTAATTGTTGCTCTTTTAACTTTAATGGTATCTTCTTATCATAAAGAATATTTTATGCTCCTCTCCATTTTAACCAACCAGCACTAATTCTATACGTAACCTCTCCATCAATTCTTCCATCACTCTGAAAAATTGAAACTAAGTATTTAAAACTTTCCCTTTGAGGGATGCAATGTGTGTCATCTAACAGATAACAAATCCAGAAAATCTAATTAACCCAAGAGCCTATCAAGTCACTGTAAATCAATATGGGAAGGACAAATTACCATATATTTTTTGTATGCTATATCCACAAGCTTGTTTAATGCTAGACGCTCAAGAGGCCTGCACGACAGACCATAATAAATGCCAAAGATATTGTTCATACTAAAGTGCCATTAATATGCAACAGTCTGACCTTTCTTCAACCTCTCGAGCCCTAGCAACAGCCTTCTCCAACTTGCACAGCCAGTTTCTCTTTTTCTTCACCTGCCAAATGAGAAATACAAAAAATCAGTCATTAACCAAAAGACTAGAGAGCATATCATTAAATTGTAAGGTGAACAGAATATGAAAGTGCATTCATCTATAGCAGGACAAACACTCAAAATGGTTGTACTACATCTCCATAAGGAGTTTAGCGCTACAAGCACATTAGGATTTTGAGCCTTTCAGTTTACTGGAAGTACATCCTTTTTCTTTTTTCTTTTGATACTAACACTAGTGAAAGATTCAAACGCAATGTATACCAATAGAAAAGATAATTGGCATGCCACAGATAGAAAGCGCTAAAAGAAGAAACTCTAGAACAGCAATCTTGACATTGCAAAAGCAGAAAATCAACATTTCAGTACAACATACCTGATGAAACAAGCCCTCATTAAGCTTGGAGATATCTCTGCTGATCTCATCATCTTCCCCTTGTGCCAAATCAGGCTGAACCCAAAAGATAGATGAATAACTAAACTATTTGAACCATCCAATATTAGTATATCTGAAATTTAAAATGCTATGACAACAATATTTGCAAAATTTGAATATCTGAAGCAAAGAAATGGATTTGTTTCATCTTACAGAAGAATAAAAGATCCAAAATATATAATAGTTGCTTTTTCAATTGTTAAATAGACTGCAAAAGGTTTTGGAAGCTAAACTATCATAATTGCGTTCTTGGATGAAAATTTTCTGGATATCTGACATAAAGTAATGCAAAAATGTTCATCTATAAAGAACAGCAGATGCAAGAAAATAACAAAATACAATCATAGATGCACTGGTCATTATAGTTTAGTTGATGTATAGCAAACACTTGACTGCAGAGCATCAAATGCAGGATAGTGCGGATGTCCAATGACAAAACAAAAAATGAAGTAAATAACTGGTATAAAAATGGTACGAACCACAGGTTCTGGGTGTAATCCAATACTCTGAAGCTCTAATAATATCCTGTCATCTAGTGACATCTGCTGATAAGAGCAATCAAGTGAAGCAACATGAGCAATATTACTTTGTGATCCGTTAACTTTATGCTGCTCACCAACACTCGAATGCAGTACCGGACCACCTTCCTGAATGAAATCCTCCTTATAAAGCAAATTCCCGATTTTTGGGTTTCCAAAACCATTTTCCATAATGCTTCCATCAGTTGCAAAGTTGTCAGGAGAATGACTTGTATGATTCTTTATTTCCGCTTCTGGTTCTAGTTCAAATCCATTTCTGTCCAGACCATTGGATTCAGCACCAGTATAATTAGAAGCACCATAAGGGGAAATGCCACTGGTGTACTGACGCATCTCTCTCTCAATTCCACCTATATGATTAGCATCAGTAACCTCATCTTCAACAATGAGAGCTGCAAGAAGCCTCTGTGAAAGAGGTATGATCTTCTCAAGCCACCTCCCACTCCCTATTCTCCCGGAATCTACATATTTTGATTCATCAATAGAGCTCCAAGACCTGCCTGGCTCATTCAGGCCCAGTTCACTTTGCATGATTATTTGCTTCTCTTGTACAGGAGATGATGTGAATCGATCCTGAGGTGGGCAAAGAATGAAAAATGGTCACAACAACAAAGAAAAAAGTTAACTCTCATGTAAGGATCTAAAAGGCGAAGGTGAGCAACAAATACACCAGAGCTTCTAGGGTGAGCCCAACCGAACATCCAACTACATCCCACCCAAGTGCAAAAGAAAAAACATCTAAGAATATTTTGTATCAAGGTATGTCAAGTTATCTATCACTCAACAAGACATCATATCAAAGTGCTGTTTTGAAATAATATAGTTGTCTTTAAATCTAATGCCTATAGTGCCCCACAGATTGACCCACTTGAGAGGCTTACACCTCTCAAAATGGACATCTTATTTACTCCATCAGTAAATATGTTACTTCATATACAGTGGGTGATAAGAAACTTGAGTTGAGAGGATTCACGCACACTTACTAATTTCCTTACACATACGGTCTGCCACATGATGGATATGACTCACCAAAGTGATAAAGACCGACTCACTCACCACCGGTTAAGGATAAGAGAGAGAGATTTGAACCAAATGCTGAAAAACAACCAAATGAAAAATTCTAGACCTGATCCTATTTATACTCACGACAACCCCTAAGCTAGGTTCAAGGCATATTAACTTGCTATAAAGACTCTTACGAAATAGACAATCACCTAGTAAAATGTTGATACAGGTTCAGTCATTTATGAGCTTGCTATAATTGTTGTTTTGGTAATTGCTAAGACCACTAAATGAACATTAAATTTGAATTGTCTATCCCTAAAATTAGCCAATTGGAGCTCTTAAATTAAAGAGATGTTGAGAATCTCTTAATTGGCTTAAATGTGGCTTTACTCTTGAGTGACCTCCTGTTAGAGTAAACAAACATCCTTGAGTTTGCTGGAGTCATTAGTGCTCCATTCACCCATCAATGTTTTGGGTTCGAACCGGGTTGGGTTGCTGATTTCACTTCAGGCACGAGTAAGAGGTCCCTTATAGCGAGGTCTTCTTATTAGGTTAGATCATTAGTGCATGATCATTCATCATCCTTCTAGGGTTGATGAGCATTTATTCTAAAATCTTGATTCTCGGTATTTTCTTTTTAAGGAATAAGATCCTTAACGTTGAAAGAATTAGAAACATTGAACCCCTTCAGTAGATCTATCCTATAAGCATTGTCATTTATCTTCTGAAAAATCTTAAATAGGCCATCAGCTCGGGGCATGAGTTTAGATTGGCGCTTGGATTTGCTGAGATGTATCCAAAACAAGGTCCCCAAGGGTAAAGACAATGGATCTACGCCTTTCGTTAGTTTGTTTGGCATAGGCTACTGTTTGTTTCTCAATATGTTGCTTTACTTATTGGTGTAAAGATTTGATAGATTCATCTTGACTTAAACCCTTAGAATTTGCTCCAACGTGCCCGAGTATGGGTATCAAATTTAAGGGGGTTATGGGATTAACCCCATAGACTATTACAAAGAGAGAATGGCCCATAGTGATGTGAACTGCGCGGTTGAAGGTAAATTCCACCCAAGAGAGCTGCTCCTCCCAAATTCGTAGATTATTGGAGATAAAAAGCTCATAGAAGAGCGGTGAGAGTGCGATTCACCACTTCAGTTTGTCCATCCATTTGAGGGTGGCATGTTGTGCTAAAGAGGAGTTTAGTTTTGAGTCGCTTCCATAGAGTCTTCTAGAAATAGCTCATGAACTTAGCATCATGGTCAGACACGAGGCTTTTGGGAATACCATGGTGTTTTACGTCTTTTTTGGAAAAAAAGATCCATAACATGAACCGCGTCACCAGTCTTATGACAGGAAATAAAATGCGACATTTTAGAAAACCTATCTAATACAACTAGGATAAAATCTTGTCTCCTGTTTGTTCTAGGAAGGCCCACGATAAAATCCAGGCTAATGTCGGTCTAGGGCCTAGTAGGAATCGGCAAAGGCATGTAGTCCCTGGTTTGTTCCTTTTCCTTTAGCCAATTTACAGGTAACACATCTTTCAACAATCCTATGAACATCATGGTTCATTTTTGGTCAGTAAAAATATTCTCTAAGCAGCTCCAATATTTTTCTTTCCCAAAAATGTCTTGGTAAGCCACTATTGTGAGCTTCTCAAGTGAAAAGTTCTCGGTAGGATTCTCTCGGAATACAAAGTTTCCCTTGTTGAAAAAGGTATCTGCCATTCTGGTAGAATCCATCTAACTCTCTTTTCTGGCCAACCAAACCGAGGGGCAGAAAGTATGGGTCTCCTACACATTGTTCTTTTAGGACTTCCAATCCCATCATACGGGCTTCGAGAACAGTGATGAGTGAATATCTTCGTGATAGAGCATAAGCCACTATGTTAAGATTTCTTTTTTTGTAACGAATGGTATATGAAAAAGATTCTAGAAATTCGACCCATTTGCCGCATCTTCTATTCAGTTTGCCTTAGCCCTGAAGATGCTTAAGAGATTCATGATTAGTATGGATCACAAATTATTTAGGCCGCAGGTAATGCTATCATGTTTGTAATGCTCAGATTAATGCATATAATTCATTCTCGTAAGTACAGTAGCGCAAATTGGGTCCTCTTAATTTTTTACGAAAAAATGCAATAGGTGTCGTTGCTCCTACATAACACGGCTCTAATTCCTACTCCCGAAGCATCACATTCAACTTCTAAAGTTTTGTTTAAGTTAGAAAGAGCCAAAGTTGGTGACCACTCAGTTGGACTTTAATTTTTTCAAAGTCACGCTTGCATGATGCAATCCACCGAAATTCTTGGTTTTCTTGATACAATCAGTTAATGGTGCTGCAATATTGCTGAAATTTCTGATGAATCTTCTGTAGAACGAGGCCAACCCATGAAAACTGCGTACCTCGACCACGTTGATTGAGTCTGTCCAGTCTTGGATGGCTTTCACTTTTTTAGGATCAACCTCAACTCCTTTCTCAGAGATGATGAAACCTAAGAAATGCACCTATGATTAACAAAACTGGCATTTTTTAAGGTTATCATAGAGTCACTTGTGGGGCACAAGACCTATAGAACCTTCCGAATGTGGATAATATGTTCGTCCATTTCATGGCTATAAATTAGGATGTCGTCAAAATATACGACAAGGAATTTGCCAATTAACTCTTGGAACACATGGTTCATGAGTCGCATAAAGGTGTTGGGAGCATTTGATAGGTGAAATGGCATTTGAAGGCCGTTTTCCATTCATCTCCCTTCTTGATTCGAATCTGGTGGTAACCACTCTTGAGATAAATCTTTGAAAACAGTCTTGATCCCTTAAGTTCATCCAGTATGTTGTCTAACCGAGGAATGGGATAGCAATACCGGATAGTTATTTTATTGATGGCTCAACTATCAATACACATCCATAACGATCTATCTTTCTTGAGTACCAGAAGGATAGGTACTCCACATGGACTCAAGGACTCCCTCACGAAGCCTTTAACAACCAGTTCTTTGATTTGGTATTGCAGCTCATTAGCCTCATTGTGGTTGCAACGATAGGCCGGCTTGTTTGGAAGAGTCGTGCCATATAGCAGATCAATGTGGTGCTCAATACCACGAATTGGAGGCAACCCATTAAGAAGCTCGTCAGGAAACACATCAGTAAATTCCCTCAGTAGCTTAGCAAGTAGGGGATGCTCTTCCATTGGCAAACTGGTATTCACTCCCTTAGCTACAACCAAGTATACCAAGCCAGCTTGTGCGATGGCTAGCTCAGCCTCTCTTCTCGTGAGTACCAAACTTTCTTTGGCCTTCAACTCCTTAGTAGTTGATGTTGGAGAGAGATGTTGTAGTGTTAATGGGGCTAAAGTGATTTTCTTTTCATCCTATGTAATGTGTACGTGTTCCTGTAGCAATCATGAAAGGCTCGCTAGTCAAACTGCCATGGTTGGCCTAGTAAGAGATGATCTGAATTCATTAGAACCAGTCACATACATTGGAGTCTTGGTAAGTATTACCAATGGATATTGGCATAGCTTGCTGATGAACCAAAATTTCTCCTTAATTATTGAGCCAGCGCAATTTATAAGGATGTGTGTGAGCTATGGTGGGTAAGCTCAACTTCTTGATTAATTCTATAGAGGCCACATTGGTATAGTTGCCACCATCGATAATGAGAGAGCAAATTTTATCGAGAATTATGCAGTGAGAATGAAATAGGTTCTCGCGCTACTCCGATTCAGGAGTGGCTTGAGAGTTCAGGACCCTATGTATGACTAAAAGTTTCCCTTTGTCTGCAACTTCAATAGTTTCAGTCTCAACATATTCAGGGGTATGTTCGTCCTCGTTATCTAGTGATTTAGAAGACTCAAATAGCACCATCACTCGCTTGTTGGGGCATTGGGACGTGATATGCTCGTAGTCGAGACATCTAAACATTTAATGACAGCTTTTCAGGCTTCAGCCACCTCTTTTTCATTTTGATCAGCTTTTGTTGTGGTAGCAGGTATGTCTTTCTTGATTTCTTTGGTAGTACTGGTCGTACCTGAGAAAGCCTTGTTTTGGGTTGGCTTAGAAATTGAATATCTAAGGGAAGGGGTATTTCCTTGTTGTCTTTCGAACTTAATGGTGAACTAAAAAACGCCCCCAACAAATGAATAAGGTTGTAATTCCACAACGTCAGCTACTTATTTGTTTAGCCCGTTGAGAAATCGAGGTATTAAATTCTTTCGACCTTAATATTGCACTTCGCAATGCAGCATCAAGGTATTAAATTCTTTAACGTAGTCCTCTACGCTGAGCTCACCTTGTCGCAAGCTTTGCAACTAAAGGTAGAGCTATTGCCGGTAGTAGTCGAGAACAAATCTCTTATGCATGATCCATTTCATCAAGCCCCAACTAGTTATGTCCCCATCTCCTTCCCCACGTCGCTGATCTTTAAGTTTGCTACACCAAAGATTAGCATAATCGATGAACTCCAAAGCAGCCAAACGACATTTTCTTTCTTCAGAGTATTAATAATACTCGAAGATCTTATCCACCCGCTGCTCCCAATCGAGAAACTCTTCAGGTGAGCTTGATCCGACGAAAGAGAGAATTTTGATTCGGACATGGTGATCTACGTCTCTTCGATCCGTTCTTGCCTCATGGTGCATTTGTATAGTTGAGCCCAACTCAGAGGAGTTTGAGTCCACATCATGGTGATTGGTGTTGGATCAGTTAGGAGGAGCTCTTTGTCGCAATAATTCCTTAAGGCTTTGGGTTAGCTATGTCACCTGAGCTACGAAGGCCTCCTGTCCATGTTGCAGTGTCATGATCTGAGCTTCGTCAAGAGACATACCTCGTGGTACTTGGGGCCATCGAAATCTTGTCTTGTCATCCTCTCAATTTCAATGAAAGCACCAAATGATAAGAAACTTGAGTTGAGAGGATTCACACACCGTTACTGATTTCCTTACACACACAGTTTGCCACACACGATGGATATGACTCACCAAAGTGATAAAGACCGACTCACTTGCCACTTGTTAAGGATAAGAGAGAGATTTGAAGCAAATATCGAAAAACAATGGAATGAAAATTCCTTAGACTTCCTATTTATACTAAGGACAACTCCCTTAGCTAGGTTCATATTAACTTGCTATAAAGTTAATTCTAGAAAATAGACAATCACCTAAATTCCTTAGACTTGATCCTATTTATACTAAGGACAAACCCCTGAGCTAGGTTCATATTAACTTTCTATAAAAACTCTTCTAGAAAATAGACAATCACCTAGTAAAATGTTGATACATATTCAGCTATATATGAGCTTGGTATAATTGTTGTTTTGGTAATTTCTATGGCCACTAAATGAACATTAAATTCGAATTGTCTATCCCCAAAATTAGCCAACTGGAACGGTTGGATTTAAGAGATGGTGTGAATCTCTTAACAGGCTCAAATGTCGCTTTACTCTTGAGTGACCTCTTGTTGGAGTAAACAAATATCCTTGAGTTTGGTGAAGTCATTAATGCTCCATTCACCCAGCAATGTTTTAGGTTCGAACCGGGTTGGGTTGCTTGCTGTATTTTGGACACGAATAAGATGTCCCTGATAGCGATCGATGAGCCCTTCTAGGTTAGACCATTAGTGCATGATCCTTCATCATCATATCAAAGTGTTATTTTGAAATAATATAGTTAAGTCTTTAACCCTAATGCCTTTAGTGCCCCATTGATTAACCCACTGCAGAGGCTTACACCTCTCAAAATGGACATCTTATTTACTCCATCAGTAAATATGTTACTTCATATACAGTGGGGGGTCTACATACAAGTGAAGTGGGGCAGCCGCCCACCTGAAATGGAAGTGTCAATTGGAAAAACTATAGCTAGCATTGGAACCCATGGTTATAACACAAAGTCCGCCCCCACCTTAACCAGTTTCATGAGCTATTCGCCCCTCCCAACCAACACCTAGATACACCACTGTTCATACATACATGTATATATATATATATATATATATATATATATATAGAGAGAGAGAGAGAGAGAGAGAGCAACCTTTACTTTTGGGAGACATGGGTATCATTTATAAAGTTATAAGTTTGTTTGAAAAATATAAAAGACACTTATTACACTCATAGCCCCCAAAATGAAAAGTGTGGGCACAATTATGCATGTCTCACTGGTTGCAGGATCTGATCTCTCTCTCTCTCTCTCTCTCTCTCTCTCTCTCTATATATATATATATATATATATATATATATATATATGCATATGTATATATATATATATATATATATATATATATATGCATATGTATATATATATGCATATGTATATATATATGCATATGTATATATATATGCATATGTATATATATATATGCATATGTATATATATATGCATATGTATATATATATATGCATATGTATATATATATATGCATATATATATATATATATGTATATGTATATATATGTGTATATGTATATATATATATATATGTATATATATATGTATAGCTCACTGGCTAGGGGGTTGTCTCTCTGATAGGGTCAGGACTTCAATACCTGAGTCTGCATCTCGTAGGGGGTCTGATTAACCCCAGACTGCCTACCAAAAGGAATCTACACACACACACAGATTCACTCATACAATTAAGACTTTGTGACACAACTATCCTCAACTAGCAAAAAGATACAAAGAATAGCCTAACTCTGGTAAACGGCTGTTTCTCATACATAGCAGTGTGTTCGGAAAGTCACATTTTAGTTCATGAATGTACACGTGCACAAATACACAGAGCGTCAGCAAATAGCAATAAAATGAAAGAGAGACACTTAACCACATATTAATCAGGTAATTACCAGTTAACAAATTTAAATAAAGAAAAGCACAATCAAGATACTGCTAAGTATCTGTAGTAATGTTTTCATTATCATTAACAAAAGCAGGTGTAAGTTACATAAGCAGAGAAGCATCAGATACCTTTATGTAGAGGTTGACATTAGCTGGCAGGCACAAACTGTTTTCCAACTCCTCTGCGAGTCGCCCCTGCTCCAAATGGAGCAAAAGTTCAGGAAAACGAAAAAAGTTGTGTCTCCTTATGCACACACACAGACATATATAAAGTTACCAGTTCCTGCAAGCAGGCTATATCATCTGATGTGACAAAGGAAAAAATTGGCTCCATTTGCTGCCAGAAAGGGCTTGAACAGGAATCATCTGCACCTGCAAGCAAACTTGTTATCTATGCACGGCAGAAATAATGACACTTCCAGTAATATGCTAAGGTTCTTTAGTGATCAGATGACGAAAAAATCATACAGTTGGCCTTGCGAGCGAAGGTAGCAGCTGCTATAAGTTCCTCATGATCATCATCTGCTTTATCTAACAGAATATTGAAAAATAAAATATGAACCTTAGTTGATAAATAAAGGAGAAGACACAAGTTAAAAAGACAATGTTACGAAGCTTTTGAAAAAGAATCGCAGATCACCAGTAAAATCTGAAGCAACATTTGCAACATGCCCAAGACGAATTGATGCCTTGCGATCTGAAAGCTTTTTTGTAGGAGGACGACCTGACTTACTGTAACCATGTAAAAAGGAAGTCAAACCAAAGCAAGAGAATGACAGTACAGAAAAGATAGTGCCTCATATGGAACCAGCTAAATATTTACCTATCAATCTTATCTGAGACCAAGACGGGTCTTGTGCTTCTTTGCTTTGGGATAGATGCATCATATACTTTTTCTCGAGAAAGAGGCAAGCACCCTCTTGATGAAGCAAAAAGTCTTCCACTGCTTCCTTGTCTCCGTACACCATCTCCAGTTTCTTCATTAGTGAAAGTCTTGTTCTTCTTTGTTTGCAGTGCAAAATTTGCGGCCTTTTGAATTGAGCTCGCAGCTTTATCTTCTGCTTCACTGCTGATCTTTCCCTTGTCTTTAGACTTGTCAGCAGCTCCCGAGTCTTCACTCTCCGAGAATCCAGCAGGAGATGGAGCGTTTTCAACTTTCAGCTTAAATTGGTGAGAAGCGCTTGATGCCCGCCTTAGGAGTGCAGAACCATTAGCCTCTACAGAAATCAATCTTGCTCCTGTATCAGGACTGGGGAACTCATCAGTTGGTACCAGTGCTTCATCTCTATTTGCAACAGGGGGGACTAAACTTGTTCTTCTCCCAACACGTGAAATCTTCTGAGGTCTTTGGCCAACCCACTGAGCAACTTGGTTTGAAGAGGACTTCGATGAGGAGGACAGTGTAGATGGAGGACGTTTACGGTTGTTGATACCGTTTATGCCTTGTATCTTATTCAAGCTTGAAGACTGCTCCCATCCTTCAAGAACTCCAGGTGTCCGTGAGAAGTTAGCTGATGAACTAAATGATGCACCGGATGCCGTATGAGGTCCCCTGAAGGCCTTTAATTTTGGAAGTGGGGTAGAAATTCCTGCCTGAGTTCCATCGCGTGCATTTTGCCTGTAGTCATTAAAGACCCAACAAATATGTATAAAGGTGAAAGGTCAAAAGATAAAACACAGCATCATACAGACTATGGCAAGACCAAAATTACTACACTAGAAGTTGGGCAAGATTTAAACATTCATACTTTGTCATCCCCTTTATGGTGACCTTCTCTTTATCTGCTCCAACAACCCGGTCCCTTCGCTCCATGGAAATATTATCCAGGTCTGCCCTTGGTATGGGCCGTATATTTGATCCATTTGCTTGAGAAGCACCATCCAACTTGTTAACCCCACCTACTGCACTCGTAGGTCCTGACCTGCAATAGCAGAAAAGTTCAGGTGTGTGTATGTAGGAGAAAACAACATGTAACTGGGCAGAAAAGTAAAATCATGCGCAAGGGAAATACAAGAGGCTATTGCTGGATGTTATATGTTAAACAACAGCACAAACAAGAAATATGTCGCTGATTTTGATGGTTTTTTGTCATCCACAGGGTTGGCCCAATAATTGGAGCTATATAAGCCACTCCTCAGGGTTTGAACCATGTTTCTTGTCATTTTTGTCTTTATCTAATTAAGCTTGAACTAGATTATTGTTAAGAGTAGTTAGGTTCTTCCTTCCAACAAGTAAATAAATACTGCACACTATCAATTTAAGCTCGACGTGTAAAGATACTAACTTTTTGAAAATAGTACCATCATCACACAGAAAGCCACAAGAATATGGGGAACTGTAGTGCTTTAATGAACTATCCAACTTTTGTTGATGTGTTCAGCTGAACAAGTTTTGCTGATAATCTTTTTTATTTTAGAACGGACTAGTACGTTAAAAAATGTCAACTTTGACTCCTTCCGTCCTTATATGACATTATTGTTGAGCAAAAAGAAAAGTAAAGAAAGGTCATGTTTAACAATGCTTAGTTGGCTGACTAAATCGTGCACTGAGATGAAAAAGGCATACACGAAAATACAATAGGTACAAAAAAAAAACTGATAACCACTACCAGAAGGTCCAAAATACAAGGAAAGAAGAATGATTCTGCAACTTGCAGAATCACTAACCAGAAGTACTTTCATAGGATACTGAGAGATTATATATGCAAAAGGCAACTCTGAATTCAGTAATTTACCATTGTGAAAATGTAAATTACCTAAAACCATGGATATCACTTAACCGTGACCGATTGTCATTGCTAAATCTTTGCGGCAAAGTTCTTTTATGATCCTGGTCACCATCTAAAGTCCTATTGGTTGCAAGTCCCATGGAACGCTTCCTTTTCATCTTCTTTTCCCAGCCATCACTGCCAGGTGAAAGACCCCGGCCTTTTTCTTCAGCCTGAACTGCAGATCCATTCATAGGCCTCAAAAGTTCTCGATCTTTCTCAACAAAACCAGATGGACGAGAAAACGAATTGTTCCTTGCCTCAGTCTGCTGAAAAACAGGGCGTAATAAAGAGAAAAATAGGACGTATTACTATACCATAGGGTAAGCTACATTTTAAGAAACAACCTTAGTATATGTCATGAAGCATATGAAAGATCTTGTGAGTGTCAACAGAAACGATCAACTTATCACTTCATCCCATTAATACAAATTACAAGCCTCCACTAACATGAGCAGATACGATGTCAAAAACATCTAATCAAGACTAAAAATGTGGAAGTTAGATTACACGATATTGCATGGCAAAAAGGAATAATTCTACACCGCTTGGCAAAAAAAGGATTGTTCAAAGGAAGAAATCTTGAAATCAATACAACTAGAAGTTATCAAGTTAACTAATATTTCTTTTAATCAACAAACATAGCATAAGGAACTTTTGTGATATAGCAAAATATTACATTGTCTATGCTGTACACATGCTGTTTGTACATCAAGGGAGGGGAACACATAGAGCGTTAGCTCATCTGGAGACTCCCAAGACGTAGGTGGAGGGTTTGAAGTAAGGTTGTTTCTGTTGACACTCACAACCATAATAACAAATGTTGATTTTGGAAGTAAGGTTGTTTCTAAATCATAGCAAAATAACATTAACAAATCAACACCCATGAAACATCTTGCTTCGAAGTAAGGTTGTTTCTGTTGACACTCACAACCATAATAACAATCATAGTAACACATAAACGTAACAAATGTGGCTAAACCATAATAACATATCCCCATAAGCATTCAAAGTTTCAAACTTCGTTCATGAGGGAAGTTACGACTTGCAAAATCAATCCCAGAAAGGTAGAGGTATAACCTTGATTTTGCATAGATACAAATGCTTAAGCCAAAACCTAAGTCACACAAACACTTCTAAGAGGTGGAGTGTCGACCTCGACATGGGTGCGACACCGACACCATGTCGGTGCGGCATGGCAAAAAAAAAAGACGCAAATTTTTTTTTTTAACTCACGGTTCTGCCATCTATAGTGTATTTATCATTGAGAACCCGATCAAAGAGGGAGTAATCTATGAAGACGATGAAACCGAAGCCTCTTAGTCGACTCATGACCTTATCTCCCATGATGACCACGTGAGTTACCTCACGATAGTTTCCAAAATGCTCCTTCAACTTGTCTTCCAACATCTCCCATGAAAATTCGCTAATGAACGTAGAAAAATATCTCAACACGGACCTTCTTCACTTCCTTTTGTGTGGATATTCCACGCTTCAAAATCTAGTATCGATTTTGAAGTTCGGGTCTTTTTGGATAAATAGGTCCGGATAGTGAAGATTGATTTTTGTATTATAATGAAATTACTAGTTTTTTATAGTTTATGTGTTTTGCTTCACTATAAAGTTGTGTAATTGCTATTGTCATATACTTATATTAATTGATGTCTCACTTGTTGTAGCTTGAATATTATATATAATATATAATATTATATACCCTAGCCGTGTCGTCACACCCAAAAATTTTGAAATTTGCCATATCCCGCACCCGCACCCGTGTCCGCACCTGCACCCGTGTGACATAGGCCAAAACCAGTAAAGCAATACAGAGTATAAATTGATAATGATTTCGGAGGGGAAGCAACTAGAAAACAGGCATTAAGCAGCTGGCATAAATCATGGATTAATGAAGCTGTGTTCAAACACACAAAGGGAGGAGTCAAGCGCATTGTATATGTAAAAAATACAAACCCGTACATCCGCCATTGATGTGCGGATACGCCTGCCAGGAATCATTTTCTTAGACCTATCATCTGATCGTGGAGATGCAATGTCCAGATTGCCTAATAATTGATTAGTCTGTGCCCCCGCCTTCATTAAGTGTGTCCCTGGAGCAGAACGATCTCCAGGCAGCAAACTATTAGACCTTTCATTTGGAAATCCATCACTCCTTGGCCGCTTCCTAGACAAAATAGCATGTCGATATCTATCCAGTTTCACTATGGATTCATTCAGCAGCTTTGCTCTATCCCTGGTCAATAAAATGTTGTAAGCTGAAAATTCATATTTTTCAGAAAACTTAACCCTACTTAAATAACAAATAACCAACCAAATCAAATAATAAGTTTTGAAATTGAACAATTGTATCGGACTTCCATTTCCATCTTTCTTTCATTCATTTAGGAATTAAGATTGTACTGTCACGGTAATATGCCAAGGCCTTATAAAATATATATCAGCAAGCAAGTGAAGTAAGTACTTTGCTCGTGCGGTAACTTCAAAAATACTGGAATTAAAACGCTTCAATTCATCCAACATCGGCAGGGAGAGAGGCTTTGCATGCAGATGAGCACCAAATGAACCATCTTCTATAGCGATATTAGACGAAACATTGAGCACTCGTTTAAACTCTCCCAGTCGAGTAATCTTTTGTTCAACAACAGGAATCGGATCAAGATTCAAACACTGGGAGACATCTCCTCTGGACAATGCGGCACCATTGCTCACCGTGCGATTGTCATTGCCCTCACGAAAACTGCTCGACTTGTCCAATGATGAGACAGAAAACAATCCACGCTGCCCATTGGAGTAGCCCGTTGTGATACTTGTGCCTTCTGGGCTAGCAGAAGCCGAATCAAATCGAGTTCCTGAAGCCATCAGTGTGACTTCTCACTGCCCATCTACCACGCACCATATTAAACACTCACAGCATTGCGGATTCTGCATACGAATAACTGAATTCAAAAGTGACAAGTCGTCAAGCTAACATGTGTCCGCATTGCACGCTTACGACAGCATTGGAATATAGCACCTGAAAGAATGATGTGATGAGTGTAAGCCCACTCAGAAAACATTGCTCTGCTCAAAGCAAGCCATCATCACTATGATGGAGCACAGACAACCACACGAAACTCTTTAAATTTCAATGCAGATGACACATATAAAGTAGCGCGCCAAGAAACTCTAAAGCACGCAACTAAACGAATTTTCAGCAAAGAACACGAAATTTTATGTCAAACGAAATTATACCGCGATTAAATAATTCACAAAAAATCCAATTCCGGATTGCACCACATAAAAGAGAAGGAGCGCGAAGCAACTAAGAAAGCAACCATATATGGATGAAAATTTTTAAAAGGTCGCAAACTTAACATAGTAAGCAGACAACAATTAAAACAAGAATCAAATCAGTGAAGGGCTACATTTAAGCGCAAAAGCCCAAAAGGCAACGCGGAATCACCTGAAGAAAGATAACTCCATACGGAATGTCATGAACTCGCCGGAGATCAACAGAATTTCGGCCACAAAGCCCGGAAAGAACCACCGGTAGAAGTAGGATTCGCTAAAACCATATGCTGGAGCTAGCTTTAGGGTTCGGGGAAGGGGGAAATCGAGGGGATCGTGAAACGCTAGCAAGAGGAACACGGGAAAGGGGAGAGATCGGGGGAGAAGGGGGGCTACCTGGATCGCAAGGATCGGACGGCGACAGATCGTCGGGAGAGTAAGATCGCGGAATATTCGATGGCTGCGCGGACTCGCACGATTGGTGATGAGGCCTTAAAACAGAGGTGTGGCCGCCTCCTCTCTCTCTCTCTCTTGGGTCAAAGTCAAACCAAGGTTTACATCCTGTGACTCGGGTTGGGTTCTTTTGGCGGATCGGATCAGTTTGGATTCTCTCACGACAAGAATGCTAATTAACCAACACAAAAATTGTATGCCTCTCTCTCTAAATATAACGATTGGGTCTTATCCGGCAGTTTTTATTCATCATTCTTTTCTTAAAACTCTTAAATTATTTTAAATTATATTCATGTCACCAAAAAATATAGTGTTAGAAATGACTATAAACAAGTTTATATATAAATTGAATCATGCCCACTTTTAAAAATGTCAATATGGGTTGGGCTGGACCAGACCAGCCCCAGTCCTTGTGGGCCGGCGAAAATGTGGTTGGTTCAGGCTGGCCCACATATAAAAAATATTTTATATATAAATTTTTGAATATGTGTATATATAATATATGTTTGTATAATTTTTTTATTATATTTATATGTAAAGTTGTGTTTGTTACAGGTATAGTTTTTTAATACATGTATATATAGTATATACATATAATATATATGGTTCATATATGTATATATATTATATATATATAGTTTTTTAATTATATATAAATGTACATGTATATATACTATATATAGTCTTCTTATTAAATATATATATATATAGTTTTTTAATTTCATATATATATATGCATGTATTATATATTATGCATATAATTATATATATTATATGTATATATATATATATATATATTTCTTTTATTACCATTCAAACTTCAAAATATTGAGGTTGGATCTAACTTTCAAACAGATTCCACCCGATCCAACAGATGTGGCCCTGCGGGCCAATCCGTCCGACTCAGTTTCAAATCAGGGCCAGAAATCTGTGACCCGGCCCAGAGGACAAAGCCCATTTTGACATCTATACCCACCTCTCACTTGGTTGTTGAATCGAGTTTCTATAAAGGGCAACACCGGGACGTGCAGAAGCCAAATGGTGGATATAGCTTTAGAAAAACTTAGAAGGCCAAAGATTTTGGAGAATCACGTATGAAAAGCTCAGGATTTTGACCTCTCTCTCTCTCTCTCTCTGCGCTCGCGTGTGTGAAATCTTTCGATGCTGTTGCGCGTGTGTAAAATCTTCCGATGCTGTTGGAGAGGAGCTAACTCAGAAATCTCCTCCTTTCTCTTCTTATGATGCTGTTCGGTTTCAGTATTAAGGCTACGACGGCCACCAAGTGCCCATTCACGGTACGCATTCTGTTCGCCCTCTTCCCTCTTTCGTTTCCCTTCAGGACCCTCAAATCCACCTCCCTCGATTCCCCTTTTCGACGCGACGCCCATCTTGTGAATTTCATATGCACAATCATCGCCAAAAACCCTAAAAGATTCCACCGCCGTTTGTCGGCGCAGTTCCGCTTGGTCCCTCTCAACGATTCAGTGGTCATTCGCACCTTCAATAAGATCAAGAAGCAACCAAAAATCGCTCTTCGATTCTTCAGGTGGGCCACGCGCCAACCCGGCTTCGAGCCCTCTCCCGTTTGTTTCTGCACCGTTCTGGAGACGCTTGTCGATGTCGGGCTCACTCCTCCTGCTTACTGTATGATCGATGGCTTGATTAGATCGAATTGCCATGAAATTTTGAACCTTTTGGTTGGTGGGTGTATGAAAGATGCTTCCGCGATTAGGATTCTTGATATCTTTTTGTTGATCTATACGAAAGAATCGATGGTAGAACGGGCGCTGGCGGTTTTTTATCAGATGATAGAAAGTGGGTACCAGCCAGATGTTCGAAACTGTAATCGAATTCTTAGGCTGCTTAAAAATCAAACTGAGAAGGCGAAACAGGTTTATGAATCGATGAATCAGTTCGGCATCTCTCCTACTGTCGTTACGTTCAATACCATGCTCGATTCTTACTGTAAGGAAGGAAAAGTTGAGTCTGCTTTGGAACTCTTGGAGGAGATGCAATTCACACGGTGCGTGCCTACTGCAGTTACGTACAATGTGTTGATTAATGGGTTGTCGAAAGAAGGGGAACTGGCAAAAGCAGAGGAGTTGATTCACGAGATGTTGAAATTGGGAGTGAGTATCTCGGCATATACGTATAATCCATTGATTTACGGGTGTTTTGCTAGAGGGAATGTTTTTGAAGCTTTCAGACTTAGGGATGAGATGAAAAACAGAGGCGTTCTTCCTACGGTATGGACGTTTAATACCTTTCTCAGTGGATTGTGTAAAAGAGGGAGGTTGGTTGAAGCAAAACAGCAATTTGACGAGATGTTGACTCGGAATCTTATTCCTGATATTGTTTCTTACAACACCTTGATTGATGGGTATTGCAAAGTTGGAAATTTGAGGGAGGCCCTTTTGTTGTTTGATGAGTTGATAAGCAAGGGCCTAACTCCTTCAAATGTTACATATAATATCATTATCGATGGCTTCTGTCGAATAGGTGAGTTACCCAACGGCAGGAGTTTTATGGATATGGCAATCGGTCAAGGTTTTGTTCCGGATGTGCTTACATATACTTCCCTTATCAATGGATGCTGTAAGACTGGCAATCTGGTAACTGCAAAGCAGACGTTCAATGAGATGATTGGCAAGGGAATATATCCCGATCGACAGACCTACACTTCTCGGATTGATGGTGAGATGAAGCTGGGAGACATCCATGAGGCATTTCGTTTGCGTGAAGAGATGGTGGAAAGGGGGGTTCTCCCTAATCTGATCACGTATAATGTTTTGATTGATGGGCTCTGTAAATTGGGAAATCTGGGGGAGGCGAACAAGCTGTTGCAGAGGATGATTCAGGATGGCTTTATACCAGATTGTATCACATTCACATCATTGATCTTTGCGCATTGTGAGAAGGGTCAACTCAGAATAGCAAGGAATCTTTTCGTTGAGATGCAGATGCGGGGCTTGCTTCCAACAGTTGTGACCTACACCATTTTGATCCATGCTCATGCACGTGAAGGTAGGTTAGGAAATGCCTTCAGGTTTTTCAATGAAATGATAGAGAAAGGCTTACTACCTAATGAGATCACCTACAATGCATTGATAGATGGACATTGCAGGATGAGGGAACTAAAGGAAGCTTATCAAATTTCCTATGAGATGGAAGAAAGAGGTATATTACCCAATAAATATACATATACCCTACTTATAAATGAGAACTGCAATGCAGATAACTGGCAGGAGGCTCTAAGACTGTACAGTTTAATGCTAGAGAGAAATATTAAACCAGATTCATATACTCATAGTGCATTATTTAAGTTCCTCCACAGGGATCATATACTTCATTCAACTCAAGTTTTAGAGAGTGAAATTTTAGCTGATGATAAACTTGGAGTAGCTCATGGCTAGTAGACATGCATCAAGTAGCAGTGACTTTTTCACCGTACCCAAAATATGTTGTCGACCTGTCATACAGCCAAGCAAAAGGAAAATGCGTGTTGGAGACATCCATACCAACGGTGGTTCAAGACAGGGCTGCAAAAGGCAATCCTGGTCGGCTGGATATGGAGGCTACACTTTGCTGGGAGTGAAGGCCAGCTCTTTTTTTCTTTTCATTGATTCACTGGGCTGGGACCATGTCTCGCAAACATCTCAGTACATATGACACGAGATAATTCCAAGGTTCAAGGTCAGTATGGGATCAGATGTTTTCACGTCTCATTGTAGTGCCCGGTTTGTCTTTCTTTGAGTTGAGCTGATCAGACCCACCTGTGCAGCTGAATCTCTGTGCCTTCAGCCATGGTATGATCTGGTAGCTCAAATTGTTTGGAAGTACCATGTTTTCTTCAGTTGGTGCTTTCAAGCAAGGTAATTTTCTTGCTGTCCCCGAAACCCATATTAACTGCAAAGGTGGTGAATACTAGTTCAGGCACAATGGCCTGAAACTTTGGTTTGTCACCAAGAATGGACTTTGAGCTGGGAATATCAATCCTCAAATAAAGATTAGATGACAAGGTGTAACTACGTTCTTGTTGAGATAAGATAGCAAATGCAGACGTTCATGGAAGTGGAGCTTATGACAGAAAAGTTGGTATCACAGGACTAATTTATGCTGCATAGATGCAACTGGAAGGATTCAAATATACCTGTTTTCGCAAAAGCACTGCTGTTTTTGATAGTGCACCTCATATTCTCATTCTTGTACTATTGTATTCACTATTCACTCATTTATGCTCTTTGTGGCCTTTAATGTATAAATGGTTGAATCATTCGTTACATACTAAAGACTTGAGATGATTCTCAAACATTGATTGGATGACTAACCAAAGCACTGTTTGGTCATGAATTTAAACCATATGACCCTTGTTCTGTTAGTAGTCCCAATTTTCATGTTATTTCTTTTTTACCATATTGCAAAGAAAATACGGGCACATGCTTGTCCTTCCGGTCAAGTAAGTGAGCTGCTTCAACAACTTGGATGCATCATATGGATAAAAATTTTCTTATGTAGGTTCATTTGTTACTTATTCCTAAAGGACAATATATTTTTTCAGAAATATATTTTGAATCAAAGGGGCCCTGGGCCCATTCGAGGAAAAAGAAAACATCAAAGGGAAAGATTCCTGAGTCATATTACTTGTGTATCTTGTATGGGTTTTGCAACTCTTCCAAGTGGTATTAGCATGCTTACACATTCAACTGATTTTTCTTGTTGCTTAGTTTCATTTGGGTTCTTTGCTTGAACATTTTCCTGATTTTGATTTAGATGTTGCTTGTTGGTGGCGTTTCAATTTCTTGTGCTGTTGTCCTATGTATGCATCCCGTCAAAATCTCATTGCCTTCATGGATTGAAGTAATTGGAGTATATGAAAAGATTTTCACTGGAGATTAATTAGAAGGATGTTGAGCAGTTAATCATCAGCATATACAAAAGATATTCATGACAGAAATGAAGATGCTGAGAAAGAAGGATGTGTTGTCACAGAAGGGAAGACCATATACATAATGAGGTTATTAAAAATAAATTAGGAGTCATGGCACCAATATATGATAAAATAGAAAAAATAGTTTAAGATAGTTTGGACACCTAAAAAGGTGACCAAAGAAAGCTCGGGTAAAGAGGTATGAAAAACTAGAAGATGAATTTTAAAAGAGGAAGACCACAAAAATGTTGTAAGGAATCTAGCTTATGTTGAGTTATTTGATCAAGCTCTCTGAAAACAAAGATTTATGTAACCAACCCCATTTAGTATGGGAAAAGGCTTAGTTGGTTGTTATCTATTAATTAGAAGGCTGTGAAATGTGTATCCCTGACTGTGCACATTGTTTTGGTGCATGTTTGACTTGCACGTTTCATTTCTAGGCTTTTGAGAAAATTGCTTATTTCCTTGTCACCTTAGTTCTCAGATCAGCCAGTGACGAATGGTACCTGCCATGACACATGAAGGGTATAGTGACATACCTCGAGGTTCATGATCCATCATTCATCAATTTGTTTCTGAAGAAGCAAAGGCTGTGACAGACTAGATTTGTTTAGTCTTCTGTGAGCACTTTGCAATGTGAGCCGAGGTTTTCATTCGTGAAGTATCACAGACTTCCATGCATTTGTGAGGATTGATTTTAAAAGAAATTGATTAGGAAGCCTGTCAATGTGGAGACTAGCAGATATTTCTGCAGCATTACGGACAAACTGCTTACCTCAACATTGTGATCCGAATATGCAAACCAACCCACATTGCGCTTTTTCCTCCGTTCTTTGAAGATTACAACTCATACCTTTGCACTATATGTTTTCCTGGCAGCATGCCATCCAATCATACCAAAAAACAAGGATCACAGGGAAAGAATATTTCAATGATCGTTATGTGATGTTCATCAGCGGAAAACCTATCTGGTTAGCATTGGCTGAAGGCAAATGAGATTATTATAAAATAAATAAGTGGTAAATCTTCGCACAACAATGCCAAGGGCCTTGAATTTGATCTCGGCTCACTACCCAGAGTTGGATTCTCGTAACTAAAAGATGATATTTTCTTCCTCCTGTATAGGGGGCCTGCTAAATATTTACAGTCGCATGAATCAAGAGAAATCATGCCCAATTGGCTAGATTGGTGTACATGTCCTCAGCGAGTTTCGAGTTTTTTTGTTTTTGTTTTATCTTAATACTAGATTGAACATCTCTTGCTCAGTGAAAACTATGCTGTTTGGTGAATCTTAATAAGCTTTAGTTTATGCCTAAAGAATATACCTGGTTATTTTTATACCAAGACATAAGATTGCAACTGGGCACCCATGTATTCACTGAAACCCGGACTTGACCAGTTGGAACCTGGCAGGGGACTCTCTCACAGATGAAGGCTGTGAGCTTGACATCGGGGTCCGCACACTTCTGGTGATGGCAATGGAGCAGGTTGGGGACGGATAGACTCTGTCCAAACCAGAACTTTACCGAGGCAGGTATGGGTTGGGGTTTTCTTTTCACCAATGGGTAATGGGGTGGATATAGGGCAAAAACAGGACATATGTATATGTGTGTCAGTAACGGTTCCGGTTCTAATAAGCCCAGAACCTTGAACCATAGTCAGACCAGCTTGGGACTGGTTCCAGTTCAAGAACCTGCTGGTTTCAATTTGAATTCGAAACCATCTGGAATCGGTAATTTTATTAAAAAAATTAAAATTTATGGGAAATTTTTAAAAAATGATTAGAATTGTCAGTTCTAGTTTAGTTTCAGTTCTAGTTTTATAAAAGGTAAAACCGCAACCGAACCAAGTGGTCTAGGTTCAACCAGTTCTTGGCCCTATTCGGTTTCAGTTGGAACCGCTAGGTCAGTTAGGAACCAGCCATGTCGTGTGTGTATAGGTAAGGTACCAAAATGGGTATGGGTTAGGGCATTTTATTCCCATAACAAACATTATAGCATTGGGTATTCCCCACTCCATTAGGATTGGGTAAGGTCGAGGTTTCATGCATTGGGTCAATATTGTCTTTCCTATAGACTTGGATTATGCCGTTATAGCAAAAAGAAAAAAGAAAGAAAGAAAAGGAATTATGATGGTAGAATCTATGAATAACGAGTATTACATATTCTCCAACCGTGACGGGCTTAGGATTTTTTTTGTTGAGTGAGGTCCACTTGTATTTGAGGTGAGACGCACTTATATTTCACGCCGACAAAACACTTGTATTTTTCTATATATAATGATGGATCTAAGAATTTTTCATATTTGAGATAAAGCATCAACCACCTCACCCCGTGTTGTGTGGAAAATGTTGAACAACCATTTCTTTCACATAGGAAAGAGAGAAGCCATCTCGATTTGTTCTTTCAATTTAGGGCTCCTTATAAAAGATTCATTTTGGCAATTTCTTACTATGGCTCACATGGTTTGGGTATCAAGAGTCACAAGGCTGACGAGCATGCAGAACCTTGTTGCTCGGCCCTTTGAAGAGACAGTATTTAATTCTAATTACAAAAGGCACACCATAATTCTTCATATCTCAAAATTACATCATACTTTCTCTAAATTGTCAAAATGATTTATTTGACAGTTTCTTCTTCTTTTCTTCTTCTTCTTCTTGAGTTCTCTTGATTAAATGGAGTTACTAAAATCAAGGGTAAAAGATGGAGCACAATGAAGAAGAGTTCATCACTAGGAACCTCAACTTCGTCTGCGATAAGATTTGGTTTCGGCTTCAATTGGGTAAATAGAGTTACTAGGTTTAGATCACCTCGAGTCAAGTTTGCTCATGTTTGATTTGTTACACTAATAAGCTGAATATGAACATCTTATTGAAGCCAAGGGACCCTTATGAACAACTATGTTTCAGCTTGGTTTGCCTCAACCTCAACGAGCTCGTTTATGGCAAAGCCCCTAATGGATAGTTTTGCAGAAAAATGAGACCCTGTTTTTGAAATTTAAGCAAAAGAGGCCCTTATTGTGGAAATTTCTCCCGTGAGGAGAAGACGCAAAACAGACAAGTGGGTTCCGGGTTGGGTCCAGGTCAAGCACGTGAATTGATGTCCAACTCAGACCTACCTGATTTTGTTAATATGGCCAAGTATTATTGCGCCAACCCATTTAGTGTAGATGCATTCCCCTTTAAGCCACCGTCCATAAGGGTAGACATGGCTGATTTGAAACCTTCGAGTCAGGAACTGGTTGGAACTCTAACCAATTAAACCGAACTCGAAGTCAAGGACTACCTGGTTCGGTTCTGGTTTCAACTTGCATGGAACGAAAACTGGGCCAAACGCCGAGCAAGTGGTTCCAAACTGTAAGTTCCATTTTCTTTTATGAATTATATATTTTTTAATGTTTTCTGGGTTTCAAGCAGTTTAGGGTTGAAACTGGAACCAAGCTGCTCCAGGTTGGTACTAGTTCTTGGTTCGGGGAAAACTAGAACCGGTGGTTTGGGTTTACCCAAAACCAGCCATGTCTACATATGAGTCCCTATTGTTGTCAAATCCATATCCAAGATCCATTCACAAACTTTCCTGGTTGGTACTGGTACTAGTTCCTGGTTGGTACTAGTTCCTGGTTGGTACTAGTTCTTGGTTAACAGAACTGGCGCTTTGGAACTGCTGGTTCGGGTTTTCCCAAAACCAGCTATGTCTATGTATGAGTCCTCATTGTTGTGAAATCCATATCCAAGATCCATTCCCAATCTTTCCAAGCAGCTTGGTTCATTCATTAACCCTACCATTAGGGCTTGTTGAATGTGTTGGGGAGTTCATACTTAAGATCGATTCACTATCCAAAACCATATCCAAATAAAGTTGGACTAGATCTTTCATTTCAAATTTGATATTGGGCCCACGAGGAAATTATCTTTTTCATATTATTTGAAAGAAAATTTCACGACACCTTATTGTTTGCCTTCCTTTTGATGCAGATTTCTTAATCTTCACATTTGTTCATAGTTTGTTAAACTTCTCAAAAGTAATAACACAGTTGAAAGGGAAAAGAATCAGATCCATTGTCAGCATTAACTGACCCACGTGGTGCCAAATGGGTCCAGATCCAAATCCCCAATTAAGAAATCCATCTGGGTCCCACAAAACTGGACCCAAAGCCCAGGAACCGAGTGGCTAGTCAGCATCGAAACCCTTTTTAAATACCTTTCCGACGTTGCCACTGCCCGGGAAACACCGGATCTCTCTCTCTCTCTCTCTCTGGCTCTCGCTCCCGCTCCGTGAGAGGAATCGAGATCTTTGTCGTTCCTTACTTTCCATTTTCAGCCGTAAGAGGAAGAAAACGGAGAAATTGCATATTGAAGCGTTGTTGAGAAGGTAGTAGTAGAGAGAGGGAGAGAGGAAGGAAGGGAGGAAATGGGGTTGGAGAAGGGGTCGGAGAGTTGGGTGTTGATGGTGACGGGGAGATCTCCGACGAATATTGCGGTGATCAAGTATTGGGGGAAGCGGGACGAGTCGCTCATCTTACCCATCAACGATAGCATAAGCGTCACACTCGATCCTGAACATCTGTGCACCACCACCACAGTAGCTGCCAGCCCCGCTTTCGATTCTGACCGCATGTGGCTCAACGGAAAGGTTGGATCTGGTTATTGCGCTTTATTCTTCTTCTTTTATGCGTTCGGATTTCTAGTTTTGGTGGAGCTTTCCGGCGTTATTTTAAGACTCATTTGAAAATTTTGTCCACTTTTGCTTTCCGCCGCAAAGTTTGGGTTGTTTATTTAATTTGTTGCTTCATGGTGGGGAATGATCACATTTTTTATTTTTCTTCTTTGATGGGGTTTTGGATAGAGTAGGAGATCTCTCTTTCTGGCGGCAGATTCCAGGCTTGTCTGAGGGAAATTCGTAAACGAGCAAATGAAGTGGTTGATGAGAAGAGAGGCATTCGTATTAACAAAGAAGATTGGGAAAAGATTCACCTTCATGTCGCTTCCTATAACAATTTTCCCACTGCAGCTGGTTTGGCTTCCTCAGCTGCGGGATTGGCATGCTTTGGTAAAACATGGTCCAGAATCTGATGCTTTAATCCATTAATCTGCTAGTTGATTTGCGCTCTGCCAGTTTCTGTAGGGACCACCAAACACGGACAGCCCCGAGCACAATCACAATCACAACAGAACAATCTTGACTTTCTTATTCTTGTTTCCTAGTGTTGAATCCGTTTAATTTCTTCAGATGATATGCATTTGCGTCTTTCCAGTTGTTTTAATATCATATGGCACATACACCCACTCACATGCATGGGCTCAGAGTCACTGGGTTAGATATGGTATTTTCACTTGTGTCCAGTCACTTCTGGGTTGGGATATTTGATGTTTCATTTAGTGTACAGTGAGCCGTTATTCCTTCATTATGTGGTTTTTTCGTAAGGCAGGGGCAAAATACATAGTTGATTTTTTATATTGATGTTAGTTAGCCAGGGAATCTAGTGAAATTTGGCTAAATTGTGAATACTGTTTCAAAAATTTAAGTAATTGTTCAGGGGTCTGCAAATTATTGAGGGCTAAAGTTTTGGTGCATTGATCTCTTCAGTCTTCTAGTTTGTTCAGTTATATGTGCTGATCATTTTTGTGTTACACATAATGAAAGAACACAGTGTTGCATGAACCGGGGGACCGTGAGATAAATCATGATTTTGGTTTATTTTTTATTGGCAAGCTGGCATCTGACAGCCACTTGTCCGATGCATGCCAGGTACCGAATTCCTGACCTACAAGCTAGGAGGTGAACCCTAACCAGATGAAGCATGCCACTCAAGACTTCTTTACATGATTTATGGATGGTCCTAGTTGATTATATGTATTCAAGTCCTCCTTAATTTTGGTGTAGCTATCCTTGCATCATCACGTTCCAAGTAAAAAAAACCCTTGACTGTTCCTGTTCATGTCTGACTTTATCTTTATTAACTTGCAGTTTTTTCTCTGGCAAAGCTAATGAATGTGGATGAAGGAATTGGAAAGCTCTCTGCAATTGCTAGGTTTGTAATAGCAGAAACTTGCGTCCACTGAAAAGTAAATATACTAAATATGTCGGGAATTGTGGTTCACAACCTCTTTGTAGTTCAAAGGATAGTGTCATTAAATTAATGAATCTGCAGAAGATCTATAGCATTAACAAGGTTGGAAGAACAAAAGAGCTGGAGAGCCTTCAAGTGATTCTTTTGACATCCCTGATCAGGGAACTTGTCATATCAATGCTAGGGCTTTTCAAAGGTTTTAAGAACTTTTATGATTCTCATACATTCATCTTCACTGCTAATGTTACATCTTGTTGTGGTTTATGGCCCATGGAGAGGATAGACCGATAGAGGAAAGATCTTTTATGGCAAAGAATGAGATGCAAAATGTCAACTATGTCCAAGGTTGCAGGTTAACAACGATTAACCTCTTTAGTTGTCAACCTAGAGAATAGCCCTTGTTCACATCAAATGTGAGATCCCTCAGTTAGATCCTTACTCAACCTCTAACAACAATGGACATAGTATAAATAACTTTTTCAATGACAAATCACTCTGTCCTTAACATGTATAACAGGGATCACATTTTTTTATCCTTACCAACTTTAAATTAGATTGATTTAATGTGCAAGGACTGCGTTGTTGCAGGCAAGGCTCTGGAAGTGCTTGTCGGAGTCTCTATGGTGGATTTGTCAAGTGGGTGATGGGTAATGTAAGATTTATTATTTGAATCTTCCTTAATTTCCTAACTTTGGTTTATTTTTTATTCATTTTTGTGTATGTTGCAACATTTTTAGTTTGATTGCTTCATTTTGCTTAAAGGATGTGTCAGGAAGGGACAGCATTGCCGTACAGCTTGCTGATGACTCTCATTGGAGTGATCTTGTAATTCTCATTGCGGTGGTAAGTTTCTAATAATATGTTCTCTACTGTATGTTTTGAGATCGTTAACTTTTCAAGTTGCTAACTACTTCATACGTTTTACATTCTAACACCACTCTTTGGGTTGTGTAGATCAGAGACTCTTTGTGTCTCTCTGTTCTCTTCTGCTTTAAATCTGTTCACATTTTCAACTTCTATTTGGGTTCCCACGCCTACTGCACGTTATCTTAAACTTGAAGATTGATTAGTTTTGGGCAAGCTAATTTGTTTGATCTTGCTAGCTGATGGATTTTGTTAACTGTCAGAGTTCTGAAGTAGACATCATAATAGCATTTTATTTGTCACAATGAATAATTAAGCATGTCTACTAATAAAAGCAAAATAAAGGAAACACATAATGGTAAATGCGCTTTCGCTTGCAGCTTGCTGTTTTATTGCCTTGCTTGTTCTCATGAACAAGAGCTAATGCTTTCATATTTTGGGCTTAAAATTGCCCTGTCTATGGAGATAGTTCAGAACTCACAAGCAATGTGAAGCATGCTTGAATCTGGTTGTATAATATTGGAAGAGTCACATCCTGAGTGATTGAGTCAAGCTTATAGATTTTTAACAGATTAGAGCTAATGTTAAAGAACGTTATATATAGATCAAGTTGGTGATTTTAGCCCAATACATAATAATAGGTTACCTTCCATTTTCTTTTATCATGCACACACTTTATACTTTGTAAGCCTTTTTCCATTTACAAGTGCTTTTATCAGGTCTTTTGGCTGACCCAAGTTTCTGGTTCATTCTTACGGCTTCCCAGCTTTTTGATTTTTATAGCTGCTATATTTTGCCTACTCTCTCTTTTTGCAACCAATACCCTAATGATTGCTCTGAAGCCATGCAAGTTTTTTTCTCTCTCTCTCTCTCTCAAACCATGGATTTTGTTTAAGTGGTAGTGGTGTAGCAGTTGAGAATATAATTTTATAAGAGAGGCCCTTATTATGCCACACTGTCATTCCGAATTTCTAGGTCATCTCCCTAGCTCATCAGTCTATTTGCAAATGCAGGTAAGCTCACGACAGAAGGAGACAAGTAGCACTGCAGGAATGCGTGAAAGTGTTGAAACAAGTCCACTTTTAGACTACAGAGCAAAGGTACCATTTAAACTCTCCTTGGGTTCTTTCTGTACATTTGGTGCATAAAATTTCAACATTTATGGCTTTTACTTATGATTAGCTTCAAAGACTATTCTTAGAAGTTTCAACTGCATTCTTGGTTCAACATGCATTCTGTTGACACCTAGTTTATTTTTGACGTGTTGTCTAAGAGGAGATAAAATAGATCACCTAGGAAACTGGATTAGGAGTTCAGTTTATCTCAGCTTGTTGACTTGATAACTTGTTCTGAATCTCCTGCGTATGCAGGAGAGTCAGATTGACTCTGGTTATTACCATTGAACTTGGTGAAAGCTGAGCAGTTCTTGTGCTTTCATGGCTTGATGTTCACTGTCTTTTTATGACAAAGTCCTAGTGACTATATATGGAATGATTTCGTGATTTGCAGGTTGTAGTCCCTAGTAGGATAGTGCAAATGGAAGAAGCCATCAGAAGTCGTAATTTTGCTGCTTTTGCAAGGTTAACTTGTGCAGATAGCAATCAGTTTCATGCTACCTGTTTGGACACGTCTCCTCCAATATTCTACATGAATGACACATCACACAGGTTCTCTCTCTCTCTCTCTCTCTCTCCAAAAACGTATACATGCAGATTTAAGCATAATCACTACTTTCGATGATTTCAAGTTGGCGGGAAACTAATGGGATGATTTATAAAAATATTCCTATATCTAAAGTATCATGAGCTTTTCTTTATTCAGAAACCCTTTCTCTTTGTTTCATTGCCTTTAAAATTTTCAGGAATTACTTCTTTTTGGGAAGTTTTCTGTGGAATTTGGTACTAGTCACTATTACTTATCTTAATTCTTACATCTGTTTATGCTTTCAAACATCTTCATCTCTCCAAGAATTTTGAAGATGACATTTTTATAAAGAACATTTGACAGAAAGCCTTGCTGATGTGTTTTAGTTGATTCATGACATTTTTGATAATTTTGGATTCATGATGCACTAAAACAAAAGGTGCATGCGCTTTCAGAATAATCAGCTGTATCGAGAGATGGAACCAATCTGAAGGTACTCTGCAGGTATGTTTATACCTATACTCTGCATCGCCCTCTATTCTGTCAAGATAACTGCATCACTCTAGGTTCAATTGGTGTGGATAAAGTGGTCGAAAGGCTATATATTTTAGCTGACTTGGTGATCGAGAACCTTGTATCACAAAGGCTATATATTTTAGCTGACTTGGTGATTGAGAACCTAGTATCACAACTAAGCCTTTTCCCATACTAGATGGGTCGGCTACATGGATTCTTTGTTTCCACAGAGCCCTATCAGAGTCAAGATCATATTCTGGTTAATTTTCTAAGTCCTGCTGATGAAAATGTGGATAGAAGTATAGCTTCACGAACTTAATTCATGTAAAAAGTTTTAATTAGATAGTACTAGTTTCTCTAACATTCTGGCTTCCTAAGGGGTTATGCATACAGAACTTTGAACCATATGAACTCTAATTTTTGTTGGTCAGATTTACTACAGATTGTGGCTTGCAAAGCCACTTATTTTTTGGTTCAACTCAAGTTACTTAACATGGATCCAATGTCAAGACAAGTTCAACTGGAAAAAGGTTGTGAAACACATGTAATGATTTTTCCAGGTAGGATTGGTTCTATGCTAGACGTGATGTGGCTTCTAGAATTAAGATATGCTTGGAGCCAATCTGGTTAATATGCATTTTGGATCCATTTGAGTTGGTTAGATCATTAACTCCAAATGGATTGGAGAGAGTTGATCAGGGTTAAGGTGGTCCATGGACTGTTAGGTGCTTAGAATTTGGTGGCATCTGATCCGAGAGTGCTTAAATAGAGTTCTTAGACGATAGTATGACCCTCTTTATAGTGCTTGAGTTGTCAAAAAAAGGCTCAATGGAGAGTATGCAGAGGAGACAAGGTGGGAACATGCCTACCTGAAAATAGAGGACCATATTGATGGGGAACGAGAAGCCCTCTTCTGCATTGCTGAAACGGATGCTTTTTGTTTCATTTTTGCAGAAACCTCAAGGTTTCTGCAGCAACCTAGTGCATCACTTGTGACATATCCTGCACTTTTTTTCTAGAGAAAACTCTATTTAGATGATTAGAAAACTGACTCAGACTGTGGAGTTCACCAATTTTTGCTCAGTGGAGGAAAAGGGATTACTGATGCTTATTTTAATTGGGACAAGGGAGTTTTTCTCCATTTATTTGTGATATTTCTGTATGCCTGCTGTCTATCATGCACTGACAGATGATAAACTTATTTCAGGTAGCTTATACTTTTGATGCTGGCCCAAATGCAGTACTGATATCTCCAAACAGAAAAACTGCCAGCCTTCTACTTCAAAGGATGCTCTATTATTTCCCCCCACCTCCAAACACAAACCTTTCAAGGTACTTGTGCTTACTTACACTGATCTTTATTGTCGGTGCCAAGTAGGATAAGAGATGATCGCTAACCTTTTGAAAACACGAGAGCTGAATTGGAAATTCAATATTTAAGGTGCCGACAAACTCATCAAACTAGTTATCCATGTAGGTTGATGTGGGCAACTTCTTGGCTATATGGGCTGGTGTGTGCCACACTGCTGTCTACTGTATTGATTAATGGCTTTAAAAAGGGCTTCGATGGTCACAATGAGTAGTCAAAATTCATTGTGCTGCTCTCCGTATAGTAAAATATTTGCGAATGATCCTTAGATTCAGGGTGTAACTAAGGATCTCAATGATACAGAATTTATTTTGTTTTCTTTGGTTTGAGAATGATTATGGTAGATTGAATGCTTGAGTTGATTCATGATTGGTTGAGCCCTTTACTAATTTGTCCCTGACTCAAATGATCAACTGAGTTCAAGTTTGTTAATGGGCGTACCACGCACGTTCTTGTAATTCCTATCTTCATGAACCATATTGAATCCTCTAACATTTGAAAACACAATTTAGCCAAAGTTGTAATCATGCGGTATGGTGGCCTCTTACTCTCAATGTTGCTTGTCCTATTTGACGACCTTTTGCCTCATCAACTTTTGTCAAATTTTCCTTCCGCAGCTAGTAGATGCAATGTTCTTACTCTTTCCTTTTTTTTAACATCAGTTATGTGTTGGGGGACAATACCATTCTCCAAGATGCGGGTTTGCAGTCAATAGGAGACGTGGAAACGCTTCCACCACCACTGGAGGCATTGGACAAGCCCACGACTAAAATTAGTGGGGAAGTCAGCTACTTCATCTGCACCAGACCTGGCCGGGGTCCGGTGTTGCTTGCTGATGAAAAGGATGCCCTTCTGCATTCGCAAACTGGCCTCCCCAAACAATGAAAGCTTCATTTGATAAAAAGCTTCATTTGGTCTTTCTTTATGTTCAATTGATTAACGGGCTCTTAGGCCTTCAGTTCTTGTTTTGATTGTAATCATGCTTGGCTGCAAACGATTTTGTCTCGGGCACTTTGTACCTCCCTAGGAGTAACTTGTGTTGTTGGAGTTTCTTATTTGTTAGTCATAATTTGTGTTGGTTCTTAACTCTCTCTTCCTGCTCTAGCAATGGCACATGTAAGAAGACGCCAGCCATAAAACAAAATAAATGGTTATTGCCTTCAGATTGCTCTCTGGATTCACACACAAGCACGAAAAAGAGTACTTATGCCGTTGAACTTTTCATGTCAGTTGGTGTAAAACTTGTTTGTAGGTTTGGAACTTATGACTGGATCTATGCTATATCCCTTGTGCACTATATTATTACCGGCATGATATATCTGCTTATTCCTGCTATCGGCTATATTTAACCAATAACTATATAAACGGTCACCATATGCATTATTATGCCTTCTTTCCCCCCTCTTTCTTTATTTTCTCGTCTCTTTTGCTCTTCCTCATCTTTCCAATCTTTTCCCACTTCTTTCCCTTCTTTTGCCTTTTCATCATCCTAATTGGCGCGCTCATTCATTCATTCATATGTGATCTACACATTTTCATTATTATATAAAACATGCATTTATCTTTTCAACAAAAGTAGTGTTTATTTAAAATTTGATAACGTTGTAAATTTTATGAATATATATAACAAGTGCTTTGTAGATTTTGTTGTTTAGATGAACTCAACTGTATAACTGTGTTGGATATATTTTTTAATATTGTTTATAATGTATAATTTCTATTTATTGTTTAATGGGAGTTTACTGGTAAGATTGCTATGCAGTCCTCGTATCTTTTGCTAGTGCTGTGCTAGGCCGGAGCGTTAATTCTCTCCTTGGTGTTGAAC
Source organism: Brasenia schreberi (assembly GCA_036023115.1). NCBI lineage: Eukaryota > Viridiplantae > Streptophyta > Magnoliopsida > Nymphaeales > Cabombaceae > Brasenia > Brasenia schreberi. The sequence continues at coordinate 21,741,592 of JAYKKT010000066.1, forward strand.
ATAGCTCGTGGAGGTAAATGGTGGTCGACAAGATTGACGATTTACCAGTATCAATCAAGGGTCAATACCACAACTATCCCGTAGATCTGTTTCAAAATTCTTGGGGACGAGCTCCTTGTATCTTTTCACAGCTTTACAGAAGTACAAGATAACAAAAATGGTAGAAGGCAATATGCATCGGCAAATTCTCTAAAATATATAACCAGGAAGTAGAAGAAGCTCAAATTTCAAACATAATGCTTGTCTAGTGTGGGTATGAACCAAGTACATATTTCTAAATGAAAAGCAGCAACATAGTGTTGCCATGTGAATCATCAATCAATTTCTTGCCAATGAGAAGAAACAGCATAATGGTGGACCATGCCAACAAAAATGACCCTTTCGTTCTTTTTTTCTTCAAAATGCGTTGGAGCACCATGTTGTTGATAAAGCATCTGCTAAACTGATAATTTGGTGGGTTTCTCTCCCAGTACAAGTGCCCTAAGAATTGCACTGCAGAAGTAGTCGTCACAGATGAAGATGTGGCCTGCATCCCTTACCTCGTAGTATTTAATCCAAGGAAGCTTTTTAGCAACGTAGTTCTGCAATAAAACTGGCACAAACTTGTCGTCATCCCCTTGCCAAAGATGCACGGATCCCTCATTGTTTGGGAATGGGTTTTCAAGTTCCATCGGGGACCAATCCCACTTTCCAAATCCGATCATAACATCACGGTGAAGACACTCAAACTCACCTTGCTGCCTTACCTCTTTCTGAACCAGTGAAGATTAAAAGATTTCTTTTAGAGCAATCTATACAGATGTACCAAAAAGCGGCATATTTTTTCATATCTTAAAGGTGATAATGAACAAAAAACTGCAGACATGAGTATCTTAATAGTGAGAATAAACAAAGCATTGTCCTTCTGCCAATGTACCTTGAAAAGTTTCATCTTTCTTAAATTGCCAAGTTAAGATGATATCCTTTCAAGATACTGGTGATATATCACTGTTATCCATATCGCACCATATACGTATCATATTGTGGGAAGCTCCGATAAGATATGATATAGGTTATTGTACTGTATTGTACGATACGAGCGATACACTAACTTTTTTTTTAATTTTTAAATTTTTAATTTTTTTTTGCAGGTTTCTGACCTCTCTTCCCTTCTCTCCAAAGCATCCTCTAGTATGCTTGTTTGGGATTGCAAGCCGTGTATGTAACATGTAAATTCGAGTTAGTTTATAAGAAATTTATTGAATAAGAATAATTTATGAACAAATAAAAATTGCGACAAAATCATTTCCCTTTCTGTTGCTAACTTTTAAGTATATTTCTGCTACCAGTTTCTAATTTCATGAAATCGCAAATGATGAAGAACAATTTGGTTGTCTCAGTTCATTGAGTGGCCATTTTACAACTTCACTATTTTAGGGTTCACCTTACATGACTTCCATTGAGTTGAACATGATCACCGTGTGTGAGGCTTAACTTAGTCTGTGAAGTGATATTAGAAGTAATCAGATTACTTGATTTTAACCCACAACATCCATCTATCATCCTTAAATTTCAAACCACTTGAAGCATTAGTTAAAAAGCTACTCTCCAATAAGAGAAAAAGAGGATATCATCAAGTAACAATATCTCATCACTAGGGTGTCATAGGCTCAATAATCAAAGAAATGGAGCTCATCATTTTGCTCACATATGAAAATTAGTAAATGTGCAAACTACATGTACAAAGATAGCAATTTGTTAATTTTGATATATTAGATAAGTGGATTATGAAAGATAACAAAGAAAATGAACTCCTAACCAAAGAAGACATTGCATGAATTAATTTGGAAGGAGCGCAACAACATTGTCAAGGAGATAAAGATTTTGATTTTGAAGTAGAAGGTGGTGAGAAACTTTGAATTTTCATCTAAGGAGAAGATGAAGATTATTTAGTTAATGATCTTGATTACAAATTTACAATATGTAAATTAAATGTATTTCATTTTTTGCTTCAAAATATGTAAATTTTTTTCAATTGTTCAATGTTCAATGATCAATATTTACTAAACTTTGCATTATATGAATTCTTTGTAATTACCAGATTTTTCCTTTTTTTTCTGATTTTTTTGGATTTTTACTAGTTTTTCTTAATTTTTTAATACAAAAAATAACAACAACAACAACTAAGCCTTTTCCCATACTAGACGGGGTTGGCTACATGGATTCTTTGTTTCCACAAATCCCTATCGTGTGCCATGTTAGTAGTTAACTCCCAATAAGCTAGATCATTCTTTATTGTTTCTTTCCAACACTTTTGTGGTCGTCCTCTACCTCTTTTAATACTTTCCAAATTTAGTTTTCTAACCTTCTTACAAGTTCTTCTTTTTTTCTTGATTTTTTAATATTTTTTTAATTTTTTAATATTAAAGTATAATACTATACGATACGATACGCCCATATCGTAGAGCAAAACGATGTACAATACGATACGCGTTGAACAAGACTGATATATATACGTCTGATGGGTGTCTGTGTGTGCTGAGGCAATTGATTGCAAGCCAACAAACTGAAGATTTTCTTTCCAAGACAGAGCATCCAAGTCTTTGGTGCCTGCATTTTCAAGAGCTTGGACTATTCTAAGAACTAAGCACAGAGACTGCAGAATAGCCTTTTGTCCTTAAAAAATTTAAAGCAAGTGTCGCCGCCAATTTAAACATAATACTCCTTAATCCTTACCATGTACATCGGACTTTGTCTTTGTCATGCACAGCATGCTTGAGATTTCCTTCAGGAATGATACTAATTCATGATTATGAGCAAGTTTTCTTTGCCTGCTGAGATAAATTCCTTTCCATATGTGAATTCATACCCGACCCGGTCTAGTATGGGAAAAGGCTTAGTTGTTGTTGTTGTAGTATATGTAGTCCACGCCCTCAAGAATGACATTTGGATTCTCGAAGGACGTGTGAATCCAAATACCTCAGTGACTCAAAAGTTCATATGCTGAAACCTAGCGTGCATCCTTGCATGAATTTGATTCTCATGGAAAGCATACGTACCACCTAAGTTCCCATTCTTTAGACTACAGCATTTCTAACAAACAAAGCTAAAACACCACTTATCATATGCACCATATAAATTGCTTCGGCAATAGACTATCACTGTATTGCAGGAAAGAATAGAGTGTGATAAAAGTTACCTCATGAGGCAAATCCTGATACCGGGACTTAATTAACAGATCATGGGCGTTGTAGAGTTTCGGGTCTTCTGCTTCAACACTGGAAGCAGGGAACCATTTCTGAGTCATCCACCAGTACGTTAGACAAGGAAAATAATGACTGACTCGAAGCGTCCATTGATCTTGCACAAATTGCTTTCTGTAAGCCTCCCTGAATAAATCTGCAGGGAAACCTCTCCACCAGTAGTTGGTAACGGGAGCCAGAAGTGCTGCTCCTGCTAACCTGTTATTTTCAGGTTTCCAACATCACTATTATTTACTAATGAAGGAAAAGAATGGAAAAGTATAATGCGGTGGATGAAGAAATTGATAAAACTGAATTTTTCATGAACATGATATTGATGGGTGCAGCCTACGTTCAGTGAAAGGGAAGATGGTGGTTCGCCGGAAGGTGCTGGTTTCTCACAACATGGTGGAAGGTTGGCCGTGCTAAAGAAATTTTTGGATTTTCATTTTCGTGGGCGATTTCTCAAGTCAGGCAGAGAAATTTCCGCTGCGTATCTTTTAGAACCAATCTTTGCGTCTGCTGAGGCACTTTTCTATGCTTTGCAGGTTTAGTTCTTGCCTTATGTAGTTCATTACCTGTGAGGTATGTACTTGAGAGCGCTCCAAACATGCTGGCCTCCCATTGAAAAGCCAATAACATAAAATTTTGGACCAAGCCCCAAGCCATCTGCAAGATCTTCGAGATCTAGAGCTTTGCTCTTCACCGACTGATTTGGATTTGGATCACTCTGTCCATATCCTGGCCTGTCAATAGATACAAAGCATATATCCAATTCTTCCAAGATCTCCTGAAAATCCACCATCAGGTTATCTGATTCAGTTTTGCTATTCAAGTACTCAAAAGGAAGAAACGGAAAGAGGAGAGACCAAAGGTAGACATATGGAGAAAGCTGGAAAAATTCAAAGGGAGAAAAAATGGAAGAATATCCTACAGTGGTTACAGGCAAAGAATGAAAGCGGCATTGATCGAAACCATGAACATAAATAATCTTGTGTTTTGCTCTCTCCTTGGGGACTCCAGCTTCTTTGTATGCAAGATATCTTCCATCCCTGAGCTTAACTCTAGTTGCTGTAACAGGAGGACCGTTCCGAGAGCCGCATATCATAGGAGGGGGTGGTTTTAGTGCATTGTAGACCCACGTTACAACACCCACCGACCCAACTATGGCTATTTGAGCAAGCATACCTGTAAATCTGAACTACAAAATCAACTACAGAATCGATTTATGAAGAGCCAGAAATTACGCCATGGAAGGTCAAGTAAAGCAGTAAGATGTATTCAGCTCTTTCCCCATCTTGAATTGATTACTTACGTGCTAAAAGTCATTCCTTTTATGTACATCGCAAAAGTAAAAATAAACAAGGAGGAAGAAGAGGATGTAGTTTGTGGATGTGTGTTATGCTTCTGCCTCCTCTTATAAAAAAAAATCATCACATATAACATTGGTTATTTACGAGGTGATCGACCAATGATGAATACTTTTAAAGAGTTGGAGGAAGAGCTTAAAAATAGTAAGAAATGATAAAACACCATCTCGCATCTTTGGGGAGTTAAATGTTAATGGGGAACAGTATAGAGCACAATAGTGAATATGAATTCATGTAAGTGAACCCAGTTAGCATAACATAAGGCTTGATTTTGGTTTGAAGTGGATCGGGTCCACGCCAATACGAGATATCATCATTTTCTACATGGGCTCCAATAATGATTCAAACTCAAACTGACAGTTAGGGATGTTAGTGGAGCAGGGCGGGTCTGGAGATCAAAGTCCCTGCCCCATCGCCATTTCATAACCTTGTCTCATCCTTGCGACGGAGACCAAAAACGCTCCCATCCCATCAGAAAAAAGGGATGCTCAAATAAAACTTGGAGCTCACTATGAAATGAAACCTAATTTATGTAAATATATCTAAATTGAAAGATATTATTACGTATGAAATGACGAGAAGTTTATGAATTTAAAAAAGAGGAAACACTTTCTTTTATTTATTCTCTTATAATTTATTTTATTTTATATAGACCTAACCTTTTAGAATCAATTAGAAAAAAGGTTGGGGCCGAGTTCAAGGGGCGGGGACCTCCTAACCCCATTCCCGCCCTAATCCCCGTCTACTCTCCCCATTCCCGTCCTCATCCTTGTTTTCAATCCCTAAATCCGTTCCGTTTGGAGCATGTCTCCACCGGAGCGGGGATCCCTTTCCCATGAACATCCTTACTGACACCTAAGTTCAATTTGAATTTTGGGTCGTGGTGATGATGAATAAATATATTCCTAGGTTCATTAAATGACTTTCAATATATATATATATATATATATGTGTGTGTGTGTGTGTGTGGCTGCATTGATCACTCTAATAAGTAATTAAATGTTCATCTCATTTTTTGAAGATTGTATAGACAATAAAGAGATCAAATGCCATAGCAAAATTTAAAATCTCCCTACCTTCCTCATTTATATCCCCAAAACCAAAGTTTTCATGAATACCTTGATATCCTAATGCCTCTTTACCGACATGTCCATTTAAGTCTCCTCCTAAACAAATCATCTTCATTTGTAAAATCTTTTGAATCACCTTATCTAACTCTTCCCAAAAAGTTGTCTTTATACTATCTTCTAGTCCTACTTTGGGTGCATAAGCACAAACTATATTCAAAACCTTTGCTCCTAACACTAATTTCAACGTCATGATTCGGTCACCATATCGTTGTATGTCTACTACACTATCCTTTAAATCTTTATTTATGATAATACCAACTCCGTTTCGAGCTTTTTCTTTATCTGAAGTACCATAATTTAAAACATGTATCCTCTCCTTTGCTTCTTATTTCTTTTCTGCATCACCAAGTTTATTTTCATGTTGTTTTTCTTAGTGTTTATAACAATTGAGTTAATGCATCTTTGTGAAACCATTCGAAAAGTGCTAGAGAGATTTCTCTGCAAGATCTATCTTCAAAGCTTTGGTTCCCTTTTTGAGGAGATAAAGAGAAAGGTAATCCTTATTTGCATTAGGAAACCACCATTATAGCAGCAGGAAGTTCCTTTATTTTGAGTGAAGACTTTAGAGCACACCAATATGTCAAGAGCTAAATCATTCTATAAAGGGAGAAAAACCCAAAACAAGATGACTGCCATGGTGCTCAAAAAGGGATTCCAACCAAAAACCAACACCCAGCATTCTCAGACATGCAAAGGCAGACATGCAAAGAAAGGAAACCAAGAAAACTAACGAGCTCACCTGTGGATCTCTTTGAGCTTGATGCGCCTTGCTATGCTTCTCTGGTGTACTCTGTCATAACATTGCGGTATGCTTTATAATTTGGCACCCACAATCTACCTTTGCGTTGTTTATACATTGCTTATTTTTCATTTTTTTTTTATTTTTATTCTGACTTAGTATGGGCATATGGGGTCACTTTCACCAGCTCCATAAAATACTCTAGTCACATTTAATCTATCTTGGATACACCGACCTTTCCTGTAGTGACCCTGTGACATATACGTTCTTTCTGTATGTGCCAATCCATCTATTCCCACAGCTTGATTTTGCTCACTCACCAATTTTGTTAGAATTATCTCTGTCAAGATATCGCGGGTTGATCGAACCCCGTCAGTTTCAGTTGGCCGGAAGCTGTAAACAGTAGCAAAATCAGGTTCCAGTTTTAGGTAAAAATGTTACAAACTAAAATCGATATGGGGAGTTTGAACCATCAGTTCTAAATCCAGCGGAGGAGAAATGGAGAGGATTAGGAGTTCCTCCAATTTGGTTACGGTTTCGAATCCGACTGATGGGGTTTTTGATCGATTTGGTTATGTTTCAACCTACCAAGCTGCTTCTGTTTATGCCAATGGCTGATAAGTCAACTGATTTCTTTGTCAATGACCATTACTATTGCAATCAACAACTACATTATCATAAACTTTTCAAGTACTTTTGCAGATAAAGGAATAGGAGAAAAATAAGAACTACTGTGCTTGGCACAGGAAATGAAAAGGAACAAGGGCAATGGAGGCATGTCAAGGCAGAGAAGAAGAAGCGAAGTTCATAGCTGTGGTAAATCATATCACACCACTTGCTCCTCGCCAAAGGCAGTTGTAGGCAATGCTTTTAAGGATCCGCTAGCGCAAATTATGATGGCGAATTTGAGCCGTTGGATTAGGTACATTCGTTTCAATTCTTGCCGTTTGATTGAACAAGACTTGGATGATGGATGCACCCTGTAACTTTAAAGCTCTAAATGATTTCCATTTATTTATATTAAAGTTTTAGATCAAGTTCGTTTTAACAAATAAATATGAAAGCAAGCAGTTTAGATCGGATAGATCCATTAGTTAATCCTTTTGGGTCAGATTAACAAGCTTTTCGTTCAATTTTTTTTTGGTTACAAGACGAGCCTAGAGCTCCCCGCCATTGAGCTAATCTGGGTACTATCAAGCTATTAATATATCAAATATTTAAACCGACTTTAAATCCGGTTACTCGGATTTCATATTGAAACTGCATCCAAATGCTAATCATTACAGCTGCTACTATTTTCTTAAAAATAAGAAATTCCAAAGGCAGATTTGCTTTTCCCGTTTTGAATCCGAATAATTATCCAATTCCACTGACAAATCAGTTGAGTTTTGTGAATCCACATATGAACCAAATCCAACCCATTTACATTGACCCTATATGGAGCTGACATATTTTATCGAAATTTGACTTAATTCAGAGAATTAAGATGTTCTAGTTGATATGCAGTTCACAATATTCTTATAGGACCCATGTATCCTACTCTGGTTGCAGCATGCTAATCTTGGATCAGGACCAGTCTTGGGTCTAATCCAGGCCCAACTGATTGACAAACTACGTGATCAGATTATGAGAAAAAGTGAGAACATGCAGGCAATCATGCTCTCTCTCTCACACACACACTCACACAGAGGCACATGCATACACACACAAAAGAAAATGATGAATATGCCAAGCCAAAAGGATCTTAGATGGTCTTTGTATTTACTGGATTCAAGTAGAGTAAGTTTCAAATAATGGAATCCAATAATTAGGAAGAGTGGGGCACATTACTGCATTTATACACACCAAAGAATTGGGAAAAGGAATAGTAGTAGGCAAAATGGGTCCATTTAAAACTCAAATATTCCCTTTTGTGAGTCCTTTCTATGAATTCAATTATTTGGTGATTATTTTTTTACAAAAATTCAATATTAGAAACAAAAAGAAAAGAATGAGACCTTATATACTAATCAATGGCGGATCTACATTGAGGCGAGGTGGGGTAGCTGCCTCACCTAAATTTGGAAAACCAATGACAAAGTTACGGGGAATGATTGAATCCATGACCAACAACAATAACTAAGCCTTTTCCCATACTAGACGGGGTCGACTAGATTGAATCCATGACCATTGTACCTTAATTCGCCCCATTTCAAATGGTCGAATAGGCTATTCGCTCTACCACACAAAAGATTCTAGATTTGCGACTGATGCCAATCAACTTCTAAATCTACCAAAAAATATTCAATATCAGCAAAAAAAAATTGAAGGAGATAAAACCAAGATAAATTATTGGCAAAGAGGAAGGTGGTTGTGTTAGGTGGCTAACATTTTTGGTAAAACTTAATTGGACTTTTTATCATAAGTTCTAAGCCACTCGGTTGGTTGGTATGGCTGGTTTCTCACGAATCTTACATCTATTTGATTAAGATATATATTTTCTGACTAGAATATTATAGTAGAATATTTTAGTTTAAATAGCACTATTATCATGGTGCTTTATATGTGAAATAGTAAAAAATATTAAGATATGAGGAATTTTATGCACTTAAAGAATTTCAAACAAAGGACCTCTACCCTCTCAAAAAGGAAAAAAACAAGAATCTCTGCCATCAGGCTATGATCCAAATGATAATTTTGCTTGATACATGAAGGATTAGTTTTAGTTTCTCGAATCTAGAATTCAAACTCTTTAATTATTCGAAGCAACTTTTATTGTATTGTTCGAGGCTAATCAAAATCAAAATGAAAACAAATCTTCTCCCGGCATACCAAGTGGTTTTGGCTACATAGATTATTAATTGCCATTGAGCTCGATCATTATTTTCTTTTTTTTAGAGAACATAAAAGAAAATCCGTCTTATACTATGTTTTCAGTTGCTTGCCTGGGTGGTTCATGAGTAAGGCCATTCAGGCCTCTTGTAATAGAATTGAAGGCTTAGACCCAATGGTTTTGTAATTGTGGTTTCAAGGAATCATACTTTTGTGTTTGATTCATAAATGGTACTAACATTTGGTTTTTGAGTGAGGTAGAATAGCAACATGAGTTAAAAGAAGGCATTTGATTTTTCATGCAAGTTCATAGGTCCGATTATGGTTTCGGGACTGATTCTGGTTGGCGGTTCACCGGCCAGTTCGGTTCTGGTTCTGCCGGACCTGTTCTGAACTGGCCATGTCTGGTAGTGGGGAATATATGGTGGTCATGTCTATACTCTCGTTGTACCTCATTGAGAAAAGAAATCAAGTTGATCATCTCATGGCGGAACACTTACGTGGACTTCCTGAAAGTGATTTCCTAACCAATATTTTGAAGAAATTAATTTAAAGAATTACATGATCCTAATCAAACGTCCTTTTCTCCTGTAGGAATAGCAAAATTAACCGGGTAAGTTTGACTTGTTATGAACTATTTAAAGATCAACCAAAAGCTGGGGAAATCACCTAAAAGAGATCAGCGGTTGTTAGTTGTCTGTGGGAAAGGAATTTATGGATTCAACGGTTGCCAAGGCAATCAAAGGCATATGGAGTTGTTGGAGTTGGTGAAGAGGTTTAGTTCTGGCTTATACGAGGCGATGGTGAAAAGTGTTTGATCATCGTTACCCTAACACACACACACACACACACACACACACACACACACACACACACACACACACATATATATATATATATATATATATATATATATATATATATATATATATATATATAGAGAGAGAGAGAGAGAGAGAGAGAGAGAGAGAGAGAGAGAGAGAGAGAAGTAGATGATTAGGTAAGGGATCACCCTTGCATGGCCGGTCCCAAGTCCGAATAAAGGAGGAGGGAAGCGTTAGGCTTTTGACAGACAGCGTAAAACTTTGTCGGATTTTTATACCATGGATTACACAAATTATGCGATGTAGAGCTCGAATGCAATCAAAAGTAAGCAAGGGTCACTATATTTTTTGCCCAGATGTAGTGAATCAATTGTAGAGAGGATTCTCACATCATAAACGGTTGTGAGTAAAAAAGTTAGTCTTGATACATTGCCTCCAAATGTAGTGAATAAATTACAGAGAGAGTCTCCACATTTTCAATAAAGACGGATGTGGAGGATAAGAAAGCTAATCCTAGATAATAAGATTCGTATTATTTTATATCCTATGTTTAGAAGAGACAAAGTAGGTTGGAGAAAAAACAAAGAAGATTGAGAATACATGTTTTAAATTATGATACTCAAGTAAGGAAAATGCTCGAAACAGAGTTGGTATTATTATAAATAAGATTTAAAGGATAGTGTAATAGACATACAACGATATGGTGACCGAATCATGACCTTGAAATTGGTGTTAGGAGCAAAGGTTTTGAATATAGTTTGTGCTTACGCACTCTAAGTAGTACTAGAAGATAGTATAAAGACAACTTTTTGGGAGGAGCTAGCTAGATTATGTGATTCAAAGAATTCTACGAAGGGAGATGATTTGTTTAGGAGGAGACTTAAATGAACATGTCGGTAAAGATGCATTAGGATATCAAGGTATTCATGAAAACTTTAGTTTTGGGGATATAAATGAGGAAGGTAGGGAGATTTTAAATTTTGTTATGGCATTTGATCTCTTTATAGTCAATACAGTCTTTAAAAATTGAGATGAACATTTAATTACTTATAAGAGTGGTTTATCAAAAACATAAATTGATTATTTTATTTGTAAGAAAAAAGATAGAGCATGTTGTAAAGATTGAAGGGTAATTCCAAGAGAAAGTTTAATAGCCCAATATTGACTTTTAGTTATTGATTTTTAGGTAAAAAAAGTAGACAAAGAAGAAAAGAGTCAATCGAGCTATTCAAACTAAATAGTGGAACCTCAAAAGCGAGATAAAAGGTATATTTAAACATCAACTTTTAGTTATGATTTATAGGTAAAAAAATGGATAAAGAAGAAAAGAGTGCATCGAGTTATTCAAACTAAATGGTGGAACCTCAAAAGTGAGATAGAAGGTATATTTAACCAAAAAGTCCTTCAAGGAGATGCTTCGAATTATATTGGTACACCTTGTGATATATGTAATAATATGATTATACATATTAAGAAAGTGATAAAAGATGTGTTAGGTGAATCTAAGGGAGGTGTAGTAGCACAAAAAAAGCTTGGTGGTGGAGTGAAATGATGCAAAATAAAATCAAGACAAAGAGGGCATATTACAAATTACATTATTGTAAGAAAACTAGTGAAACTTTAGAGGCCTAAAATAAAGCAAAGAAAGAAGTGAAAAAACAAAAGCTAAAATTTGAGAGGATTTATATAAAAAACTCAACTCAAAAGAGGGTGAAAGAGATATTTTTAGGATAGCTAAGACTAGAGATAAGAAAACTAAGGATCTTAATTTTATTAGATGCATCGAAGATAAGGATGAACAAATTCTAGTACCAAATGATGATATAAAAAATACATGGAAAACTAATTTTATAAGCTTTTTAATAAAAATAAAGATCTTAGTATTAGCTTAAGAGAGTTAGCCAAATCGAAAAAGTATATAAATCACAATTTATATCGACATATTGAAAACAATGAAGCCAAAAAGACTCTTAAACATATGAAGGGTGGTAAATCGGTAGGACCAAACAATATTCCTATAAAAGTCTGGAAAATCGTAGGGGAAAGAGAAATCACTTGGCTTAGAAGACTATTTAATGAAATATGGAGAAACCAAAAGATGCCCGAGGAATGGATAACAAGTATGTAAACACCCAACAATTTTTCAAAAAAAATTAAACTTTTAGAATTTTTGCTTTTTCCAAAAAAAAATACAATTTTGGGTCTTTAAAGAGTTTTCAAATAAAGATACCTTAAATGAACTCATTTTCTCACCAAAATTTTTCAATAGCTTCAAAATAAGGGTACATTTCACTACTCTAAAAAAAATTCAATTTTAACAAAAGCTCAAAAAATGACCACTTTGCCCTCAATGCCAAATCGAAAGGATTTTGCTATTTCAAATGATTTTCTTTAAAGAAAGAATGATTTCAAACTATTTTCCTCAAAGAAACAAATGAAAATGAGACATCGAGAACCAAACCCAAAAGTGTTTAAAAATGTCAACAAAAACCTTTAAAATTAAAAAACAAATTAAATCCAAACTAGACCTCAAAAACTCACCCGAACGAAGATAATCTTACTCTATATCCTACACCTAAGGGTTAAAGTGGTTCGAGACCATACACCCATCAAAAGGATTAAAGTGGTCCAAGATTCTATACCCAACAAAGAATTAAAGTGGTTGAAATAGTAAAAACTAAATCACGGAGCGAAAATAGGTCACACATTCAAACAAACATTGAGAATGAGACTCAATTGTTTTACAAAAAGAATATTTGAAGATTTCGTTAAAACTTAATGTTGTCAAATATATATCAAATGAAATAGTTTTAAATAATAAAAAGGAAAATATTTAAAACCATAAATGAAAATATAATCAAGCAAAACAAAATTCCTAAAGGAAGGATCGAATGAAGCGTCCAAATCAAGCCTCGAAGTAGGATAATCTTGAGTTCAAAATTCAAGTTGATCCTAAGACGAGGTAGATGAAGTTGACTCAAGACAAGGTGAATTCAAGTCTTAAGTTCAAAGAATAAATGAAGACCACACCCAAGTCAAGGCTCGTCTCAAGGCAACCTACCAAGATCGAGCAAGGGGCGGGCTAGGGTGAGTCAAACTCACCTAACCAAGTCAAATAAAGGAGTTGGTCCATTTGGGTTGCACGAAGTCCACATGAGCTAAGAAGGGACCACCCTCTCATCCCACATGCACCCCATGTGCATGAATGAACCAACCATTTGGATCAGATTGGATTGTGGATGATCCCAAAGGCCCAAATCATGGAAGGCCCTAGAGCTCCTCCTTGAAATTTATAAAAGAGAGCCTTGGGGCTGGGTACAAGGCATTCATGAGCATTGAAGGAATGTGAGAAAACGCCTAAGAGAGAGAAGGAGAGCTGCAACAAGAGAGAGAGAGAGAGTGAAAGAAAGAGGGAGAGAGGGAGAGAAAAGAGAGGAAGAAGGAGGAACCGCCCCCTCCCAATTCTTCCAAATATGGTGTCAAGGAGGACTCTATTTTAAGGTTTATCTCTTTCTTTCTTATTTAATCTCTTCTTCCTTACTCTTATTCAATTAAAAAGGGGTGTATTAATGGAGCAATTGACTCCCCCATGATGTAATAGTTAGATATGTTGCCCATTTCATTTCGTTACATTCACGCCTATCATTTGTTTGATTTCAAGTTTCCTCTATATCTCTATACATTATAATCTCTTATAACTCTATACTTAAGTTATAAATATATTTCAATTCATTTCTTTCAATAATTTAAATTCCAATAGTTGTGATTTGTCTTTTAATTTTGGATGAGATGCATTCATGTATTTTCTAAACACGAAAATCTGTTTTAAACATCCTTCATCCGTAAGATGATTTATTTTTAATTTCCTATCCTCTACTCCGAATAATCTGAAATTTGATATACAAAATTCTCACACACAATCCCACACATAATAAAATTTTTAAGAATTTTAGGGTCGTGCAGCTACGTAATTAAAATTAGAAAAAATCGGACAAATCTACAGTTGAATCTGTAAAATTTGTGTTTAATGCAAAAAGAACTTGGGTTATCATCTCATAACTTTGTCTGTAGTAAACTAATTTCATTGCAACTTATCTCATTGAAAAGCTGACATTCATATCTTTGCAACAAGACTAAGTTCATAAAGATCAGAGCATTGTGCACCGAGATACAGATATTTTTTCTAAACTTCTGTATTTCTGTCAGATAACTGTTTCAGATGTCCAATTTTCTTATATATATATATATACATAGAAAGTCATTAGATATTACCCACTACTAATAGTGTTGTCCACTTATGTTCGATCGTTACTTTTTGTAGGCATAAATACATTAATATTATTTTTTATATTTTTAAAAACTCCTACATTTTTTAAAATTATACTTATATCACTCAAAGGTAATGAATATGCATGTCAAAATTGAAAAGATCCACCCTTCCTTGATATATATATATATATATTATCAAATTGTGCAAATTTCACATATTTGTGAAAGGGGCTGGGGATGTACTTGTGTTTCATAAAGTTATGGAGATATTATACCACGAACGGATTGGTTGAATACACGATCTCCTCTCAATTATGTGAAAGTGCCTTTTGTGTGTGTGAGAGAGAGATGCTGCCACACACATATGATGGATTGCATGCTCGAGTAAATAACACGCTTCTCATGTTTGCATCAGACTTAGCAGGACTAATATTTATTTGAATGTGGTATTAGTGACAAGGTAATATTGTTTTCCTACCCTAAGTTGGTGCTTTTTCAAATGAAAGATGATTTGAACACATAAAATGTTGACCAAAAGGAATTTTTATCGAGTTAATTGTAACCATAATACATATAATTAAGATCTATCAAAACAAATAATCTATATAGCCGACTTCATTTAGTATGAAAAAGACTTGTTGTCGTCGTGCTTGTGTGTGTTTTAGTGAGTATTCATAGGGCTGATGAAGTTGAGATGGTGGAGGAAATCCATTTCCATGTATTTGCTTCAGCATGCTCATGGTCGAAACTTGGATCGGATTTTGAAAAGTTCAAATCACCAGTGCAGAAAACAGAAATGCACATCTGGATGTAGGGAAACGTGTTAATCTTTCAATGAATTGGTAAGTTCTCAGTGAGCGCTCAGACAGTAAGCTCACCTGGCAGGGAACTCAATATTTAGTCCCGATCGGTGGCTTTCGAAAAGAGGAGCCCGCCGAGCAATATAAATGGGCGCTCCCTGCACGTTCTGGACTTTAACTCGTCCCTGTAGGGGTTGAGGCGATACTTCAATGATCGTTTAGAGACGACGTGTCGTGCCAAAACCTGCATTAACGAACACGTCCTACTTTGGCTGTCTCTTTTTTTTGGAGGCCTTCTTCCTATTGAGGGGCATTCCCCAATCAACTTTCTTCTGAACCCTGAGGTCTCTTCGTTTGTTTTCCTTTCATTTTCGCAAGAAACTTTACCACTCATTCTAGAAATCTGATATTCCTTTCCATGGCAATGGAGTTTTATCGGCGTAGCGATTTCGTCGACTTCCACTTGGAATAGTTTTTGAACTGTGGAAATCTTCCATCTGGTATGAGATGGGTCTGTAATGTGCTGCTTGTGCATGCAAGGGAGAGGCCTGATCTGAGAAGCCTACTTTGGCTCTCTTTTCCGTCAATTTTTGGAGCCCTTCTTCCTATTGAGGGGCATTCCCCAATCATCTTTCTTCTGAACCCTGAGGTCTCTTCGTTTGTTTTCCTTTCATTTTCGCAAGAAACTTTACCACTCATTCTAGAAATCTGATATTCCTTTCCATGGCAATGGAGTTTTATCGGCGTAGCGATTTCGTCGACTTCCACTTGGAATAGTTTTTGAACGGTGGAAATCTTCCATCTGGTATGAGATGGGTCTGTAATGTGCTGCTTGTGCATGCAAGGGAGAGGCCTGATCTGAGAAGTGCGCTTGAGTTCGGGGAATTTTCTTATTGGAGATCTCACCATGTTCTTGTCCTGTTATTATGAAAACTGACGGATCAGATATAGCTGTGGAGATCTTTCAAACCACACCTTCCTCGAATCAGATTCATTTATTGAATTGTGCACAGGTAGACGGGTGGTCATTATTATTATAACCAGAGACCTGTTTCATTTAATACATAAATAAAGACATCTCGAGATTGACGCAAAATTATTCTAATGCAAAATATGGATCGCTTGCAAATAAAAAATGTGTGGAGAGCAGGTTTGCGTAGGGAGAGAGAGAGAGACCATTGGTGCAGTGCAGCATCCTTATGTGCACATTCTTCCAAGTGTTTCCCTCGTGCTGTTCATGGATTTTCTTTCAATTGTAGTATCAAGCCATAAAAAATAATTATTCCTTGTGATAGCTCCTGGATTATCAGTGGAGGATGTAAATTAATTGAGAATCCTGAAAACAAGTATGAGAATTTCCACGCCGAGGAATCGGAATCCCTTTAGCTTCTGTTTCTGAAATTTGACCTACTCAAGATGATAAGTGCGTATGATCGTGCTTCACAACCAACGCACTGGATATCATCAAACCTCCATCCCTAACGAGCGGTTGAGGGGTTGGACAAGCCTACAGGGGCTTACAACCGGACTTAGCCTTCCAATGAAGGCCAGAAACTTACGTATCTGCAACAAGGGAGTCTGTAACACTCTTTCACCAAGAGTTCTCTTGAAAATTAAAGTCTACTTATTTCTTGCACATTTTACACCATAAATTAGCTGAATTGGTCATTAAATACACATTCTAGAGGAAGAAACCATGACTGGGACTAACTTGTTTCCTTCAGCCAGGTACCAGTCAGACGAGCCAGGTATCCGTCAGCTCGTAGCATCATGTATGTCATTTTAGTTCCATATGCATACTCAGCTTGGACTAGTACTTCATTTCAGCAATTTCCAGGTTGTCAATAACAATAACAGCAGCAGCAACTTCTCGCTAAAACATTAGATGGAATATTATTGGGGTGGCCTAATTCCAAGTTGATTGGAGGTTTTCTTTTTTGAGGAGAAAGTTCTTGCAAGTTTGTCATACAAAGGAAAAAAACAGAGACGTTGAAAAGGGAGCTTCAGTATTGAAACACCTTTCAAGGTTGACGACGATCTATTTACAGCAGAGAATGCTTGAACTGCAACTTTACAATGACATATCTTGCACTGGAAAACTAAGAAACTGTGGCTCAGATTTGGATTGGTAGTTTAAAAGCATTTGTTGACAGCAGTATCGGGGATTTGTGACACGCTGTAATAAAACTTGATCTGATAACCAAACTCGTGGAATGGCTATTTTTCCTTGAAAAAGCATCCTCAGAGTCATCAGATTGATAGATGGACTTTATCTTGGAGTTCATGACAGCAAGTCCAACGAAGTTCTCAGAGATGTACCCTGCAGAGTTACAACCAGCAATATCATCATCCCCTTGCCAGAGGTGAACATATGCTTCCTTTGTTCTCCCACCAAGCAAGATGCATATTCCGCAAGACAACATCAAGAACACTGCATACTGCAGAGATTTAAATGTCAGAACTAAGTTCAGCTGCCATCAACAAGAACACACTCAAAGCACTAAAAGCATGAGCATCAAAACTAGACCTTCTCATCTATAGCCCGCAAGTATTGAGAGGCATCCATAATCCTCTGTAGATGACAGTTCAGAATAGCTGTATCGTATGTGACATTGCTGCGCAGCAATCTTACTCAAAACTGAAACACATCCACAATCTTCCCCTGATCCGAGAGATACTTGATCAGCACCGTGCAGCTAACCACATTCGGCAGACCCCTCAAACACAGTGTAATCAAACACCCAAATTAGCTTTCTCAAAATGTCCTTGTTTACAAAATTCACATATCAATGCCATATAAGAATACACATTACTTGCCTAATCCTTTTTCCACAAAGACCCAAACTTTTCCAAGGCATTATAATTCATCCCAGTTTCACAAAGGACCAAATAAAAACAGATCATTTCATTATTTCCTCCAAACACTTACAAGAGTTTGAGATGAGTCTTCCCTTTCAGGAGGTCCATAATTTTCTTGAGATGGGGTCAAAGTAATCACTTTAACACCTCCACCTGCACACTCCATACTAATGATTGATAGTCCCTGCCCTTGATTTTTTTTTTCAAGAAGGATCTAGGCAACTCCGCCCATGTAAGGATCACCCTTGCATTGCCGGTCCCAAGTCCGGATAAAGGAGGAGGGTTGTGTTTGGCTTCCGACAGGCAGCGTAAAACCTTGTCGGATTTTTATAACATAGGTTACAAAAATTATGAGCATTGTTTGGGGTATTCCTACCTAGCGACGTGCTGCAGAGTCCGAATGCAGTAAGAAGTAAGCAAATGCCACTACATTTTTGTTCGAATGTAGTGAATCAATTGCAGAGATGGTTCCCACATCGTGGACGGGTGTGGGTAAAAATGTTAGTCCCGCTACATTGCCCGCCCAAATGTAGTGAAAATTTTTTAGAGAGGGTCTCCGTATTTTGATTATGGACGGATGCGGGGGGTAAGGAAGCTGGTCCTAGATAATAAGATTCGTATTGGTTCTTGGAATATCGGAACATTATCCGGTAAGCTAATGGAGGTGGTAGATACTATGATTCGGAGAAAGATTGGTTGGAGAAAAAGCAAAGGAGATAGAGGATACAAGTTTTAAATTATGGTACTCAGGTAAAGAAAAGGCTCGAAATGGAGTTGGTATTATCATAAATAAAGATTTAAAGGAGAGTGTAGTAGACATGGTGACCGAATTATAACATTGAAATTAGTGTTAGGAGCAGAGGTTTTGAATATAGTTTGTGCTTACACACCCCAAGTAGGACTAGAAGATAGTATAAAGACAGTTTTTTGGGAAGAGTTAGATAAGGTGTTTCAAAAGATTTCACAAAGGGAGATGATTTGTTTAGGAAGAGATTTAAATGGACATGTCGGTAAAGAGGCATTAGGATATCAAGGGATTCATGAATTTGGGGATATAAATGAGGAAGATAGGGAGATTTTAAATTTTGCTATGGCATTTGATCTCTTTATAGTCAATACAATCTTCAAAAAATGATATGAACATTTAATTACTTATAAGAGTGGCTTATCACAAACACAAATTGATTACTTTATTTGTAGAAAAAAAGATAGAGCGTGTTGTAAAGATTATAAGGTAATTCCAGGAGAAAGCTTAACCACCCAACATCGACTTTTAGTTATGGATTTACAAGTAAAAAAGTGGACAAAGAAGAAAAGAGTGCATGTCGGTAAAGAGGCATTAGGATATCAAGGGATTCATGGAAACTTTGGTTTTGGGGATATAAATGAGGAAGATAGGGAGATTTTAAATTTTGCTATGGCATTTGATCTCTTTATAGTCAATACAATCTTCAAAAAATGATATGAACATTTAATTACTTATAAGAGTGGCTTATCACAAACACAAATTGATTACTTTATTTGTAGAAAAAAAGATAGAGCGTGTTGTAAAGATGAGAAAGCTTAACCACCCAACATCGACTTTTAGTTATGGATTTACAAGTAAAAAAGTGGACAAAGAAGAAAAGAGTGCATCGAGCTATTCGGACTAAATGGCGGAACCTCAAAAGTCCTGCAAGGAGATGTTTGGAATTATGTTGGCACACCTTGTGATATGTGGAACAATATGGCTATACATATTAGGAAAGTTATGAAAGATGTGTTAGGGGTATCTAAGGGAGGTGTACTGACACAAAAAGAAGCTTGGTGGTGGAGTGAAGTAGTACAAAATAAAATCAAGGCAAAGAGGGCATGTTACGAATTACATTATGCTAAGAAAACTAGTGAAACTTTAGAAGCTTATAAGAAAGCAAAGAAGGAAGTAAAAAAGGCCGTTAGTGAAGCAAAAGATAAGATTTGGGAGGACTTATATAAAAAACTCAACTCAAAAGAGGGTGAAAGAGATATTTTTAGGATAGCTAGGGCTAGAGATAAGAAAACTAAAGATCTTAATTATGTTAGATGCATAAAAGACAAGGATAAAAAAGTTCTAATGGCAAATGATGATATAAGAAATAGATGAAAAAACTCTTTTTATAATCTTTTTAATGAAAATAAAGATGTTAGTATTAGTTTAGGAGATTTAGCCAACTTAGAAAAGTATATAAACCATAATTTCTACCGACGTATTCAAAAGAATGAACTCAAAGAGGCTCTTAAACATATGAAGGGTGGTAAATCGGTAGGACAATATAATATTCCTATAGAAGTTTGGAAAATACTAAATAGGAATCACTTGGCTCACAAGACTATTTAATGAAATATGGAAAAACCAAAAGATGCCCGAGGAATAGAGAGCAAGTACACTTATACCCATATATAAGAACAAGGGAGACATTCAAAATTGTGCGAATTATTGAGGTATCAAGTTAATGAGTCATACTATGAAATTATGGAAAAGAATTATCGAACATAGGTTAAGACAAGTATCAAGTACAACAGAGAACCAATTTGGGTTCATGCCAGGCAGATCTACTATTGAAGAGATTCACCTTTTGAGACGTCTTATGGAACATTTTAGAGCAAAAAAGAAAGACCTTCACATATTTATTGATCTAGAAAAAGCTTATGATAAGGTACCGAGAGAGGTTTTTTGGAGAACTTTAGAAAAAAGAAGTATCCCATTGACATATATTAACCTTATAAGAGACATGTATGATGGTGCAAAAACATGTGTGAGGACTCATGAAAGAACGACAGACTTCTTTGAAGTTAATATTGGGTTACATCAAGGATCAACTTTAAGTCCATACTTATTTATAATGGTGATGGATGAGTTAACAAAACATATTCAAGATGAAGTACCTTGGTGTATGTTATTTGCAGATGACATTGTATTAGTGGAGGAGTCTAAGGAAAAACTTAATAGAAAATTGTAACTATGGAGAGAAACATTAGAAAGCAAAGGCCTCCGACTTCGTAGAACAAAGATAGAATATATGGAATGTAAGTTTGATCATTTGGTTACTTCAGAGGACATAGAAATTAAAATTGGCACATATTGCATTCCTCAGAAGGAAAGTTTTAAATACCTAGGGTCAATTTTTCAAAGTGATGGAAGAATTGATGGAGATGTTACACAAAATTAATGCTGTTTGGTTAAAATGGAGAGGAGCATCGGGTATTCTTTGTGATAAGAAGATACATTAAAATTAAAAGGTAAATATTATAGAACAACAATTAGGCCTGCCATATTTTATGGTTTTGAGTGTTGATCAGTTAATCATCAACATGTACAAAAGATGTTTGTTACAGAAATGAAGATGTTGAGATGGATCAGTGACATGATGAGGTTATTAGAAACAAAGTAGGAGTGGCACCAATAGAGGATAAAATGAGAGAACATCATTTAAGATGGTTTGGACATATAAAAAGAAGATCAAAAGAAGAACCTGTAAGAAGGTTAGAAAAACTAAATTTGGAAAGTATTAAAAGAAGTAGAGGAAGTATTAAAAGAAGTAGAGGACGACCACAAAAGTGTTGGAAAGAAACAATAAAGAACGATCTAGCTTATTGGGAGTTAACTGCTAACATGACACAAGATAGGGATATGTGGAAACAAAGAATCCATGTAGCCGACCCCGTCTAGTATGGGAAAAGGCTTAGTTGTTGTTGTTGTTTGTAGAGAAGGATCTAGGCATCCTCAAGGCACAAGGACTGTGCCTCTCTCTCTCTCTCTCTCACCACTGACTGAGTATAAAAAAACAAAACTAAACCTGGGAAAAGAGCAGGGCCGGCCGTACTGGAGGTCTTGATTGAAACACCTTCTCAATGGAGCTTCATCTGTCCGGCTCTCTGAATGTCTGAACCACGACGTATCTCTTTCATTTCAATTGCTATTCGTGTTAGCTTCATCATGAATTTAGCTTTTCCTAATCTGGCCCACGAATTAAAATTTTAATCTAGTATTAATGCAATATGCAGAGAACTTTCAAATTTAGCCTTTCCTAATCATGAATTGAACCTTTTTTCATACTTAAATACGAATACCATCTGTTGGAAGGCCACAAGAGAACAATCACATGGTGATGAGCCGTCTCTGCTTCTTACGATGACCAAAACCATACGTCTGATACCTCCTGATTCAGTCATTACATATGCACTTATTTCTGATTTGCTTTCCACATCAACATGGTGTAAAAAATAACTTCACTTAATACAACTGGTGGTACAGAAAATTAAAATTTCACCAATAGTTTTTGCAGGAGCAAATTCCATCCTTAAAATGATGGAATCTGTTTTGATCTCTCAAAACGATTTCATGATTGTACACCCTTGACACAATTTGCATGAATGTGTGACAATCACCACAAACTCTTAGGTTCTTCACTATGTGTATTCGCATCCCATGCTTCACGTTTAGAAGGCCAAAAGCAAGTGCCAATTTCTCACTGTGGCTGATCAATGAAGTCTCCTTGTCACTCTCTTCCAAATCAAGGTAAACCTGACTCAAATCAGGCACATAACCTTCATCTTTCAATCTATTGGCAACATTCCTTAGCATCTTCATTGTGTTTTTGTGGATACCAAAATTTTGACCTGCAAAAAATTCATGAATTGTTCCGTTGATCATGATCGAACTACATCCAGGTACCTTGGTAACTGAATTCTCCTTCATCATCTTTCTGATTTTGGCCACATGCTCCCACATCTTTGCTTTTGCATAAATATTTGACAAGAGAGTATAACAGCTAGAATCATTTGGCACCAGTTCCATGAGTCGAGACCCTATCTGTTGACCAACTTTTACATTGCCATGCTTCAAACATCCACTGAGTAAGGCCTTCAGCAATGTTGGATCTGGTTGGATCATCATCTCATCTACAAAATGTTTTGCTTCCTCTATGCGGCCTGCTCTACTCAGCAGATCAACCATACACCCGTAGTGCTGGATTCTTGGTTCTAAATTGTATTTATTCCTCATTAGGTCGAAATACAATTCTCCTTCAGACACCAGTCCTGCATGGCTACATGCATTCAAGATCCCGATGAAGGTAATTTCATTAGGACGCACTCCTGATCTTAGCATGTCATTGAACACCAGCAGAGCATCTTCACCAAGACCATGCACAGAGAAACCAGAAATCATGGCATTCCAGTGGCCAATGCCTCTACCTGGAATACCTTTAAAGATTTCATAGGCAGTTCCAATGAGCCCACATTTAGAATACAAGTCTATAAGTGCACATCCAAGAGTCCCATTAAGGTCAAAACTATGTTTCTGTATATAAGAATGAACCCACTTGCCTTCCTCTACAAAACCCAAGCATGCAATGGCAGACAACACTACAACCAGGGTGGCACTGTCAGGCTTTATGCCTTCACCTATCATCCTTCTAAAGAATGTCACAGCCTCTTTGTGGAGGTTTCCATGTGAGTAGCCAACAATTAGTGTTGTCCAAGAGACTGCATCCCTTGATGGCATCTGATCAAACAAATTTCGAGCTTTCTCCACCTGATCACATTTGACATACCCATCGATCATTGAATTCCAGGAAATGACATCCTTTTCTTGCATTTCATCAAACAATTGTTGTGCCAGTTCAATCTCTCCACACCTTGTATACCCAGAAATCATTGAATTCCATGAAACTATTCCTTTCTGGGGCATCTGATCGAACAATACTTGTGCATCTTTCATTCTTCCACATTTCATGTATCCATCAATGATCACATTCCAGGCAACCAAATCTCGTTGGGGCATCTCATCGAACAACTGGCGAGCAGCTTCAATTTTTCCTGACTTCGCATAGCCTTCGATCATGACAGTCCAAGAAACCACATCTCTCTCAATCACCCTATCAAACACTTGTCTGGCAACAAGCAAATCACCAAAACTCAGGTACATTTGGATCAACGCGTTCACAATAAAGAGATCCTCCAGGTAACCACTCTTCAGAACATGGGCATGAACCTGTCTGCCGACTTCAGTTACTGGAATCTTGGCACACGTTTTGAGAATGAAGGGGATGACGAATTGGATACGAAGGCATGTAAAATGAAGCATCTGGCAGAAAAGAAATATAGCTTCATATGCGTCCCTAGGGCTCTTTGAATAGCCTCTAATCATGGTGAACCAAAAGAAAGAATTGGGCCCTTCAAATCGGTCAAAAATCAATCTCGCATAATCAAGATAGCCAGAATCTGTGGCGAAGGCCAGGATTCGGCTGGCTGCATAGCTGTTATGGAAGACACCGGTGGTGATCATGTGGGCGTGAACTTGATGAATTTCTCTCATGGTTTTGCATCTCTCCAACAAGTAGAGAGCCTGAAACTTTGGTGGGAAATTTGAATTTCCGTTGGTGATGGGAACTCCGACCACCAAAACCTTAGACATGCCCTCTTTCACGCCACACCCAACAGCTGTTGCTGGAAGAACATCGAAGCAATAACTTTCCGGGTGTAAATGAGTCGGATTCAGACCAAAACCTAGATTCGAATATGAATACAAAACCGAAATCCGGTATATAATATGAACTGGTTTAGGTTTCTTACGTACAAAATATAACCCAATTACCTAAATGGCTTGGGTTTCATTTAGGATTTTATAATTCAAATCCAAACTCAAAATATGAATCCGATTATGTTCAGGAGGGTAAACTTCTGTTGATCCACCACTGCTCACATGCCTTTCTTAAATAAATGCAAGTAAGCTAATCTTCTTTGCTGTAAAGTTAGCTTTAATAGTTACATTTCATTGATGTAAATAAAAATTGATTGTTTGTTATACCAAGTACTTGCTGCACTTTCTTTTAGCAGTTCAATTATATAGTTTCATGGTGTAACTCATTAACTCAATGCTGCAAAAATCGATACATTTTTGAAGATCTCTCTTATTATTATATTGGTATTAGTGCTCTTATTCCATTCTTGACAGATTTTGTTCTTGAATTTAACGTAAGTGTTTTGGTAAGTCGAGCAAATAGCATTATTCTCAACGTTCTTAAATTTTTTGTAAGAGTTCTATTTGTTCACAGTTCTTTTTTGTTCCAACAAAACTTCATTAATGAACCGAAATAAAGAGCTCTGAGGAGTAAGCAGTACATTTAAAGAGTGGGATTTCCCAAATAGATTCAAGAGGCAACTAGATTGTTGAGTGACATTGAAATAGGAAGATTATGAATATGATATTCTGCTGCAAGCTTCCAAGCCAAAGAGCTGATTTATTCACGGCTTATAGGAATCTCTGAAGGCTGTCATGAAGTACACCAGATATGACAGTAAGTAAATGCATAACGTACAAATACATCTTGCTAATCATAAGACCCCCTACAAATGCGTCTTGCTAATCATAAGATCCCCTTTTCTTTTGGTTAGAAGAGGAGGCTGAAACCCAACACACACACTCACACATGCATGCTTTGGGAGTCGAACTACCCACCAGCAACAACGGAGCCAGAACACTCTATCGTTGAGTTAATGGTCTGGGTGCATAAGACATTTTGTCTTCTTATAATACTTTAAATTCCTTTTTTATTTATCATTCACTTTTAAAACATTCTTCATTCCTCCTTTTGCCTTAATTTACTTTAAATTGCATCATTCTATTACCAAACTTAACTGTACCCGTATAAGGGATCACTATTACATGGCCACTCTCAAGTCTAGATAAAGGAAGATGGTCATGCTAGGTAGTTGATAACCAGCATAAAAATTTTGTCCACTCTCAAGAAGTGTGATGTTTACAAATTGGATGCAATAGATCGTATCTAAGTTCTCAAGTTAAGCATGTTCAAGCAAGAACAGTACTAGGATGTGTGACCTCCTAAGAAGTACTCTTATTGCACACCCTAACCGATCTTGGGAAAAGGCTAAGTATGGTAAGGTGTAGATTCTCTCATAAAGTTCCCTCTCTTTTGCAACTCCTTAATTAGATTCACCATTAATGTTATTTACTTTGTTGTAACATTTATTCCGATACATTACCGCATTTTACAAGTAATTTCTTTAAGATTCTAATTAAATTACTAAAATAGCTTAACTAAACCTTCTTACTCATTTTTAGACTCTACCACTTATGTAATAAAATTTTATTTTCTATACATAAACCTATTGCTTGATATTATGTTAACATGTCTTTTGTAATGACCTTCTAGTCCCTACATATAAGTGATCAATTCCTCTAAATGTAAGAGTCAATTTGTGTTTGACATAATACTCCTATAAGTAATCAACTCCTTATATCTTTTCTTTTTATCATAAAGGATAATAGTTATATAGGAAAATGAAGATCCTTCATCATTGTTCCCCAAATTTGTACTTGTAATAAATACTTTCTTACCTTAAAACCTCTTTCTCACATGCTTGTTCATATCTTCTCTTAAATAGGCATTTCCTCTTGTGAAATGCTGTACATAACCTTATCCAAGTCATTTTGAAACTCACTTTTTTATTTTATTTTATTTGAGCACATAAACATATGGGAAGACCTTGGAAAACCTTAGAAAAGAGACATTCGATTTGCATATATCAATCTTATAAGAGACACGTTTCATGATGTACAAACATGTGTAAAAACCTCATGAAAGAATACCATATTTCTTTGAAGTTATTTGATAACATCAAGAATCAATTTTAAGTTTATATTTCTTTATATTGGATATTGATGAGTAAACAAAATATATTCAAGATGAAGTACCTTGCTATATATTATTTATGGTTGATATTGTGTTAGTGGATGAGTTTAAGGAAAACGTTAATAGGAAATTGAAACTATGTTGAAAAACATTAGAAAGTAAAGCTTCCGACTTAGTAAAACAAAGATATAATATATAAAATACAAGTTTGATAGAAATTAAGAGTGACATGCATTACATCCCTCATAAGAAAAACTTTAAAGGCTTAGTTCTTGTTGCATTTAGGTGCATAAACGTATGTAATATTAAGAATCTCTTTTCCTTAGACATGTGAAAATGGGCCGGCCCATAGGCCCGCCCCCGCCCAACCCTCGAAAAATGCAGGGTCACGCCACAAAATTCCAGCTGCAGGGCCACACACTCATTGGATATTAGATCAGGTCTATAAGACCCAATCCAAATTTGCCTGAAATCCAAATCCAACCACAACGTTTTAAGCTTCAACAAGCCATATACACACATGTAATAAAAAATTATATATACGTATACATGTATATGTATTACACATGTATACATATACATGTAATATATATATACATGCAATAAAAAATACATATATATACATGTAATTGAAAAAATTATACATATATAGTATATATATAATATGTATACATATATGTAATAATAAACTATACATCTATACATGTAATATAGTATATATACATGTAAATATGTAATAAAAAATTATACATCTATACATGTAATATAGTATATATACAAGTGAATATGTAATAAAAAACTATATATATATATATATATATATATATGTATATATATATTACATGTATAGATGTATAGTTTTTTATTACATATTCACTTGTATATATATACTATATTACATATACATATATAATATACATATATGTAATATATACATATATATGTATATGTACCTATGTATGTATATATATACATATATATACATACACACATATATATATATATACATACATATATATATACATATGTATATATATATATGTATACATATGTATATATATATATATATATGTATACATATGTATATATATATGCCCACAATTTCCTACAGGGTCGGGCCGAGCTATTGACATCTCTACTTTCCCTAATACTAAACCATCAGAATTTTTTCTCTTAACTCTTTTTTTAACTCTTTATTTCAAATGATGTTAACCCTATTTCGATTTTTTTTTACTTGAATACTACAAAAGGGCTCGTTTCCGCTCTCATTGAATGGCCAGTGAACATCGAAATATTCTAGCAGACTCCAAAATATTATTTTTGTGGACTAGCCTCCTTACCCCCTCACATCGTCAGTGTCGAAAATTTTCAAACCGTTTAGTAGGACTACCTAACAACGTTTGACCATAGAAAATGAGAAGGAACGCGAGCTTGCTTTATTTGCTATTTATTCCCTTCTCTATTTGTAGTGTCTTGTGTTTTCAAGACACACACAGATAAATATCGGAATCCGCGTTAATTTTCACTTGAACTTCTGGATGTCATACATACACACACAGAGCTATGGGTATGTAATGCACTTATGCATCTTGAGAAAGCAACCTTTAGGCTCTCTATATATAGGGATTATGTTGCTTCTTATTTCAACAAGAAAACGGACAACAATCACCGAAGAATTCAGAGAAGCATCTCTCCAACTTCAGCATTTCCAAAACATGGCTAGACCGTTTGCTCCCCTTATAGTTGGAAGGGTCATAGGAGAAGTTCTTGAGGACTTCTCTCCTACCATCAAAATGAGTGTTGTTTACAATTCTAACAAGCAAGTTAACAATGGGCACGAGTTCATGCCTTCTGCTGTAGCTCCTAAACCCAGAGTTGAAATTAATGGAGGTGACTTGAGATCGTTTTTCACACTGGTAAGCTTTTTAACCTTCAATTCCCATACGTCTTTGCAGTATATCTATTATGAAATACCAAAACCAACTTTATATGCATGATTAACCTATCTGTTTTTAACAGATTATGACAGACTCCGATGTGCCAGGTCCTAGTGACCCATATCTGAGAGAACATCTCCACTGGTATTTGTCCCCTAAGCTACTATAGCATTGCCATTCAGATTTTTGACACTTAATACAGAAACAAAATCTATTTATTTCTCATAGTTTCTTAGTATCTTTTGCCGTTACCTACTTGGCTACATGATGGTGACTGACATTCCAGGCACAACTGCTATTGTATGTCTATCAAAAGTAGATTGGTTAAAAAATGATGCTTATATCGCAATCTGTGTTGACAGGAAAAGAAATTCTCACCTACGAGTCACCGAAGCCCAGCATTGGCATTCTTAGGTCTGTGTTTGTCCTATTCAAGCAGATAAGAAGGCAGAGTGTTTGCCCTCCTCCCTCAACGGATCGTTTCAACACCAAAAGGTTTGCACAAGAGAATGGCCTCGGTCTTCCTGTTGCTGCTTTTTATTTCAGTGCACAAAGAAAAACTGCAACAAGAAGGCGCTAAACACACACGGAGAGAGAGAGGTGTTTGACTTGGTGTGACTCCACAGATAAATTGTGCGTGTATGTTTGACAGTGATTAGAGAATATGTCAGCCACGAATGAGTGACA
The DNA here is from genome assembly GCA_036023115.1 of Brasenia schreberi. Lineage (NCBI taxonomy): Eukaryota > Viridiplantae > Streptophyta > Magnoliopsida > Nymphaeales > Cabombaceae > Brasenia > Brasenia schreberi. Next base: position 21,770,914 of record JAYKKT010000066.1, read on the forward strand.
CCTGCATGGATTGGTACAAGTGTTGTTTTTGGAGTGATGAGCTTGTGGACTATGATGTTGTGGGTCTCGGTCTTGTGAACACATGAATATTTTTTAATGGCTGAGTATGATTGCACTCAGATATTAACGAAAGTACGGAGGAAAATCTATGGCGGTGGGTGTATTCTTACTTCCCTATACTCAACAGGCTTTTGTCAGAAGTTGCCTTTTGACTCCATTATAGACCACTGGGTTACAAATAGTCACATTTCAAATCACCTGTTTGCTTTTCTTCTTTTTTGCCTCTTTGGTTACCGAACTGTACTGTGAAATTATGCAGTTTCCCCACGTACTACGAGAATGGCCCCTGGTTTGGGAATAGTATACGAGTTGGAGGAAAAAGAAAAGCGAAGTACGCAAGTTACATCGTCCGGCAGTTTATTGAAGACGCAACGTCAACCCTGAGTTCATATGCTATGCCAAAGCATCAAAGAAGAAGGCCGAGGCTACCATATTCTTCCAACTATTACAAACCCAAGCTGACTGAAGTAGCGAGAGACAGAGAGAGAGAGAGGTGGGGGGATGGTCTTCTCACAAAGGTTTAGAGGTGGGAACCATGAAGGTATTGATATAATAAAATATTTGCAAGCCCGCAAGAAGGCAGTAACAAAGTCCGAAAAGAGTCGAGTCTACGTGTATTCAAGGTTTCTGCTTTTCAAGATCAAAACGAACTGCTTCTGCAAAGTGTTTCCACTAGAATCAGTATTGAAAGGGGAACAGGAACGCAGGCGAAAAATATATATCTGGATCCTGCAATATACAATAACCAATCAAAATCGCTTCTAACACTAAGTGGGATTGGTTACTCACGGTCGCCGTTGAGCTCGGGGTTGTCATATTAGCATGTAATTCCGGAAAAGCAAGATCGTGACACTGAATGGGGTTTATTTTCTCCATCTTTTCCAACCTTATATCAGATGTGGATTAGTTTGCAGGTATATTTAATAGAATCAAGAATATTCTATGTACTTGATTTTGTATATAGGATAATGGTGGCCATCATCTGCAAAACCAGCAGGAACTTCCCTGCTTGTGTAGTCAAAAGACATCTTTTCTTTTTCTTTTGGGTGATACAAAGAGGACCATATTTCAGTATATAGTTTGCCGTCTTTCTTTATAGGAATGCAGGACCTATCATTACTAGGAGCACCTTGAACCAAAAACCCATTCATCAATTTTGAATTTCCCTCTTTTGGTGAGGTTCTCGGTAAGTATTCTCTTCTCTCTCTGAGGTCATTCAGTTGCAAAACCCGCGTGAAACATTTGCAAATAACTTTCTTCAGCCTGATATAGACTTCTTGATCGAGCAGACGAGTGGTCTGCGTTTAAAACTTGATTGGCAGATAAAGTACCTAAGTTTTGGTTTGTAATTCTCTTCAAAACAAGGACTTGGTGTGTTAAGTGCCAAAGAAATCCGATTAAAGAGATGACAGTATATCCAAGCCATGAGCATTAAAATCAATAACATTACATTTTGGCGGCACATCCATGAAATCCATATTAACATATTGACATCTAAGTTTTTTGAATGTCACTTGGAGAAACCACCTTTCGAGGGATTATCTCTCTTGGAGAAACGATCTTTCATAAATTTTTTAAGCCAGGACCCTTGCATGCAGGGCCTGTGTTGGACAGGAAGATGGTGCTTATAGAGTCAAACCTAGGGATGCTAAACGAGCGGACGGAACTCAAGAGGGGTTATTTACAGCTTAGTTGTTTCTGAAAATCCCATTCAACTTCATTCATAATTAATTATCTCATTTGAGATAAGACAGAGATGATCCTCGCTGGATAGCTTGCTACGTTATCATCATCGGGTGTTAGGACATTTAGAAACAGGGAATTTGATCACACAATCCCAATTTTACCGACATGATCTCTGCAATCAGTGATACTAACTGTTCAACCGTACATGGCGGGCAAGGAACTGTTTGGAAGCTGCCGGAGGTTCTCATAACTGCTTTTACTTTCTCCATTTTCGAACATCTTATCAGAACCAGAAGCCAAGATTCTTTCTATAGTCTCTCCTCGAATAGCTAAATCATCAACTTGTGGAAGGCAACTTGACGAATCTCTCTGACGACGATCTGAAACCATTGGTTTATGTATTCCTTTTTCGGGCAGGCAGGCTGTGATTAGGGGGACCCTACCATTTTTTTTATAAGACTTTTACTGGAGGTTTCTGTAAGTCTCACTCAGTGGATGATTTTACCAATTTTTTCACGTTGAATGATGGTCTAAAGGCTGTCGTTCCAGACTCTGCCTGTTAGAGTATCAAGTCTAGCTAAGCAAGATGCCAGCTAAACCATTATGGGATCTTCGTACATGCACGTTGGCACAAAAAAAGAGTGGACGCAGCGTTAGGGGTATCAATAAAAAAGAAATGAATAGTGCCAGCTGAACACGAAGCCTACCCGTTTCACTTGCACACACACATAACACACATAGCTGCATAATACATCTTAGTGCAGTAAAAAAAATTTCACCGTTAGATATTTGAGATGATGATATAGATTTAAATTACTTTGTGTTTGATGTATTTATCTGTATTAAAGGTAAGTATGAAGGTTCAACAATACATTTGATTTAGATTTCCACTATCAATATCAAAGATCGAAAGATAGAGATCTTGGTGAAAGATTATATATCAAGATACATTATGCACCTAAGACTTTTTTTGTGAATATATATAAAGAGAGAGCGTCTGAACTGCATAAAGTCTTTTGATGCATAATATTACACAAACATCTTCATCTATTAAACCAACAATAGAGTAAATTCAAAGTACAAAAGTACAATAATACTTTTAACTCAAATCTCCATTGTTGATTATAAACATGTAGAATTATGGAGCTAAAACTCTCCTCCCAACTCTCTCTATATACAAAATCTATGTCTATATATATATATATATATATATATATATATATATATATATATATATATATATATATATATATATATAAAGACACAAAAACATATTGATCTCAATGTGCACATATTTATCTATCTATCTATCTATATAGAGAGATAAGCTAAATTCAATTCATGCTTAAATCTACCCTAACACTTCTATCATTCAATCAACATGATCAACAATAAAGATTTTAATAAAAAAAGTGATTACATCATTGTGTATTAAATTATATAATATTGTTTTTTAGATTCAAATCTCTAACATTGATAACGTGTATCAAACAAATATATATATATATATATGTGTGTGTGTGTGTGTGTGAGAGAGAGAGAGAGAGAGAGAGAGAGAGAGAGAGAGAGAGAGAGAGAGAGAGAGAGAGAGAGAGAGAGATGAGAGTTTCCATATTCACACTAGTGAAGCATTTTGGGCTTATTTATGAGAGCAATATGAAAACCTCGTGCTGGGATTGTACGTATACAAATATGTGGGCTGGACGGACCCATAATAATCAAAGAATCCGAGTCGTGCAAATTGATAAGAAAGCATATTCTCAACTCAATTATGAGAGGTGGGAAAGAAGGATAAATGCACTTTTTTCCCCTAATTGAGTACATTAATCGCTCAAAATTGTGTCACGGCGAGAAGGAAGGATAAATGCACTTTAAAAAAAAAAAGAAATATATAAACAACTAATTAATTAATCATGACAAGTTGGCACCTTAGCAAGGATCACCCAAAACTTGATCAATAGGTCAACCTAGACATGACTGTATCGGGTTTGTCCGAAATCAGGAACGAGAACTGAACATTGATTGGGTTGGTTCTGGTACCAGTTTGGAACCGCGTGTTCCCATTTAGGTCTTAAACTGTATGAAACCAAAAAAATATTAAAATTTTGAATTTTGATAAAAAATATTAATAATTATGGAACCGGCGATTCCAAACAGCCAATTCTGGTTTCGTAGACATTGAAACCGAAACTGAACCAGGACCATTCCCAATTCCGGATATGGTTCCGATTTCAACTGGTTCCTGACTCGGTTTGGTTCTGGTTGGAACCACCAAGCGGGTTCGGAACCGGTCATGTCTAGGTCAACCCAATGACCCCAAGAGCTAACCTAGGATCTCTCACCAAGAGAAAAGCTCCAACATCTATTAATAAAAGATTATTCAAGGAAGAGGGAATAACCTTTCCATAATAAAGATTAGCATACAAATTAGTACCCACATTAATGCATAAGCCGCTCCGTTAGCTTGTCTAATAAGCAGTGGTTGTGAAACTGGACAGGTCAATGAACTGGGGAACGCACCTGTTCACTACAATAGAGGTTTGATTTGGTCAAACCGTGGTTGAACCGGTAAATAAATAGATAATACAATTTTATTATGTGTACAACATATTAAAAATGTTAATATAAAATAAAAAGAAGCAGATAATCTTAATTTAAATTAACACATGAAAATAAGCAATCCAAACTATCCGGTTCGTGGTCTGACCGATTCTTGATTGAGTTTTAAAACCTGATTTACATTGTGGATCGAACTGCACCCATGGTGGGTTATAAAGTTCGACTAGTTTGACCGGCCGGTCTGGGGTTTGACAAACACTTCTAACACACATTATTAATATTTTCAGTTATTATTCAAAGTAAAGGATCCTCAAAGTAACAACTTCTGCTAGTGAAGTATATAAAATCAGTTCTTAACACATAAAGGTTCTTCTATAAGAATACTCACATGATCTACAATCATCTAAAACGAGCCATTGAGTACAATTAAGTATATTAGTATACACTAGTTACTCTACATTATATATGTATGTGTGCATATATAAAATTTGGTACTTTATATATAAAAAATATTCAAAATGAGTTTTTGATTTCCGCATGCTTGATACATGGAAGTCCAGTTGTTATATGGTTCCACTGCAACTACTGCACAAAACAAATGAAATTAATTTCATATTATCTTAATAATAATTTTGAATATTTAATAACTTTTACTTGAAAGGATACATTATCTATACTAAATTGGGAAAATGAACTTAAAGAAATAAATAGAGCCACTTTGAGAATATTTAATGAGAGGAGCAATGAGCCATTATGAAAACCAGCATACCGTCCTTGAAAAGTAGAGCATGAATAAATTATTAGAGAATTGGATGAGTCATATGGAGGAGTGGAGTTGCAAGAATAATTTGGAAAAGGACCACCCAAAACTATAAAAGAATGTGGTTGCTTACCTTGAAAAGCATCGATTGATTGATCAACCGAAGCATCCTATTACATTTCTTTTGCTTTCCTAGTTGTAATTCTTGTAGTATTCTTTTTCTTTATAAAAGATTCAATTTTGTTCTCCTTTGTTTCTTGTTGTGAGTTTGGTCTTCCTACCTTTAGTTGCATAATCAAATCTAATAGTTACAACTTATTAAAAATCTACCATGAGTTCAAAATTTCATCAAAAATCTATTTTTAGAGGGCTTTTCTCAATTGGTGTAGAAGGTTTGTCTCATCTACTTTCAATAGACCATGAATAACTCAAATCCAAGATTGTAAACAAAGATGCAAAAGAAACAATTCTATCCCTTTAGAGGCATCTGAGGTCCCAATAAACCAAACAGTAGTTGAACTCATTCAAATTGAAATCGTTCATTTTTTATTTTTTAAAAAGTTCTTTGTGTTTCCTTTTCGATAAATGAAAATTTGTGTAAATTGGAGTTTCGATGAGGAGTTATAGTAAAAACCAGCGAACTCCGTCAAGATGTTTGATACAAGGCTATCAATTGGATCCCAGTAAAATGAAAAATCACTAAAAATCTAGTTCTTATTGGATCATCTAATTTTTAATTCATTGGATGGCTCTATATGTCTATTTTCAAGCATATAGAAAATCACATTGATCAGAGTTGTGTGGATAGAGATGTAACCTAATGTGATCATAGTTCATACTAATGAAAATTTTGAATGAGGGTTGCACATCACTAGTACTCGTTGTTTAGACGAATTGCATGTCATGCTACCAAATGCATTTGTTAAAGAATCAACGAGTACAAGATCTATAATGGATGAAGCCATCAGCCTGGCTAGTGTTTTGTCTCAACTAAGTTGCCAAGCAACTAATATAGGCGCAGTTTATTTTAAATCATTGGATGTGAACATTGTTGATGACACGAAGTCAACTGTTATTGATTGTTGATGAAACATAATTAACAATATAGGATCAACTATAAATGCTGAATTTATAGACGATGAAGAATCAATAAAAGAGAAATGCATCACTTATTTTGAATCGACTTCTAATGATTTAGAAGAATTCTTAACTAATGAAGTTGTCAATGCTTTAGCAATAGCTAATGACGAATCAATCATTAACGAGTCTAACTTTGAATTCGCCATGGATGAAGCACTTGACTATTTGTCGAAGGCGGATAATGGTGAATAGTCCCCCATTGGCCTGACTAATGGTGAAATACAATGCAATTATTAGCTCTTTGTTTGTCAATTCATTTTCCGTTGGGATTAACATAGATAACTCATTGGTTTTAAATCTATTGTCAACAAGAACATCGATTCCCTAGGTAATGCTGACAATATTACACAATTGGATGTAGGCTTATAATCCATCTACAACGAGGTCATTGAATCAAACTCAACTGTTGATAAGTCAATTAATTCCTTATTAAAAGCCTTTAATAAAAATTCTATCATAAGCTCATCCATTGATGATGATAAAATATGATCGACCAACTCCTTCTTAGTTGTCGATGAAACCATGAATTTCTTGTTGGATATCAATGACATTGAAGAATCTGTTGTTTGTTCATTGTTTATATCGCATACCGATCTATAAGAAAGCATATGTTGAGCCGGTGCTTATGTGGGATGGGTTGCCAATGATGATAAAGAATTGGTTGGTGATCCACACTCAATTACTATCGAGTTGGAAGAATTGGTTGTTGGACAACAATATATACTTGACAAATATTCTCAATAGTTTGTTGACTTAAACTTGGTTATCGAATGTTTTGAGCATGCCAATATAGAATGCATTGTTAGTACTTATGTAGAATTGGTTGATGTGCATAATTCAATTGGAGTTGAGATAGGGAAAGAAGCCAATTTGGACTATACAATATCAGTGGAAATGAATTATACTAAGAAACTATTAAACTATGTTTTCTCAGGAAGAGGAATTGGTTGATAAAATCGAACTATACTGAGAAACTATTAAACTATGTTTTCTTAGGAAATGAAATTGGTTGATAAAATCGACCAGATATTCAGTTTTGTGAATATAAAATTTCCTTAGTACAAAGTTGAAATTATGGGAATGGGAAGATCTAGTGGATCTTACCTTCTTGACACTAAAGTTCACCTACAACCAATTAGGTCAATTGGCAACCTATTTCTTGTGTTACTGATAAAATCTTATGGTGACTTAATATTTTCTCAATCGATCAACCTTGTTCCTAGCTAAGGTTTTAAAAAGCTATTAACGGTAACTAATACTTCAACTTTAATGGAGGAGATTCTATTTTAGTTTATAGCATTGTTTTAAATATACATTACTTCACCCTTACTATGAACACTTCACAACTAAAGGTTATAGGGGCACAAAGTGTTCATGTAAAAAATTGCATAAGACTTGAGGTGCTACTCTTAGGATGTAATTTCCCTCTTCCCAACATGGGTGGATCTAAGAAACCCTAAGAGCCACTTGCAGGATGTAATTGCCTCCTTTCCAATATTAGCACAAGGAACCCGAGGAGCCACTTTGAGAATATTTAACAGGGTAATGAGCTATTATGGAAACTGATGTACTGTCCTAATAAAGTAGAGCAAGAATTAGTTATTGGAGAAGTGAGGAGTCATTTAGAGGAGTAGAGCAACAAGAATAATCTTGAAAGTGACATACCCTTATATATAAAAGGAGGTGGTTATTTACCTTGAAGGGCATCAATCAATTAACTAATGAAGGCATCGACCTCTTTTTCATTATCTTTGTTTTTCATTCTAGTTGTAATCCTTAGTTGCAGCTCACTTCTTTGTAAAGTTTCATTTACATTTTCCTTTATTTCTGATCATGAGTTTGGTCCCTTGCATGTAGTTGCACAATCAAACTCATAGTTATCATCTCCCTAGAAATTTGCTCTGAGTTCAAAATTTATCAATGATCCATTTTTGGAAGGATTTTCTTGACTTTTAGATATTTAGAAAGCTTGTCCTGTTTGCTTCCAACAGATCAAGAATCCCTCAAATCTAAGTCTAAACAACCGAGATACATAAGAAACAATCTCACACTATCGAAGGCATCTAAGGTATCAATCAGCCAAGTATATATTCCTTAGAGGTCTTTGTAATTTTTAATTTTTTGGAAAGGTCTTTGCATCATCTTTTATGAGAATTCAAGAATAGTGCAAAACCAATGTTCAATAGATCAAGGATCTCTAGAATTTAAGTCTAGACAACCAAACAACAACAACAACAACTACTACAACTAAGCCTTTTCCCATACTAGACAGGGTCGGCTACATGATTTCTTTGTTTCCACAGAGCCCTGTCATGTGCCATGTTAGCAGTTAACTCACAATAAGCTAGATCATTCTTTATTGTTTTTTTCCAACACTTTTGTGGTCGTCCTCTACCTCTTTTAATACTTTTCAAATTTAGTTTTTTATACCTTCTTAAAGGTTCTTCTTTTAATCTTCTTTCTATATGTCCAAACCATCTTAAACGATATTATCTCATTTCATTCTTTATTGGTGTCACTCCTAATTTGTTTCTAATAACCTCATTATGTATACAGTCTTTTCTTGTATGACCACTCATCTATCTCAACATCTTCATTTTTGTCATAGACATCTTTTATACATGTTGATGATTAACTGCCCAACACTCAGAACCATAAAACATGATAGGTCTAATTGTTGCTCTATAATATTTACCTTTTAACTTTAATGATATCTTTTTATCACTAATAATACCTTATGCTCCTCTCCATTTTAACCAACCAGCATTACTTCTATGAGTAACATCTCCATCAATTCTTCCATCACTCTGAAAAATTGACTCTAGGTATTTAAAACTTTCCTTTTGGGGATGTAATGTGTGCGAATTTTAATTTCTATGTCCTCTAAAGTAACAAAATGATCAAACTTACATTCCATATATTATGTCTTTGTTCTACTAAGTCGGAAGCCTTTACTTCCTAATGTTTCTCTCCATAGTTTCAATTTTCTATTAACTTTTTCTTTAGACTCCTCCACTAACACAATGTCATCTACAAATAACATACACCAAGGTACTTCATCTTAATATGTTTTGTTAACTCATCAATCACCATTATAAATAAGTATAGACTTAAAGTTGATCCTTGGTGTAACCCAATATTAACTTCAAAGAAGTCTGTCATTCCTTCATGAGTTCTCACATATGCTTTTGCACCATCATACATGTCTCTTATAAGGTTTATATATGTCAATGGGATACCTCTTTTTATCAAGGTTCTCCAAAGAACATCCCTCGGTACCCTATTTTAAGCTTTTTATAGATCAATAAATATCATGTGAAGGTCTTCTTTTTTACTCTAAAATGTTCCATAAGACGTCTGAATCGCTTCAACAGTAGATTTGCCTAGCATGAATCCAAATTGATTCTCTATTATACTTGATACTTGTCTTGACCTACGTTCGATAATTCTTTCCCACAATTTCATAATATGGCTCATTAACTTGATACCTCAATAATTCGTAAAATTCTGAATGTCTCCATTGTTCTTATATATGGGTATAAGTGTACTCGCTCTCCATTCTTAAGGTATCTTTTGGTTTATGCATATTTTATTAAATAGTCTTGTGATCCAAGTGATTCCTATTTCTCCTAGTATTTTCTAAACTTCTATAGAAATATTGTCTGGTCCTACCGATTTACCACCTTTCATATGTTTAAGAGCCTCTTTAACTTCATTCTTTTGAATACGTTGGTAGAAATTATGGTTTATATACTTTTCTGATTTGGCTAACTCTCCTAAGCTAATACTAACACCTTTATTTTCATTAAAAAGCTCATAAAAAAGTTTTTCCATCTATTTCTTATATATTATTTGCCACTATAATTTTTTCATCCTCGTCTTTGATGCATCTACCAGAATTAAGATCTTTAGTTTTCTTATCTCCAACCCTAGCTATCCTAAAAATATTTCTTTTACCCTCTTTTGAATTGAGTTTTTTATATAAATCCTCTCAAAGTCTAGACAACCAAGATACAAAAAAAAAAATCTCACACTATCGAAGGCATCTAAGATATCAATCAGCCGATCATACATTCCTTGAGGTAATAACTCAACCAATTCTAGTCGAAATTGGTAATTTTTATTTTTTCGAAAGATCTTTACATCATCTTTTTGAGAATTCAAGAATAGTGCAAAACCGGTGTTCAAATGAAAAGGTTGAGCTAAAACAATCTCCGGTCTAAATTCTCATATGATTTAAAAAATCACCAAAAGTTCTGTTCACGTTAAGATTTAAAAAATCACCAAATGTTCTGTTCATGTTGGAATCACCCGATTGCTGTTCCGTTAGATCGTTCTGCATGTCTATTTTGCAACGCATCAAGAATCTCATCGATCTGAGTTGTATATAGAGAGATACAATTAACAATACCTTTATCATAACTATACTTAGCTCCATTTCCGTCCGTAGGAAACCTGAAATCAGGAAGATTCTTAGTTTTTTACCTGAAGCTCAACTAAAGTTTTAGAAAGTTACCAATACCTTTATCATAACTATTATGTGTATGCTAACTGGATTGAGGAGGCCAAGTTAGCTGCAGCTCTCACAATCCCCAACGAACTCGCCATTCCCAAGAGGATGAAAGCTAGCAACCTCTTGCATGATTGCACCAGAACTCATAGCAACGGGATCATCGTGTCATTCAAGTATTCATTTCGACCATGTGATATAGGCACCAAAAGATCGAGTCACATGGTAGAGACCCTAGTCAGCATGACTAAAACTAGACATGTCTGGTTTCAGGTTATTTGGAACCTTGAACCAGAATTGAACCGTCGGTTCCGGTTCCGGTTCAAGTTTCGGAAATGTCCCAAAACCAATTAAAAACCATTTAAAAAAAAAGGAGTCTTGACCCTTGCAGAAGTTGAACTCCCACCTAACTCAGTGGTGGATATTGTTTGTGAATATGTGTATTATATATGTATATATTATTATCGAGCGGTTTAAAATTGTCGGTTTTGGTTGCGGTTTTGTGTCGGTTCTTGAAAATTATGAACCGTAACCAAACCGAGATCCTGAGTTTGAGTCTGATTCCGAGACCGGCATGGTTCCGGTTCAAATCACCAGGGCACCTAACTCAGTGGTGGATATTGTTTGTGAATATGTGTATTATATATATATATATATATATATATATATATATGTATATATTATTAACGAGCAGTTTAAAACCATCGGTTCAGGTTTCAGGTTTCGGTTTCGGGTCGGTTCCTGGAAATTATGAACTGTACTCAAACTGGGAAATCCTGAGTTTGAGTCCGACTCTGAGGCCGGTATGGTTCCGGTTCGAACCACCGGGCTGTCTCCGAACCGACCATGTCTAACAGAAACCCTAACTTCTACATACACAAAACCTTTTTCTCCCCACATTGCCTCCTTCAAAATGACGTTGTCAAGCATGTCCACTATAGAGACATATAGAAACAGGCCAGTGACCACACGCATGGAGAGGAACAATCTACTGCTTTCGAAAAGCTTTTACACAGGACAAACTTTAATTTATTCACCCCGTTAATCCTTTCTCACATGTATAAGACTACATATAAATGATAAAATGCAAATCTATGAGTTCTTCACATACTATAAGTTTCATAATCTAGTTGTGGCTGGGGTGATCCTAAATTATTGGTTTGATCAAATGCGAGCAGGTTGAATCTATGATCATGCATAAGAGACCTTGACCTAGTAAGATGCACAATATGAGATTTATTTTGGCTGCTAGATGCATCATATAAGCTTTACGTGAGCAACTTTAAACATAATTAGCTTTAATAAGATTCATAGTTTGGGGTCGAACTAAGTGTGTAAAGAAATAAGCGGAACATGAGCATGGCCATAAAACACTTTACCTAGTCGAACTCCGTGCTTGGTGCAAGCTCTCGACTATTTGACTACATGTATGTCCACCCAAGTAACTGGTTTTACAAGAAAAGGTAGAAAAAAAATGAGAGCAGCTTTCCAGCTACATCTTTTGTCGTCAATGATATATATATATATATATATATATATACACACATATATACATATACATACATATATACATATACACATATATATACATATATGACCATAAAAATCTTTTACTAAGCAAAAGACTCCATTTTAACCTCATTCATATCATTATATCACCAGTTGCAATAGCCATCACTATATTAAGTGAGAATGACAATTATATAGAACCAAGGTAACATGTTATTGAGAGTAGACCTTGCAATTATGAAGCTTAATTTGTCAATGAGAGGGTTACTCTCTACGTTACTCCTAATGACCATGGTCCATGAACGAATCATCTACATGTTCACATAATGCTCCTCTTTTATATCGAAAAGATTGGCCTTGTTTAACTATTACATATACGGCGCCTTAATCGGAGTGCCTGACAATCACAGGAGGAGCAAACTCTGCAGTAAAGCTCGACAGAAAAAGAAGGGTAAGAGCTCGAGAACTCAGAGAACAAACAAATCCATTACGCTTACAATTTACACCAACCTTGCCAGAGCACAAATGATAAAATAATAGAGTAAAAATATGCCCTTTTCCACTTCTCTCTCTCTCTCTCATATCTCCTAGTTGATTCACAGAGCTTTCTGCAAGCTCATGTGGGGCTCTTTGTAGAGACAACGTCAATTTCGCGTTCAAAACGCCTTCTCTCTCTCGTACACACACACACACAGAGTACTCTTGAATTAAAGAGCCCATGACCAGAAGGAACCCATGGAAGGAGATGGCCATGGAACGGAAAGGGGTATTGGAAGCAGATGGTCATGGAACCAATGTGGATGTTGGTTCTTCCTTCCAAATACACAGAGTAATCCAGTGGTACGAGCAAAGAAAGAATGACGAATAATAGGAAAGGAGCGCATGATTAAGATCCCCAAATTAAGGCCCAAAATCATCCTATGATACCATACCATGTACTACAGCCGTGGTAGTGTAAAAATCTTAATATTCCTGAAATATGCTTGTAAAGAAGGAGATATATTCATTGCATTCATAACATGTTATCGTTGAATAAATGCCTCCCTGTGGTGTAAATGCATGTACAAAATCTCGATAGGGTCGTAGTCCACAACTGCATATGCTAAAAAAATGAAAAAGCTCGCCCATCGTACATGTCCAACCATCTCAATTGATTAACACATAGAGAACTACAGCAGATAAACCCCCATCATGCAATGTCAAGCCAAGTCTAATACAGAGGGTTGAATGCCAAAAAAAAACATGGAGGACTAAAGATACCTACTCTGCTAAAACGTACATATATGACCTGATCTCTTCTCAAAAAGCATAGATCATTAATACCAAGAACACTGAAATCTTTGATTCAAAAGTTACCAAGCTGCACCTTGTTACTCACCATTTGACTATCCAGAAACGTGGATGATGGCCCCTTCACCTCACCAGACTCTGTCACCATACTTGGACCGCGGCCGAAGTCGTGCATGACTACCCTCGGTGACGGTTTCCATCTCCTGAAAGAAAGATAGATCCAAGCGAAAGACCACAAGCCAGCAAGCGCTAACAGCACGGCGAATGCAAAGGCAAAGACAGAAGCACCGAGGAGCACTGCCGCAGGAACCAGAATGGGGCTGCATAGCAGCAGGAAAGGGAATGCCAAAATAAAGATGGTGAGTGAACACACGAGTGAGATGCCCATCATGCCTAACAGAGGAAAGACAATGGCCACAGCACCGACCGTCCCGCACCATTCCTTGGATGCTCTCTGCTGGTCTTTCATTCTGTGTGTGTGTCTGTATTTCAGTCTACCAACAAACAATGGGGGTAGCCGAAGCTTCATCAATGTCCGATAACGTGTCGATGATAGATGAAACGTGGCAACTACAGGAAAATGCATCGAGAAGTAACATCCATGATTTCACCTGATTTCTAGACAGCAGGTGTCAAATGAAAACTTGATAGGCTTTAAAAGCTTCCTGAAATAGTGTTCCGGTTGCCACCTCTTATGGTGCGAATGAAGATCTCCAACAGCCCGCCTCCTCGATACAGGAGTACGACATTTGATGGTGGTAAATAACCAAAAATCAATGCAAATGCTACTGCAGAATTCTTTGGACTAACTCTGAATTTTACATTGTCTTCCAACATTCGGCAAAGCTGTACGATTTTGAATGCCAATTTGGCATGAATTAACAGCCGAAACAAATGCATTTGCTTCCATATAGTGAGCGCTCCACTAAACTTTCTCTATAGCTGCAACTACTGCAAATGCACAGGCGATACTGTATCTCCTCACCCTAATATTTTCAAGCGCTCGGTCAAATTATGTGGAAAACCGAACCAATGCATTTGCCTTTGCACAGAGTATTCAATAAACTTTCAGTGTAGAAGCAACTACTGCATATGCACGCCCAGCACTGCTTAGCCTCACCCTAAAATATTTTCTAGCACTCGGTTTGGATACGTATGTATTAACCGTGGCTGCTTTCCGCACCCACCCTATGGAATTTCTTTGACACGCCACTCTTTTTTATTTTTTAGGTAAGCCATCATTATTCTATATAAAAATGAATACAAAGGAAAGGGATCACAAATTCATGGGGTCCTCTTCCCAAATACAAAAAATATGCTCTTTTGCATATTTAGCAGCTGCTGGTTGATTACATTGGCAAAGTACAAAAGAGTGATAAAATCTCTCAAAACGAGTAACAATCATACAATGTCTTTGTTAGAAAAGGTGTGGAGGATCAGTCAAAATCAAATAAATAAATTGACCAGGAAGGGAGGAATAAGAAGACTAAATTCTTATTGATTTCTCATAATCATCACATCCACAGAGATAAATAAAATACCGTTGAAAAGTTTCATAACTTAATGGACAAACTTTTTAATATTAAAATAAATAACTTTCTCATGAACAAAATTTTATCACAAACCTTTCATATAATGAAGACCTAAATAAATAACTTCCCTAAATATTAGATCTCATAAAAATAAGCCATTATTGACTCTAAAATATGGAATTTCATAAATAAATCAAGTTTATTTATCAACATCCACTTTTAAACTTGATCCCTTCATGTCAAATAGAAACCGTAAATATCAATAATTTGGTCTCTAGGCTTAACATATAAAATGGTATTTTGTATATGATTTATGGATCTGTTATCAACGTAAATTTCCAAACGATCTTTTTATGATTTGTAAAGTTCTTTTATAACACTTTCTTCCTTTCACCAACTTTTGACCATCAATCTTACTTTGTACTTCTGCCTTTTGAATTCTTCTTTGCATTATAGAGCATTTGACTTTAATGGTGCTTTTGCCTTTTAGAAATGCAATTAACTCATAAGTATCATTCTTATTGATTGCATTGATCTCTTTGTCCATGACATATCTCCATTTTTTGACATGTACAATTTTTTTAAAATATATATGCTCATTATTCATATAACTCATAAAGGCTTCTTATTTTTCTAGGTCTTTCACTTTAAATTTATCTTCATGTGGGCTTTGAAGAGAAGGTATTGGAAAACTTCACTAGTGAGCAGAGTGGAACATTTAGCGAACGTGCATCTATTTTGCCCTAAAATCACACCCTTTCGTTTTTCCCTAAAGTCATGCCCAACTTGGAGAGGGTCCTTTCAAGTATAAATTCATGCGCTTGTAATGGAAATGTCAAGTTTGGTTGGATTACAGTTGTTCTGAAGTTCATTTTTATCTTCCTTTGGGATCTGATTCTTATCATCCTTTGCCTTCTTCGAAAGGTGTGGTAAATCAACCCAATCATTAGTTTGTGGAAAGTAATCCTATTGGTCAAATCGATTGTTATCAAATTTTATCTTTCATTATGTCTCTAATATTCATCCTTCACCTTCAATCGCTCAACCCTCCAAATCTTCCCACAAACCGATGTTACCCACAGTAGTTCCTAGTGCCTACATGTTCGCAAATTGCACTCAATCTCATATTCATTTGCCATTTAAAAGAAAACCATCTAAGCTCTTAGTTTAGCCCAAGCACTCATGGCCTTCAAAATAGGTAAATCCCATACCTTTTCGCAACTTCAAGCAGTCAATACTGTCATCACTACAAATTATTAGTACTGCAACCACATACCTGATTACAGTTCTACTGCCACCAGTTTACTGACTCCTGATTTACCCCCATGTCTCCTTCTTTGTTCTTTTACGGACACCAGTTTCATATCCCCTTTACCACCACTTGCCCCATGGCACACAAAGTCATGGTAGAGGTGGAAAGGCAGAAATTTGTTCACAAATAAAAAAAAGGAAATCAAGACTTTAATTAAGGAAAAGGTTACAGAAGATACGAAAGGTCAAATTAAGAAAATTATAATAAATCAAAATTTAAATGTCATATTTTGTATGAATATAGATAATTTTCTTGGGGAATGATCTAGCTTATTGTGAGTTAACTGCTAATAAGGCACATGATAGGGATCTGTGGAAACAAAGAATCCATGTAGCCGACCCCGTCTAGTATGGGAAAAGGTTTAGTTGTTGTTGTATAGATAATTTTCTTGGAAATATAAATGTTAAAGATAATACTTCACATTTTATGAATTGTAAAAACAAAGTAGACTCTATTTTTCTTCTTGCTAGCAAAGAACTTGATGAATCAATAGAAGAAAACATAACTTTGATAGACTCTTCTCAAGTTCATTTTATAAAAAAAAGTACAATTTAATTCATTTAAAGGATAAAAACTGTCAATTTATTCAAATATTTTGTTGGTGCATAATATGGTGGGCGATAAGAGAACTACACTTGATCATAAAGGTATGTCTTTTATAGGTTATGATAAAAGTCTCAAGTGCTATAAATTTTACAATCCTAATAGTGGAAAAACCTTCATTACTAAAGTCGCACCATTTTCTTCTTCACCAAAGAATGGGTTAGAAATATAATGCTCTTTTGAAGTATTTCACTCTCAAGATGTTTCTTAATGTATGCAGGTCTCATGTTGGATGGAATCTCTTAAGCACTATAGCTGTTTAATATGTGCAGTTTTTGGTAATCAACACATGTTTATCCCTCCATGTCTTGGAGAAATTTCTACCATATCCAAACCCCCCCTTTTCTAATGGAAGGAGTGTATCTTTTAGTTCTGTTTCCTTTGCACAAGTGATGATTGGATTACTGACAGTTTGAATTATACGGTTGTATGAAGTGCCGGGGCCTAGTTTACCAATGTTGGTGCAAAGTTGAGCGAAGGTGTTGATGGTATGTTTTGGATTATTAAGCGTTAGTAGTGTCAATTGAATTGAGCTTCTGCAAATGTTCCCCATCCGAGTCCACAATCACATCATGACCTCTTCTGCATCCTGGGCCTCTTTGAAGTGTATCTGTTTTAAAAGAAAGCTTCACTTATAAGACTTTGTTCCACCTATTCTTGTTTCAGCATTGTGAGTTGTTGTTCATGAGCTTGGAAGCAATGGTTATAGTTTACAAATCTTCGGACTCTTCAATCACAATGACCAAATAATTAAATCTTTGATCTAAAGATCATGAGATTTTTTCGAGTAACTCAATCATCCTTTATATCTTCTCCATATCTCTTGATTTGATTAACAATGACCGAGACTTCTGAAATATAGTTCGAAACATATTCCAATTTCTTCATATGTAGAGAATCAAATTTATTGTAGACGATCTTTTCTCACCATAGTCGCTTATTAAAAAGAGGTTTTGAGAATCTCTTATGTTTCTTTTGACGTTGAGACATTAACCACCACTTTTTCAACATCGTCATCAACGTAAGGGCATTTTACTTCTCCATTGTCATTAAACCATGACAATAATTTTTTTGTCTATAGTATTCATAAATTGTAGTCTTTGAGTATCATCTTCCTACGGATCTACCAACTTTTATAATTGTCTTTCATTAGAGATGAAACATGAAAGAGAGTTTCATTCATCTTCTTCATACTTATCAATCTTTAAACGAACAAGGTTCTTGATATCACTTTGTTAAAATAGATGTCAGGATCAACAAAAATCAAATAAATAAATTCACAAGAAACAAAGAAAGAAGAAAACTCAATGATATATTCTCATTAATCTCTCATAACCATTACATTCATAGAGATAATTAAAATACTCTAAAAAGTTTTATATCTTTCTTGGCAAACTTTCTAATATTAAAATAAGCGACTTTAGGGAGAAAATTATATGACAAACCTTTCCACATACTGAAAACCCAAACAATTTAATTTCCCGACATTCTAAGATCTGGTCTTTTGTAAATAAATCAAGTTTATTTATCAACTTCTTTGCGGATCAAGCTGGAGGCATTCTAAATCATTTTTTAAATTTTTCACTGGCCAACACATTGACATCTTGTTACAATACACAATTTAGCTTTATCAATCTTTAAGAGAAAAACTGTTTCATGATACTGTAATTAAAACCTAGGAATAACTTCAAAGTAACCACTTTGAAAGGATTAATGATATCAAACTTATCCAGGAGCTAATTTACCCACTCACATTGTTCCCAATATTACAAGATTGACAACTGACAACCCAAATCACATTCTTGAGTGCTGCCGGCAGTCCATTGCAGGTTAGAGGTGCAAGAATATGTGTGCGTGGCACACACTCACTTGCACGTGTGTGAGAAAGAGAATATAGAGAGAAAGAGAGGTGATTAGATCATGACCTCATGTCTCATCAAAGTGTGTTCTTCTACTTTTCAAAAATTCGTAATTTTTTAAAATTATACTTACCCCACCAAAAAATAACACGGAGTGTAAGTGAACGTGTCATGTGGCTAGGATTCGGTTATATATATAGTCCATGCAATTGATGCTTAAACATTTTTTAAATCTCAACCATTTGACTCGCGAGATCAATGGTTGAAATTAAAATCTCAAAAGCAAAAGCAAAAGTGTAATCCAGTATTGCAATATCCACTTCTGGATTATCACCGTCATGTCATGTATTTAGGACCTCAAATATAAACTCACACCTACTTTCTTTTGACACAACACGAAGAAACATCCTACGTAATATAAAAGATTGAGTGTACGACATGTGTCCTCAAGATCTATACATGCTAGGTTATATAATCTCAGACTTGACGACTATAGGAATCGAATCGTGCGCATCTAACTAAACGTCAATGCCAACGCCCTTCGGGCCAATCTACCACATTTTGCATATAGTGCTTTACAATCAGGCACTCTACTTTAGTGTGTACAAGTATGTGCATGCATGAGCGCATGTTTGAGTGCATGCCGACACAGAGAATATTTCTTTGTCAAAAGGGGGAGAAAGGTCGTCATCTAATTGAAAGATTAATTGATTAAACAGCAAAGATGATAATTACACGTGGTATATGATGTTTTATAATTGAACTTATTAGAAAAAATGTTAAAAATTATTGTAACAGAAAAAGAACGTTACTGTACACATCAAGAGAAGGCTAACTCCATGGTTAAGAACGTTACTTTAGAACGTCAATGGAATCGGACCTCGATGAGGAGGGAAGACCATACAGAGTCGAGTCACTTAGCGTCTAATTTGTTTTCGATCGAGACAAAGCACGCTTCCTTTGCCCTCTCCAGTGTCAAAGCTCGTAATCTTCTCAATGTATGATCCCACCATGTGTGCGTGCGTCAGTTGTGTGTGTCCCCGTGTGTGTATATGGGTGAGTGTGTGCGAATATCTACCCTTTCGAAGTAAAGAAGGTGATATCAGAAGTGGACTTTACATGATTTAACCTCGACAAAATATAAAAAGCAGCAGAAATCAGCATCTCTCTCTCTCTCTCTCTCCCTCTCAGAGATGGGAATCAGCGACCATCCTGTTCCATGTACCTTTTTTGAGTGGCTGAAGCCATCATCAAGCTCAGAACGATCTCAATCGCCGAAAGATGAAATACACCAGATGGGATCCCCTCACAGTTTTTGTCAATCTGTTCTGCCATTCAAACCCTATCTTGCGTATCCGCCAACTTTACCTCTTTTCTACCGACACCAAGTAGAAGGAGAGATCTATAATCAGGATAGGACTACTCAGTTGTGTCTTCCCTTGCTCAGACAATTAGAAGATAGCAAACATCAAAACAAAGACATGGTCAGCGGATCAGGAACTGAGAATTTGACTGTGAAGCAGCCACTAGTGGTTGCCTTACAGATCGGACAACCGAATTCCGGAGAAGATAACTGCCACAAAGGATCTGAAGACTGTCAGTTAGGAAAATCAGAGGATGTAATTGGTGGAAGCTCGAAGGGCAAGTACTGGATTCCAACACCTTCACAGATACTCATTGGGCCTACGCAGTTCACCTGTTCCGTTTGCAATAAATCCTTCAATAGGTACAATAACATGCAGGTTAGAATCTCTCTCTCTCTCTCTCTCTCCCTGATTTGAAATATCAGTAGATTATCCTTGAACCTTGGAGGAGTAGCCTTTTGTGTTCCTTCTCTAGGTTGAATTTTCAATACCCATT
Source organism: Brasenia schreberi (assembly GCA_036023115.1). Classification (NCBI taxonomy): domain Eukaryota; kingdom Viridiplantae; phylum Streptophyta; class Magnoliopsida; order Nymphaeales; family Cabombaceae; genus Brasenia; species Brasenia schreberi. The sequence continues at coordinate 21,791,594 of JAYKKT010000066.1, forward strand.
ATATCAATGGGGTACCTAGTTCCACCATCTAGGCTTCGAAATATCAGTGCAAGTCGTCAGCGTACTGATAGTTCTGAGAGAGAGAGAGAGAGAGAGAGAGAGAGAGAGAGAGAGAGAGAGAGAGAGAGAGAGAGAGAGAGAGAGAGAGAGAGAGAGAGAGAGAGAGAGAGAGAGAGAGAGAGAGAGAGAGAGAGCAAATCCGTTGAAGTCGGCATGTTCTATTGTTAGTAGAAGTAACACCGAGATGTTTGATCGCTAGCATTGACGCTTACCGTGATCCTTAAACCAAGCATCCTAAACAAAGCGTCCTGTAAGGGAAAATTGCAACCATAATCTGTCTTCTTAATTGAACAGACAGAGAAAATGGAAATTCTAGTTCAGTCCTGATATTCAGTTGTCCTCAAAATCCACCTTTATTTCCGTTCTCTTTTCTCTGATATAATTATAAAATTCTGCACATAACTCAAATCACGAAATTGTTGGGGAACAACCACTAATCCAACGGTAGTATAATACAACAACCTTTACAAGTACACATATACATGATCATTGATTTCAATCAAGAAGAAATACAAAACTGGAAGCGAATTAATCATGTACAATCTCGCGAAGAAAAAATAGCAAACTATATCTCATTTTGGTACAAGTGCAACCGAAGCATTTCTTTCCTTTTCAGACCTCGTTCTGTTTGACAATCTCTGCTTGTAGACAAAAGGAAGTCGCATCTTCGTAGTCATGATTGTTTTCCCTTTTCTTTTCCTTTTGCTTGACAGAATCTTGGTCATTATGATCCAAATTCCTGCTTTCCGAACTATTGTGCAGATGCACATGTGGGGGCACGGATCCATCTACAGGAGAGGGCCCGAGTCTCTGAGAGGAACACAACCGACGGCCATGCTGAGGCTGCCTTGCTACTGTTGCGCGCAGGGATGCAAGAACAACATAGACCACCCTCGAGCGCGGCCACTGAAGGACTTTAGAACCCTTCAGACTCACTACAAAAGGAAGCATTGGCACAAGTCATTCATATGCAGGAAATGTAACAAACAGTTTGCAGTAAAAGGGGATTGGAGGACTCACGAGAAAAACTGTGGGAAACTTTGGCATTGCATCTGCGGTTCAGATTTCAGGCACAAGAGATCGCTCAAAGACCATGTGAAAGTATTCGGGAAGGGTCACGGCCTACACCCACGTTACCACCTTCCAGGAGAAGAGAAAAAGTGCGTTACAGGGTCGGAAGAGGAAGAGGTGATAACAAGAGACCCATGCTAGTTTTAAATCATTCAGCAAGAGTGACGGAGTCGTTCACTGTTTCTAATTAATTAATCATATATGGTTGTCTTAAGCTTAGCATGCATGAATTCATGCTTTGGATCTCATTCCTCATGCTATCTTATTAGTCCTCCACGGAATCCAAACGGGGCTGTGGATATGACAAGCCAATCTATGTATATTATGGAATTTGAGTCTACTGTTGATGAAATCATGTGAAGCGACAAATGTTGATGAACTGTAGCATCGATGGATGAAAAGGACGGTAAATCAGGGATAGTATAGTTTTTGTGCTGAAAACAATGAGAAAAGTTTAGGAGAATGAGATGCGTGAAATTTTTGCTGAAATCTGGTGTAGAAGTTAGAACAATCCGCAACTGACAGAAGACGATGAAACAGCGTCCATGCAAAGCATCTAATTCTGTGGGGCAATGGACGACCAATGCGAGAAACTTGGAGAGAGAAATCTGTGAAGTAACTGAATTTTCATCAACACAGAGCTAGCACAACGTACCCATTGATGTTAATCCAATGTGGCTGATCGTGACGAGAAAACTTGCCTACATCACAGACTTGTTCTACAAATATCTATACCGTTTTTCTTGTTGTAGTTCCATTAATATAGGCTTACCTTTTACTCTCTCTCTCTCTCTCTCTCTCTCTCTATATATATATATATATATATATATATATATATATATATATATATATATAAGAATTGAGATGTTTTAAGTGCAACTGTGTAACTAATCCACTGGCAGCATGGACCTCGCTTATGTTTTGTCCTACACTGTTTGGATAGGTAGTGGAATTTCAATGTCCTAGGTTCCTTAAATGTTCAAGCATTATTCTTACAGTCGAGAGATTTTCCTCACACATGCACGTACACAGACGCAGAGCGCACGCGCGCGCGAGAGAGAGAGAGAGAGGGAGGGAGATTGTTAATGGCGGAGGACGAGTCAGAAACTATACAAATTCAACTTCATCTGGATAATTGAATTATGTAGCAGCATCTGTGACAAAACATACAGCTAAAGGAGCTTTTATGTCACATATATATGGAATACAGCTTCGCTCTCTCTACATTTCTAATCTTCGTTTATTTGGCTGATCATGGTGCACCGAAAAGGAGAGAAAGCAAAGTGCATCCTTATTTTTTGCTTTACTTTTCCGTTTCCTTTCTTTTTTTGAGTTTTCTCTTTCCTCTATGCTTCCCTTGTAGTTCAAAAGTCAGATAATAGTGGAGTCTTTCTTTTGAAATTAAGATTTCGCACATCTTATGCTGTAGAATTAGCCATTTGAAGGCTCCTCCTTTTCTCTTCCTTGTTATCCTTTGTATAATTTTTTCTTTTCTCTATGAGAAGTCTTGCTTCCTTTTTCAAAAATTGAGAGTGGACCTCTTGAGTCCGCTCCCGAGCCGTAACGAATCGACTACCATATGCATTGTTTAATGTAAAAGAAAGAAAAACGTTGCGGTTGTGATCATTGTTTTATTTGAGCCAATATGTGAGTGTGAGTGTTTTCTGTGTGTGAGTGAGTGAGAGAGAAGGGTCTCCGTAACACTCTTTGAAAAGATTTGATAATATCCACATAATCATACGGTGCACCACTACGGTGGGGCATTAGAGAGGCTCAACCTAAAAGGAGTTATCAAAGGTTAAATCATGGTAAAGAGATGGGAGTAAACCGAAATGATAATCCTTCACATGCAGAAGTACAGTAAATTCAATGTTGTCTCTCCATCTCTCTCTCTCTCTCTCACACACACACACACACGCAGTACGCACGCACATAGACACAGAATCTATATGATGAGTACCCGAACATAAGTTAAATATGTAGTTTTCTAACATTTCTTTCGTTTTAATTTGTACTGTTTATCCGGTAAAAATGTGAACTTTCGTCAACGCATCCATATATTAGATACTAGTTAACTTTGACTCGACCCCCTAGTGATGAAAACACACACATGTGTGTGTGTGTGACTGACTTTCAGGGACGAACTTTTTCGGTTTTTCTCAACTGTCATCTAGTTTGAGGGGGTGAAACTCATAGCCCAGAACTGATAAAGCGAGTCTTAACCATTAACAATTATATTTTTTTTTCAAATCATGCTTTAGCACTTCTATCATTACGGCATGATAATTTACTTGGTCCTTTTCTTGTTTGAAAATGTGATCAGATGTGAAAGTGACCGGTTTCAATAAAAAAACAAACAGGGCCAGAAACCGACTGATTCCTGAACCATGAGGACCTTGTTCATGAAACAGGAACCGTGTTAAAACCAGAATCTGCGTTTTGGAACCGTTGTTTCCATCATTTTTTAGTATATATTTTTTCAAATGGTCTAGGACCTAAAACAGAACCGGCCTGATCCCATTTTGGTTCTAAATCCTGGTTCCAGGCAAACCGGAACCTGCCATGTCTAATCGGATGTATTGCTGGACATTGACCTTGTTATGTTCCCAACCTTGGTATTATTCTAGCCTTACCATATTTCTGTATAAAGGCAGGCTTGGTCTAACCATGGTCAGCATAAAGGGACATAAATTTTTGGGTATGGTAGAACATGGGCAACTTCAAATAAGAGGAAAACAACATAAAAAAAAATCACCTATAGCCCTATGTTGAAAATCTCACAGTAAGCATCATGTTCATGATAAAATGGTACGAATGACCATTTTCTTTGTTCATTATTTTGTATCTCAATGTAGATTTTCCCTTGCGTTGACAAACCTTACTTTCTAATTAGAAAAACGGTAGTGAGATCCATCGTTATATATATATATATATATATATATAGAGAGAGAGAGAGAGAGAGAGAGAGAGAGAGAGAGAGACTCTTCCAAAAAGCATGTCAGTTTAAAATTTTCTTCTCTTTATGTGGAGAAAAGTTGACCACATATATAACTTTACATATGTATTAATGTTTATAATATATATATGTGTGTGTACGTTCGTATGTATATGTGTGTTCATGTATATTGTGTGTATGCATGCCTGATTGTTAGTGAAATGTGTGAAGTATAGTACTCGCATTGAGCTCACTCACTCCATACGATTTTGTAAGTAAAAACAAAGTGTAGGTCACGATAGAGACTGTTCCTGGGTTCGTGTCCCTCGCACAGAAACAGAGGGGAGGGGGCCATGGGCCATCCACACCAACTGAACATAAGTTTACGCATTAAGCCATCTGAGCTGAACACAGACATAAACCTGTTAAATTCAACTAAAATCCTGAGGACTTTTGCTATCTCAATGAAAACTATACGTTAGAGATGAAGTTTGGACTTCAAACGCCAACTTCTTTTAGTTTATCATCTAACAGGCCTTGTGCTCTGCGGGTACCCAGCTTGAACCCGATGAGCTAAGAAGGTCAACATGGTTGGTGAAACAAACCATGAACTTATCCCTGTTCGGCTGGTTGCCCTCCCTTTCTAGAGTTACTAATATCATAAAGTGGCTTCTTAAGTTTACTTTTCGGGTGTTACTAAATGCATATTTTTTATTAAGCGCATACTTCTTAAACCGAAAAGTTTCCAAACTATCCATTTACTAAGCTGTCACACATACATCATGGAATAGAATAGACTGAAAAGACAAGACTGAGATGCAATTTTTTTTTAGAGAGATGCACCTTAAGTGCGTCCCTGTAAAGAGAGATGAGACACATGCATCTCCTCTTTAAGAGGAATGCACGCCTGACGTATCTCCTCTTCAAGGGAGATGCATCTCTTCTTGAGGCATCTCTATTAAAGAGGAAACGTGCATCTGGTGTTCCTCCTAAAAAAAGACGCATGCTCCTTGCATTCCTCTTTGAAGAGGTTTAGAGTGAAGAGAAGAGAGGACCTTCCATAACAATAATGGGTAAAATGGGAGACAGGTTCAGACAGTAGGAGAGAGTAGAGGAGAAAAACTCAGCAAGCGGGTTTCAATGATAGAAAGTATAGGAGAGAGGCAAGAGCATGAGAAAAACAGGCGGAAGGAACGGAGGATAACGAGACGAGAGATAAAGTGATGCGTGTGAACAAGAGTAAAATGTAAAAAAGGGTGTGTTTATTAATAAGGGATATGTCATTAGTAAGTATGTTACCTTTTGAAGGCACAATAAGTCCGATCCTTGTCACTTCCCTTTCTTATGTTTGTAGTTACTTGATCGTGTCCTCATTTAATTCCACCGTCATTTGGGCCCTTTCAGATGGAGACTAAACTTGGTTCACGTGAACCTAAGTATCGTAGGTAATAAAGTTAAAGAATAAGATCCTATAGAATATTTTAGCATATAAACATCCAAGTATTGAATAAACAAGACAATATATCTACTATAGCTACATTTTAACAACTCAGAAAACATTACCTTAATTACTGATCAACGATGCATAAAAGATCCAATTCACCAGTTGCTTTACAACTTGGACTCCAAAGCTCTGCAAATTTACAGTTCATCTTTCGAAAGAACGATTTCTCCACAGTAAAAGAAAGTCCCCAGCCCGGCTTTTGATTTCACCAAAATAAATAACATGTATATTAGATAAAATATTTGTCATGAATTTACGATAGTGAGACTGTTATATGGCTGTGGGAGATGAGTTCAGAAAATTCTTACGTACACACACACACACAGGGAGATAGAGAGAGAAACCATATGAACGATACATGGGCTTGTACTGCGGATTAGGTTGCTGCTATATGACATGACAGAAAATTATGTGTCATATTATTGTCATTACAGAAGATCTGAACAAGCAAAGATCAAAGAAGATGTCCCTCTTAGAAGTGCAGAATCTGCACCATCGTTGCTAATATTGGCACTTGTCTTTCCGACTAAGGAATGGGAAATCTTTGATCCAGCTTTCTTCGGGGAGTGACCCATACCCATCGACGCAGACCCGCCATTTCCCCCTGAGCAATGGCAGATGTAGAAATTATTTTACAGGGAGACATAGCTCCGACAACACAGGCCGGCTACTTCCTGTAGTACTTATAGATCTTTTTCGATTTGGACAGAATTCTTCTTGAAAAACGAGTGTAAGTAATTAGGAAGAAAAAATGACAGATTAGAAACTTGGAAATATTGATTGTCATGTTGTTTCTATATTGCTAATTAATGCTATTATCTGAAGATGTGATCTTGTTGATGCGAAAGCGAAAGGGAAGACAATATTATGCATGAACAGTGTCAGGGGGGGACAAGTGAGCCTAAATGCAGTGTAGTAACCCTTAATTAACCGGAGTGTGAACAGTGAAGATCAACAGGAGCTTCCATCAACTTCGACTGGTGGTGTATTTGGACAGATGATGGCGTGAATTTTAGGTGCATCAGGCCCGGTAGAATCGAGATCATGTACCGTCACCAGGGTACACGGCCCCTGTAGCAACCACATTTCATATGTATCAGGGGTAGACATGGCGGGTTCCTAAGCAGCCCGGCGGTTCCAACAGGAACCAAACTGGCAGAACCAGAACTGGTGAAACCAAAACCAGAATGGAGAACCACCCGGTCTGGTTCCGGGTTTACCTTTTATAAAACCGGAACCGGCGGTTCTAAACATCCAGTTCTTGTATTTTTTTGGAAAAACTTCTTATAGTTTTTAATTTTTTTAACAAATTGGCGGCTTCAAGCAATTCTTATAGTTCGGGTTCAGTTCAAGTCACAGCTCGAACTTTTTGGGTCGGGACACAATTCTTGCCCAACATAAATTCAAGCAACACTAAAAACACATTAACCAGAATTCGGATTGCATTCAGATGTAGGATAACTTCAATAAAACCATACTGGATTCCATATATCAGTTAAGATCATTTCAGTCTGAAAAGATAGCTGATATGATAGACGTTGTTCTTTTGTTACTATACGCTGACACGATTGGTTGTCTATGAAATGAGTTTGGATCAAACCCAAACCCTTAACAGCATCATGCATTCAAGCTCCTTTTAGACTGCTTAGTGGCATTTTTCATCGATCTCAAGCTCTTTTCTTGAAAACACAGAGCAAGAGAAGAGCAGGCATCTAACTTACCCATTAAAGAGTCTGCCATCGCATCCCATCTTTGAAGTGACAGAGGCAAAATTCTTTGCTAAACGATCTGAAAACATTGTAAGGTGAGCTAGGCGAGTGCAAGCCCGACGCTCTAATTTTTTAGGCCTCAAAATTTTTAGTTATAATATACACTTTTATAGGAAAAAGGATTATTGAATAGACCTAAGCCTCAATACATTTTTACTGGATAAGCTTAACCTTTAAAACTTATACACTTATTAATGTAAGCCCCAAGTATTTCAACTCTATATAAGATTTAACCCTCAAAAACAATAAAAATGATTTTATAATTAATATGGTTTAGATTTATCTTCTAATTGAAAGTGTGAAGAGAAATTGTATAAGTAGAAGATAATACTCCAATTAATATACTAAATCACATAAAAATACTTGATTTTTTTTTTCAAATGTATATATTGTCTATAGAATAATATTTCTTGTAATAGTTGCCTTGCTGGCTAAAAGAAGTTTTTCAAAATTAAAATTTATAATAAAATCTTACTTGAGATCAACAATGTCTAAAAACTCTCGAGGTATTTCCACCGGCATGGTTTGCAACAAATAAACAAGAAAACAATGTTGGAGCATTTATTTACTCATTTTATTTTTTTTTAAAAATAATAATAAAAAAGCATAGTCTCTCTCTCGCACTGAAAGAGTCACACATTTTGCAAAAGTCGGGTTAAACAAGCAATGGATTTTCAGGAGTACAAATTTCTTGACGTTCTCACCCAAAACCAGCGCCTTAGCCGGGTCAAAGAGCTCCACAGCATGGGTACCCATCCTCAACAAAATATGTTGTACCACATTGCACCCCACGTGCCTCCAAGATCTTAACCAAACTCCTTCTGCTTATCAGACGAGAGGATCCCCCACCGTAACCGTTGACGAAAACACCGCGGTAGCCGACGTCCGATCTTATCCCCGTGGACCCCATCAGACACCGTCGGATTGCAGTGCCACGTGGTCACGATCTTCCCTCCGGCAAACCACAGGCTTCCACATCAGATCATTCGCGGGCAGCGGGCAGATGTGATCGTTGACGAGACGGAGCTCCGATTATTCGGACACTCTGGGCCCCACCAAAATAAGGAATGTTCATTATCAGCCCCACCACGATCTTAACAGGATCGAGATCCATTTTCGAGCGCGCACATAGACCCGCGGAAGTAGAACGGAGTATTTCCCCCAGCGCTGCTTCCCATTAAGAAGCATTTGGAGAAGTCTGCATGGTCACGGATCCACGGGTCAGAATTGGAAGGGTCTGGGGCTTGGTTTTCGGATCCAGTTGAGGGCTTCGGCGGCGTCGTCGTAGGCGGCGGGGAGACGGTGTTCGGGGACAGGCGGTAGTCCATGGAGGCGATGAGGGCGGGGAGTTTGCGGCAGCCAAGGCGGTGCAAGATTCATGGAAAATGAGGGAGGAAGGGTGGTAGAGGGATGAAGCCGCCGCCGTGGAAGTAGAGGGAGGAGGGGAGTTTGGTGGAGGGGAGGGGGCGGAGGGTGGGGGAGGAAGAGGCGGAGGGAGGTGTTGGTGTTGGTGGTTGGATTGAGGGGATGTGTCATAGAGAGGGCACGTAGAGGGGGCTTTAGTGTCAGGAAGGCGAAGGGTGGGGCATGGGGGCATCGTGGGAGCGACGCGTAGTTTCAGGTGTAGGGGGTGCCGTCTGGGTTGAGCTTGATCTTGAGGAACTCGTAGGGGTCAATGGTGGAGGTTTCTGCTGCCATTGTTGTTGAAAGGTTTGGCTTGAGTTTGAGAGCTGAGGAGAGATTTGAACGATGAAAGCTTGAAAGAAGGGTGTGGATAAAGGAAGTGATATTGACTGGTGATGCTTTGATGCCTCGGATAGCTGCATGGTTGTAAAGTTATGATCTGCCAAGCATTTTTTTTGGCCACATGAAATTATTATTTGAGGTTGAAAAAACGTTTAGCAATAAATTTTTTTAATTTTTTTTTTAAAATATTTATTTTAATTATTAATCTATTTCATATTAAAAGATTATTAAGTAAAAAAATATTAATAATATTTAATTTTTTTCAATAATAAAATAAATATTAAAATATATATAAAATATGTTATTAATATATTTTTTTTTAGATTTATTATATATTTTTTTGAATTTTATTATATCTTTTAAATTTTTTTCATAATTCTCTTAATATTAAATACAAAAAATATAAAATATAAAATAAATAAATTTAATATTTTAAAAACATAAAAAAATATTTTATTTAAATGCATACTTTTTTGGCTTTTTGAATTCAAAACTCAACCACTCGTCATCTAATATAGTTGAAAATTGCTTGGGATATGCTGACTTTGAGTGTTCCACTAGGTTATCTATGTATGTTTTTTCTTCTTCTTGAGCACTAAACCATATTTTTGCATGAAATTGCACTTTGTAATTATGCCAACTCTCGAAAGAGACATTGGACCCATGAAACAAAAAGGCTTGAACTTATTATTATTATTATATAGGGAGAGAGAATACGAGTTGTTTGACTTTGATTCATTCTATACTCTTCAAGTACATCCATAGCTTTGATCACACTTTCCATATTAAAAGAGCCAAGAATATATGTTGTCTTTTTAGAAAAAGTATAAAATTATATCTTCTACTTTTAATTTTTTACTTTTGAATATTAACCATATCTGACGGTACAAATAGACAAACCAAATGAGCATGGCCGAGCATTTACACAGTTGGTATCTCCCTCTCTCTTTATTTCTTTTTCTCTCTCTAAGAAAGATTTAACTTCCATATCATAAAAATAGGTTACATTTATATTTCAAATGCCACATACCAAAATCTGAGCAACTCAAATGGGTGTCATGGTACGCCCTCCGTGGGTCCTTTTTGGTAGGGCTAACAATATAACACAGGGAAAACACATGAAAAGTTCATCTTCATGTTCACCCAAAGGAACACGGGAGCAAGGCTCCCAATTGCTCCGTTTCCGGCAGGAACACTGAAGGGGCATGATCGAGAATTCAAAATCACTTGCAATATGACACTTCATGAAAACAGGAGATTAGATGCGACCTGAAAATATAGTCTTCATATCCACCCAAAATAATATCCAAAATCTGGGTCTTGTTCGGGTTGACAGTTTTTTACACAAAAAAAGGAGGATGACAATCCCACTAACACAGAGCCAGCATACCAAATTGACACCGCTACTATCATGGAGACTCAGATCATACCATTTGATTTCTCTCTCTCTCTCTCTCTCTCTCTCTCTCTCTCTCTCTCTCTCTCTCTAACACAGAGCGTATAATACACGACTGACCAAGCTAAACACAGTGCATGCTTATTTTGAGTCACAGTATGGCATGGCAGTCTGCATGATGTTGAGTTACTTGGCCGGCAAACTTCCCTTCCTTGGGATGTCCCCAAACAACTCTTCCGTTTTGAATTCACTCACTATCCCAACGGTTGCCGGCAACGTTCGTACTTCTCGCAGAAACAGAGAGTACTTTAAGGAAATCAACTGTCTGATGTTGCTGGCGAGCTCCATGAAGGAAGAACTCCTTTCACAACACTCCTCACCCAATACCCATTTACCCATCATCTCTTGGGCCAGATACGGTCTCGGAGGGGTCGATTCGGCGACGGGGATAGCGGCTGACAGCTCCATTGCAGTGGAGAAGCAGTTAGCGAGAAGAACTTGATGGTTGTTTGCGAAACGAATTGTTAGGGGGCTTGAGATCGCAGAATCGTCATCTTTGCTTCCTCTAGCGACTGCGTCTAGATTTATTTCAAAGAGTTCGTCGTCGTCTTCCTCTTCATGCTGCTTGTCTGTAGTGTTTTTATAGCAGTCCTCACTGGTGGTGATGGAGGCCTGTGAGGAAGAGGAGGACGCACGCGCATCATGATGAAAGTAGCGCTTTATCTTCTTGAGTAAATCGAGAACGAGCCCAAAGAATGAGCCGAAGCAATTAGGGCGTCTCCAAGACAATGCAGCATTACCCATATTCAGTCCTCCGGTGTCGCTTCTCCTCATTTATATATTGCATGTGTGTGCAACCTCCTATAGAGAGAAAGAGTTGTTGCATGTTGTTGACAACAACATGCAACAACTCTCTTTTTCTCTCCCCCTCTCTATTTCTCAGGTCCGGCTGCTAGGTCGCTACTAGAAGATATGTTTTTTTAGTTTATTGTCGAATATAGATACGTTAAACATAATCTATTCTATGGAAAGCACGCATTAGATTTACAAGTGTTACTTAGAGAGAGGAAATAATATTCCAAAATTTAGTCATAAAAAAATCAAGACTAAATTATTTTACAGTTAATGTGTCTTCTTATAAAAGAAATCATCAAGGTTTGAAGAAATATCAGGGTATTATATATGTATATATGTAGGTGTGTGTATATGTATATTGAGAGAGAGAAAAAGAGAAGATTAACGACCATCACCTAATTCCATCAGAACGGTTGAAATTGGAGTCAATTCTCTTGGGTGGGTGCAGCGGTTTCCCGATAGAACCATTCTCGCTGCCATGGAGAGTATGAAACCTGGATGTTGTTCCCGTTGAATAATATATTAACTTATTATTTGGATCTACCGTCGAAAAATAGAAAGCAATCAAATGTTCTCGACCTCAACCTCGTTTCTGTTTTCTCAAGTTCGGATATTCACTGCATGTTATCTGTTAGCAAATACGATCTCAGCTTTCTAAACCATTATTTAGCAAGCTAAATTGCGATTGCCAAGGAATTTTCACGACCAAGATCTAAAGTAATGATTTATCGGCTTTGAAGGAAGCAGTCAGCTGCTGATATTAAATTTGTTGCGATCATCATTGCATACTAAGGCAAGAAATAGTCGCGATTCTTCACAATCCGGGCATTAAATTTATAATGATCATTGCATACTAAGGCAGGAAATGGTCAAGATTCAGAATCGGTGCAATCATGACATAAGACTACTGCATATCCATGGAATGGATCTCCGGATTCAGCACAAGCATCTGAAAGGAAAGATATATAGAGCAAATTTCTTCCTTTTCACTGTAAACTACACAGAACTCCTGATGCGACTAAAATGGGTGAAACAGTAGGCACAGAAGAGAGACACTGAGAAACAAAAACGTTTTTGATATAGTTACATTTTCACTATTATCCCCGGAAAATTTCTTTGTAACTACGATGGATTCACTACACGGAGATAATACATTATGGTTCCGTCGAATGATCGGAAGCTGGTAGCGTCTATTCAAAAACTCTGGTTAGTTCATTTGGGGCAGGAACTTTCAGGATTTTGGAGGGCCACGTTTCGTATCAGTACTGGTGCCAGAGATGAAGTGCCGGTACCATTTTTCGCGTTGGTTTTGGACTTGGAAAGCCTCTGATTGAGGTCTGACAGGAGGGCTTGGTTCTCCTGGTTGAGCAGTTAAGCCTTCCTCTTGAGCCTCTCATTCTCTTGCAGCAAGTAGCAGGTTTGGAGAAATAGCTCCGAGTTTAACTTTTCCATTGTTGATCTGCAGGAGAAAGTTAATAAAGAGAAACCATTCAATGAACACTGGCCACCACATGAAATTTTACGAAGTTATTGACCTTTCCTGAAATCTAAAACAGATATATATGTTGGTGTATATTATTTGGTGATTGGATGAGTCCAACGAAAAAGTTAATAAAAAATTGGAACTATAAAAAAACATTAAAAAAGTAAAGGCTTGTAACTTAAAACAATGTAAGTATGATTATTTGATTACTTCAAACCAGTGTTATCCATATCATGGTACGAGTCTATATCGCATTATACAGTGTATAGTGACGTATTGTCCGTATCGTATGATACGGATGATATGGTCAAGGACGGTCCCTACATAATAGAAACCCGTGTTTTTGCGGGTTTCTGACTTGTGTTTATCAAGACTTGAAGAGAATGTTCTTCTAACAATTTAGAGAGTTCCTTCAAAATACAAGAAATAGAAAGTTATGAGATTTAAGAGACAATCTTTAGGGGTACATTTTGGAATGCATGTGTTAGACTATTGAGGATTACATGACATTTACTAAATGTTTTGAAATTGGTTGATTGTAAGAAGAAACCATCTATGAGTTATCTTTATGAAATAATGGATAGGGCAAAAGATGCTATTAGAAGTAATTTCAATGTAAGAAAGAGGGATTATGTGATCATTTGGAATATTATATTTAATAGATGGAATAAACAATTACATCAACCTATTCATACACCAACATATTACCTAAACTCAACATTTAGGTACTCAGCAAGCTTTAAAAGAGACGGTGAGGTTAATCGATGCATCATTGATTATATAGATAGACTAGTCCCGGATGAGAGTAGAGCAGATGTTATACATCGAGAAATGAATATCTATAATAATGCTCTTCACTTGATGCCTTTGCTTGTAGAAATCCGCAACCACACTAATATGTTCCCAGGTAAACTGTTTCTCTTTGTATTTAAGTTTCTTAAATTTTATATTTATTGTAAATTTAGTCCCTGATGTTTGTCTTTCTCTACATATGTTTCGTGGAATAGGTTTGAAAGTAATTGCCAAAACTTTAGAGATTTTACAGCAAGAGTTCTAATACATACCTTTAGTGAAATGGGTTGTGAAAAGAATTGGAGTGTCTTTGAACACATCCACACAAAAAAACTCAATAGGTTGGAACATAAGCAACCCAATGACTTAGTTTTCATTCGTTGTAACATGCGACTCCAACAAAGATAATCTTCTATTAGTTACTACTTAAAGATTCAATTCAATATTTTATTTGACTTTAATTGTTAATGTTATTTACTAATTACTTATATTTCTTTCTTATACGCAATTAAAAAAGTTAAATAGAGAAGAAAACCAATTTGATTCAATAAGTTTGGAAAATTTTGATATATTAGAGAAATAGATTATGGAAGATAACGAAGAAAATGTACTCTTAACCGAAGAAGACATTACATGGATTAATTTAAAATGAGAAGATTTTGATTTTGAAGTAGAAGATGGTGAGGATCTTCAGTAAGAAGAAGATAAAGATTATTTAGTTTATGATCCTGATTACAATATGTAAATGTAAATGTATTTTATTTTTTACTTCAAAATACATAATTCTTTTTTAATTGTTGAATGGTGAACGAAGGATATGTACTAAAGTTTTGCATTATATGAATTCTTTGCAATTATCAATTTTTTTAAAGATTTTTTTATATTTACTCATCTTTTAGTATTAAATTACGATATACGATAGACCAAAACGATACACAATACGATACACGTCGAACAATACTGCTTCAAACAACATAGAAATTAAGTAAATACCTAAGATCAATTTTTTAAAGTGAAAGAAAAAATTATGGAGATGCTACATATAGAATTAATACTGGTTAGTTGTTAAAATGGAGCGTGCATCAAGTATTCTATGTGAAAATTCATATAATAAGGTTGTTAAAAACCAATTGGGAGTAATGGGAATAGCACACAGAATATAAAATGAAGAAAAATCGTTTAAGATGTTTGAACATCGAAAAATATGATAAAAGAATGCTCTCGTAAGAATATAGGAAGCTTAGTTATTGTTGTTATCTATGTATGATATGGCATAGTGTGCTCTGTTTATATAATTCTTTCCAAGTCCAAATGCTGCCCATGATCGCCACATAAACGGAGCCAAATATATGACAGAGTCCAATTAAAAACAAGTTTATGAGGACAACAAGATAGGGTCCATGTAAACAACATTTCCGAAGAGCACCAACTTCTAAAAATGGATCAAATCATGACTAGATCTAAAAGCCAAAGCAAAACTGACGATGAAGTAATTGAAATGAAAGGAACAGTGGTAATTTCACCTCATTTTTGCCTGTGTTTCAGACACTGAGAGAGAGAGGGGGAAAGAGATGAAGCAAGTAGAGGGAGAGAGGACATGTATATAGGTAACAACGAAGAGGCTGTTCTTATGTCGGGATAAGAAACGGGCGGTTGCATTATGATGACAATGGAGGATGTAACCATCATAAGCCCGCCGCTCCTCTGAATTCTGATATCTCTCTCTCTTAACTTTGGTTTCCTGTGTATGTGTGTGTGAGCGAGAGAGGGCGGATGATAATGATGATGAAGAGAGATTCGCAGTGATGATGAAGAGAGAGTCCAATTAAAAACAAGTTTATGAGGACAACAAGATAGGGTCCATGTAAACAACATTTCCGAAGAGCACCAACTTCTAAAAATGGATCAAACCATGACTAGATCTAAAAGCCAAAGCAAAACTGACGATGAAGTAATTGAAATGAAAGGAACGGTGGTAATTTCACCTCATTTTTGCCTGTGTTTCAGACACTGAGAGAGAGAGGGGGAAAGAGATGAAGCAAGTAGAGGGAGAGAGGACATGTATATAGGTAACAACGAAGAGGCTGTTCTTATGTCGGGATAAGAAACGGGCGGTTGCATTATGATGACAATGGAGGATGTAACCATCATAAGCCCGCCGCTCCTCTGAATTCTGATATCTCTCTCTCTTAACTTTGGTTTCCTGTGTATGTGTGTGTGAGCGAGAGAGGGCGGATGATAATGATGATGAAGAGAGATTCGCAGTGATGATGAAGAGAGAGTCCAATTAAAAACAAGTTTATGAGGACAACAAGATAGGGTCCATGTAAACAACATTTCCGAAGAGCACCAACTTCTAAAAATGGATCAAACCATGACTAGATCTAAAAGCCAAAGCAAAACTGACGATGAAGTAATTGAAATGAAAGGAACGGTGGTAATTTCACCTCATTTTTGCCTGTGTTTCAGACACTGAGAGAGAGAGGGGGAAAGAGATGAAGCAAGTAGAGGGAGAGAGGACATGTATATAGGTAACAACGAAGAGGCTGTTCTTATGTCGGGATAAGAAACGGGCGGTTGCATTATGATGACAATGGAGGATGTAACTATCATAAGCCCGCCGCTCCTCTGAATTCTGATATCTCTCTCTCTTAACTTTGGTTTCCTGTGTATGTGTGTGTGAGCGAGAGAGGGCGGATGATAATGATGATGAAGAGAGATTCGCAGTGATAATCATAATTGGCATGCACCTCCGACGCTCTCTTGCTTCGTTTTCTATCCACTTAGCGCCTCATATAATTATAGGCCCCCTCTTATCCACAGAAACGGAGACTTTTCACTCTCCAGAATATCATTAAGTTTGTGCATCATCAAACAAGACCCTCTACCAACATCATGATGATTCCTCTGGTCTTTTAATTATTAGAGAAACGAAATCTTTGAGATCCACAAAATCCATTTTGTCCCGCCTAATGATGTGATTGCTCTGTACCGAAGTTCCAGTGCTAATTGGTTCTTAAAATGGTCAAATACACGTTTGTCTATGCAATACCAAGATATTGTTCTGAACATGAGCTTAAACAAACACAGAAGCAGTGCATACCTGCTCAAAGAGGAGCACAAACAAAGGAGCTCAAAGTCGGCTTCTTGTTATGTTAAAACGCGGTTCTTTATGAAACATGAACAGCTCATGAACATATTAGAACTCAAAATGTTCCTAAATATACCAAGTGAGCCAGCTCATATAGGATGCAAGCCAAACCAAAGACGAGCCAGCTCATGTATGGTTTCGTTTAGTTCATTTACCAGCCATAGATATCAAGAAATTATCTGTAATAGTGCAGTTTTAGAGAGCCCAAAGTACTGTAATGAAAAATCAGTAGTTACCATGACAGATCAAGTATATAAACTCCTAGACATTCAACTTTACTGAAAAAAGAATCTGGTGCATAAACACAAAATTAATGTGGGAACAAGCAGTAATTACAGTGAAGGAATCAATCACATGAGTACATATGCAAGAAAATTTAATTGAATTGGGATATAATACAGACAACTCTTACGTGGATCAGAGATCAAAGCTAATAGTCGAGGAGGAAGTTACATCTCTGAACTTCCAGTCAAACTATTCTCTTCCCCCTGATCTCCTAAAGTAGGGCACTGCTCATCGCCATGTAGTGCCCAATATCGCAAATTTGCAATCCTCTACATTTTCTCGGTCAGTTCATGATGAAATTGATGCCCACAAGAACCATCTGTCTGCAAAATGTGGTGCAGAGGGAAGTTCCTTGGTGAAAACAGTAATCTTTAACGTTCTGTAATCTGGTAGACAGAATCCAACCTCAAAGCTTCTGCGCAATTTAATAGACAAGAACACCCAATCCTTTCCTGCATGATTATATCAGAATGCCTCTTGACACAAGCATGTTTAAATAAAGAATCCCCAAGCATATTTAAACAAAAATTTTATCTATGGCAATCAAATCGAGGAACTCAGTTTCAGTTCTATGTCTACAATTTGACACAACTTGAATTGATACATTCCTATGTATAGCCAGAGCAAGAAAACATGAACTATGGGGCATCTGAAGTGCATTCATATCTTGAGAGAGTTTCCCCTATGTATAGGAGATTAAAATGTGGGTGTCCCACTGTGCACAAGCTCGGAAGCCAAGAATTCAAAATCAAATGTATATCACTACAGGGGATCTTCAAGTTGGAGTCACTAAGAAAAGGTATAGATTCAGATCGTTCAATCAAATCGTTATAGAAGTCGTACTCCGCTTCATAATCGTGCAAATGAAGCTCTGCTTTCTGGTTGGTATGGTAGTGATGCTTTGCATCTGCCGATTTGCCAAAACCGAAAATGCTGACCTTCTCACACAGGCCCACAGCCAAAGTGATTGCCTGCATTCCAACAAGCTGCCATCACGGGCTGCACTCCATTCTTCCAAAGGCTTCCCCGCGACCTCCACAAATCGCTTCAATGAGTAATACTTTACAATCCTAGCACAGAGTACATCGAACCGTGCTTCTGTGACGATCAGTGGCGTTTTGTGAGATCGATTGCAGAGCGCGAAATCCATGAAATGCAGAGCTTGGCAAATGTACATCGCTATGGGAACATCCTCACCATAAGGGTGACAGAAACAACTCGGTCTTCTCGTACAGAGATGCAAGATATTGCTGTTGAGAAATGAAAGACTAATCTTGCGACCGACATTTTGTTCGAAACCTTGAATCTTTACATTGTACAATCTTATCACCGCTTCATGGCTATCAATCAACTTCCCATGTTCCTTCTTCAGCAGAATCCGACTGTACCCCACAACAGCACACGAAGCATACCGCCTATTTCTTTGCGGCAAACCATTATGGATATCCACCGGAACCTTAACAAGTGACACCAATTCCCTCATAATGTCAGGCTTAAACCTCTTGTTTATCACCCAATTCCTCAGTGACTGGCGAAAATCCGGCCATAGAGGGAAGTATTTGGGGTTCATGAGCTGAATCGGAATCCGGGTAGGCCGAACATACTGGCTCTCATGGTTATCCTGGCGTCAGGAAGAAATGGATCTGTGCCAGGCATGAGGATAATTGACCCCGAGCAGATTATTGATCTCTTTCCGACTAGCCGGTTCTCCGATTTCAGTAGCTGCATAGCTCAAAAGGGTCTTGTTGGAAATAATAGTTGGTGTTGTACCAAAAGTGAAGAATGAGTTACCGTATTTGAAGAAGAAGAAATAAAACACCGGCGAATCGCGGTCCGGCAACTGAGGGAAGTAAAGACTATATTCACCAGGAAGACGCCAAAGAGGGGTGGACTTGGCCTCTTCATTTCAAAGAGATTGAAAGAGAAGAACTCCGTTAATGGTTAAAGGAATGTGGGAAGCCTAAACAAAGGGATGATGGTCCTTGAAGCCAATAAAAGGCAAGCCATTCCCTCAAACCTTGAATTGAATATGGGGAGAGAAGAGATAAGGTCATGATCTTTTGGCCTTACCCAAGAGGGTCACCAGGGTCACCCTTTTTGTAAAGTCAGACAAAGGACGGTTCCTAACAAATACGAAAACCGCATAACTCACACAATGAATATACAATGTATAAAGTTTAAGATCCAACAAACACAAAAAAAATTCAAAAACAAAACAAAAGAAGTCTATCACCTCTTACCATCTAGCACAGTAAGATAAGTCAAAGACATAATCCTACTTCAACGTCACCAAAGATAACGTCACCAAAGATGCTACGTATTCAAACACACCATAATGTAACAACCCACTGTCACGTTGTAGGAGTTGTCAAAAGATGCTACGTACTCAAACACACCATAATATAACAACCCACTGTCACGTTGTAGGAGTTGTCAGCACCTTTTGTGCAGTCAGGTTACCTTCACTCAGGTTTGCGGGATAAAAATATTCGAATACCCCTAATAGAGTCATGGTTAGGTCTTGTGTAAGAGAGAGTGACAGAGACCTCGTCGCGCACTCTTTGCTTGGCCGATTTGACATCTGCCGCTCGCACAAGGAGATACAAGCGCTTGACGTTAAGCTGGACTCTCAGTATCTTCTCCCCTAATACTGCATCACAATAATACATTCATGTCAACACCGAACCCCCCAAAACCTCACCTGATAAAGAGAAGACCAGAGAGAGGTTGAGAGAGATAGTGAGAGAGAGGTTCATACTCTTGGCAAGGAAGCCAGTAGAGCCAGTGACCAAGATGCTCTTGTTCCTCAGCGACTCAACGATTCCCCTCCCTTCCAGGGACGCCATGGAACTGTAAAGCTGTGTGTGTAGGGGAGAGAGAGAGAGAGAGAATGGGAGAAGTTTAGAGAAAAAAACCCCTATGTGCTCCCATTTCGGCCTTCCTTTATATTGCTGCTGAAGCCTGCATGATAGCACACTAGCTACTGATGCAGGAGCACGAAACGTATCCATCGTTCTCTTCTTTATTATATTCGTGCACCCAATCAAGCTAACCTTTTGATGGATTGCTTTTATTACGTATTGACAATCACAGTAATACCCGCCAAGTGTACAACAATCATGCATTCAGAATTCAAGAAACAAGCTTAGTGGTGGACCTGTTCATACGTATTCTCGAGGTGGCGCGACCGCGTCACCGAAAACCAGTACAAGCCCTCAGTTATAGGATTTCGTGTATGAAATCCAAGCCGTCCATCAACTCAATAAACATGAAAGTCAGGACATATGAACGTCCGGATTCGATGTAGGCTGATCGCCACCCGTATGTGTCATAATTTAATGGATGCTATTCATCGACATTGGATGTCATATTGCCTAAGGATTAAATACAGACGAGAGATCCTTTTCTGGCCCTTTCTTCCACCATATTTCTTGGTTCCACGATAAGAGGACCCCTTGGCCGTTTTTTATTAGGCTGAACCAGCTTTATTTGTGTGAGTGATTCTGGATATGTCCAGTTCCAGGTTATTGGTAAACTTAAAGGACCCAGCAGTTCGGTTTCAGTTGCACCTTGAGTGTAACTGGAACCGAGCTGGTTGGAACCGCAATTTATTTATTAGTTATTTTGAAATTTCTTTTTTCGTGGCTGTTGATGATTTGAGACTCAAACCGAGACGGAACCAGAACCAAAATTGTTCCAGTTCAGTTCCTGGAGAACTAAAATTGGTGTTTGGACCAAAACCAGAACCAAACATTTCTGTCTACAAATGTCCCAGTTCAAAACTTGACTGCGGTTCGAGCTAAAATCAAACCAGGTCGGGAAGAATCGGAGACCCTTCTTTTGGTTCTTGTTCTGCCTTTTATAGAACCATAACTGACGGCGAATTCATCCTTTTCTTATTAATTTTTCAATTTTTTTGAGCTTTCTTTATAATTTTGATGGTTCTAGGCTCAAAACGAAGCTGGAAGCGACCTGTTTCCAGTCATGTTCAGGTTCCTGAAATGGGTGATTTGAACAGTGGAAGGAGGATGAAGATGGGAAGCCCCAATGCTCATGAAATCACCCATTAATCTACAAACCGACTTCAGTATTCGGGAGCATCGGATCGACGTCCTCTGTTTACTATTCTGATGAGTGTATGCTCCTGTCTTTTGTCGCAACAATACAAATCCAATGTCCCAAATAACAGTTAAATAACGCAGTGATGGCTGACAAGAACAAGATATATATAAACTAAGTTCAATCAAATCGACGTGATACAATGACAGATGACTATAACAGTATTAAGGAAAAGTTCCTCGGAATCTTGGTGAAAGAAACATAAAAAAAGTTTTTGAAATTCTTTGCAATGAACACACCATTTCAAGCTAAAATAGAGTACGAGATACAGATAATGAACTGGCTAATTATCAAGTGTTCTCCTGACACTGCCTGAGATATTTCTGTTTTGCTTCATGCAATTTCATGCTTGTCTGAAAAATTCCTTGCGGCACTGGATACAAACGAATTGTACTCATTCACCTGCACTTAGAGAAAGAGATTTAAAAGACTGTAAAGTCTTCTGCATCATTTCAGTGAATATCTCACAAGTCCGGGGTAATAGATGCTCATGCAGTATTCTTCCCATTTGACGCACTTGGGATCAAAGTTGAACATCGCCTCCTCGGTGGAACTTACTGATTTTATGGCCATTCTCAACTTATCACTGTTCTTATCATCGAAGCTGTAAAACAAAACATGCAGATATGATTGTATATCTTACTTGCATACTTTTAAGAACAAATGCAACAACTGTACGCATGCAATAAAAGGATGGTGTCATCTTGAGATGGTCAATCACCTGATCTAGTTTCAACGAGACAGAATATGAAGAGGAAGGGCTTAGATAAACTTAAATAGCCTCAAATAAACTTGGTAAATTGGATATGCTTGTGTGTGTGAGAGAGAGAGAGGGAGACCTTCCATCAAAGAAGACGTAGGGTTCGTAGAGCTCAGCCAAGTACATAACAAAATTATATTTCCTTGTCAGATCATCGCACAGTTGCCCACACATATTGAACAGAGCGAGGTTTGCCAGCTTCAATCCCTGAATAAATCATTCAAACTTCATCACTGAGCTCGCTCAAAGGAAAAACGATAAAAAGAAAAAGCAAATCAATCGTAGAAAAGTATATACAAGACACATACAACTCATGGATCAAGAGCATCTGAATTGGTCTATGTAGTTACAACCTTGACGAATTACCTGCAAGGGAAACCTATAGTAGAGGCTCATGTAGTTCCGGAAACTGGCCATGCTGCTATAGAGGAAGGGCTTAGGAACCGTAATGACATTGCCTTCCTTCCCTTTCAATGGTTTGCTGGAGAAATAGCGGAAAGCGCAATCAGCAAGGATTGAAGTACTCAACGGATTTTGGCAGCTTGATCCAACATGATAGATGAACTCTCCTGATTGGCGTGAATGTATCACCATGGAAACCACCATGGCGTTCACCACCATATCCGCAGGGATCTGCAAAACGTTGCACATTGATCTTAATACTCCATATTAACGTTGCTACTTTTTAATTTTGTTTTCTGGGGAAGAAGTACTGCTGCAATGCCTCTCTCAGTATGTCCATTTACTGCATCACCTACTGTATAATTTCTAAATCGCTGCTGCATCCGATCCATGCTTGAACTCATTATCTCAAGTTTACCAGTAATCCTCTATTTCGGTCGATCGTAATTAGTGGAATCATATTTTCATCAATTAGAGAAGAAATGGGGATTTCGGCATAACTGGTGATGAAGATAGACTCAACTTGGACAAGGTCCAAGACCATAGGGATGGGGGTTGCAGTTGTGCGTATCTATCTGGTGAAGTTTAGCAAGATCACTGAAGCAAAAGAAATTAAACCAAGAAGGTCGCGCAAGCAAATTACCACATCCATAGGGAGGTGGGGGTTTGCCGGGAAACATTTCAATTTGCCTTTGCCGTAGCTCATGATTACGCTACCTGCCGTTCTGCATATCAAGAAACCATAGCATACAGATTAAAATTGCAGCTTAAATTAGCTCCGTTGAGAAAACAATTATCTGACAAAGTACTGGAAAGCAGTTCATTTGTTTCTCCACCGGAAAGTCTCCTAATAAATCAATTTTATAGTATGCAAAATCAGAGAGCATGATTTTTACCTGAATCCTTCGACCCAGCCTGGGAAAGGATCAGCCAAAGTTGCCTCAATTATGGTTGGGCGTATAATCACCACCGGCAACTGTTTTCTGGATTCGCCGATCAGCATTTCTCCCATGGCCTTGGTGAATGCATATGCATTGGGCCAACCAAAAAGCCTCGCCCTATACAAATGCAACCAAATACTCATATATATACCGTCAAATCAGGGCCAACTTGATTGATAGTTTCATACATATTCACCATTCTCATCTCATAGCTGCATCTCAGCTATTTGATTCGAATGTCAACACAGTTTCAAGT
The DNA here is from genome assembly GCA_036023115.1 of Brasenia schreberi. Lineage (NCBI taxonomy): Eukaryota > Viridiplantae > Streptophyta > Magnoliopsida > Nymphaeales > Cabombaceae > Brasenia > Brasenia schreberi. The sequence goes on from JAYKKT010000066.1 coordinate 21,815,119, forward strand.
TGCTTTCTCACTCGAATGCAAAGTTATAATGTAGTAAGAGGTCCGGTAACCTTTTGAGGCCGAATTCCTTCATGGCGGCGGTTTCTGCTTTGTCTCCAACACACTTATATTGCAGCTGCTGTAGCTCTTCTTCTGCAAGCCGTAGCTCTTCTTCTATGTCCACCTTATGATTTCCATAAGGCGTCTCTCCCATCTGAAGCGGCTTCTCTAACATTACACCGGATCTTGATCCGCAAACGTATGCTGCCAAATATTCACGAAACCGAAGGATCACATTAATCGTCGGAGTTGATTATCTTTGACCCCAAGGATCGGATTGGTCATAGCAGCTTTTGTTTCAACATTTTGGTCAATGTTAGCGTATCTATGATTCATGGGTGGCAGTTGTTAGTCATACGAGGTATACATACTGATACAGACACGGGTATAATTAATACACGTGATATGTTTGGGTATGAGTTTTCAAAAATTTTAGATTTTGGATATGCCTGGGTCAGCATAGCGTTAACCATACCTAAAGTTTTCTACAGTTGTTTCATAAATTTATTTATGTATAATGTTAAAACATATGAGTTTCAATTTAATCTCTTATACTATGTATATTTAATCTTTCACAATTTTATTTTCTTATATATATATATATATATTTATTTATTTATTTATTTATTTATTGGATCTTCCTCACCACTAACATTGTATACTCATGTTGAATGAGTGTTTTTGGGTGAATTGCATTTTATTCGTTTTTAAAAACCTTTAAACTAAGTTGTGAACTTGTGAAGGGTGAGGAGAATCTGGTTTTCTCATATATATATATATATATATATATATATATATATATATATATTCAAAAGGTCATCATACCTCATACTCATACCTATATTGGATACTAATATCATATCCGTATACATGAAACACAAAAAATGCATCAAACTTGATTGTTATTTATGCTCGTCCTTTTTTGTTATTATTATCTTCAAATGTTATATTATAAATCTTATATGAGATATGTATGATGATGAAAAAATATGTATGAGAACTTATGAAGGAATAACAGACTCTTTTGAAGTTAATATTGGGTTACATTAGGGATCTACTTTAAGTCCATATTGTTTATATTGGTCATTGATGAGTTAGCAAAATGAAAAGTTACTTTAACAAAAATATTGGTCATTGCATCCCTTAAAAGGAAAGTTTTAAATACCTAAGGTCAGTTTTTCAGAGTGATGAAAGAATTAATGGAGATGTTACGCATATAATTAATACTGGTTGGTTAAAAAGGAGAGGAGCATCAAGTATTTTTTATTATAAGAAGATACCATTAAAGTTAAAAGGTAAATATTATAGAGCAACAATTAGACATGTCATGTTTTATGGTTTTGAGTGTTGGGCAATTAATCATCAATATGTACAAAAGATGTCTATGACAGAAATGAAGGTGTTGAGATGGATGAGTGGTCATACAAGAAAAGATTGTATACATAATGAGGTAGTTATAAGCAAATTAGAAGTGTTACCAATAGAGGATAAAATAAGAAAATATCATTTAAGATGGTTGGACATATAGAAAGAATATCAAAAGAAAAACGTATAAGAATGTATAAAAAATTAGATTTTAAAAGTTCTAAAAGAGGTAGGGGACGACCACAAAAGTGTTGGAAAGAAATAATAAAGAATGATCTTAGCTTATTGTGAGTTAACTACTATCATGGCACATGATAGGGCTCTATGGAAACATAGAATCCATGTAGCCGACCCCATCTAGTATGGAAAAAGGCTTAGTTATTGTTGTTGGTCATTGATGAGTTAACAAAACATAATAAAGATGAAGTACCTTGGTGTATGTTATTTATAAAAGATATTGTATTAGTTGATGAGTCTAAGAAAAAAGTTAAAGAAAATTGAAACTATAAAGAGAAATATTTTAAATTAAAAGCTTTTGACTTGGTAGAACAAATATATAATATATGAAACATAAGTGTGATCATTTGGGTACTTCAATGGACAAAAAATTTAAGAATGATATATATTGTATCCCTCATAAGAAAAGTTTTAAATACCTAGGATCAATATTTTGGAGTGATGAAAAAATTGGAGACATTATGCATAGAATTAATGCAAGTCAGTTAAAGTGGAGAGAGCATCAGGTATTTTATGTAATAAAAAATATTATTAAAATTGAAAGATGAATATTATAGAGCAACAATTAGACCTGTTATGTTTTATAGTTTTGAGTATTGACAATTAATCATCAACATGTACAAAAGATGTCCGTAGCATAAATGAAGATATTGAGATGGACGAGTGATCATATAATGGGGATAAAATAAGGTTATTAGAAACAAATTTGAAGTAGCAAAAATAAAGGCTAAAATGAGGAAAAATTGTTTAAGATGGTTTGTACATGTAGAAAGATGACCAAAGGATGCTTCTGTAAGAATATATAAAAAACTAGATTATGAAAATGTTAATAGAGAAAGATGACGACCACAAAAGTGTTGGAAAGAAATAATAAAGAATTATTTAATTTATATTCAGTTAACTGCTAGCATGAGACATGATAGGGCTACGTGAAAACAAAGAATATGTGGGAAAAGGCTTAGTTGTTGTTGTTTATCTTTAAATGTTATATTAAGGATCTAAATGATATATAGAGACGGAGATGGATGATGAATATATATCCGTAAAAGGTGGTTTCAAGTTATTCATTAAATTTTAAATGGCTTGATTGAAATTTAGATCTGAGAATTAGGAACTCTAGAATTGATTGTTTTGCAAATCCTATTATATATCGATCTATGTTAAATGTTTGGATTTTAGTTAAAAGTCTACCGTGTAATCATTTGAGATGATGTTGAACCTTATGCTTCGAGTGCTCTATTGGATGGGTTAAAGGGATGTTGTTGGTCGTCTAGTGAGGCCAGCGGCTCAAGGGTCGTCTACATATACTGTAAGAGAGTTCATTCACCAAGAATGGAGAGACTCACCAGTTGAAACGTGCAAAAACATCTCCAGCTTCTCACACTTATGAGCGAAGTCTAGCACCCCACGAGCACCGAAGGCATTGACGTTGAGTGCTATGTCATACCTGCAGCATGATCCCTCAAATCACTTCACATAATTCATTCTCAATTGATAAATTTCTGCCATAAACCACGACCCTTTTTGATGATTTAGTATTCAACGCAAAATTTATTCTTGGTCACAGTCGAAAAGGAAAAAAAGAAAGCAGTCCATGGATATATACACACCTTTCATCAAAGGAGGTAGTTGCAGCAACGTGTACAATGATATCCACTTCCTTCAATATCTCTTCTCTGAGAATTATTTCAGTTATCCCCAGGCTCTCCTCTGTGACATCTCCCGCGACAGGGCAGATCTTCCCGGAGACGAAAGCCTCAAACTCATCGCCGTGTTTGCTTCTCAACACTCTGAAAACCTCCTTGTTCATCACCTATTGTTAAAAGCACTCATGTTCCGTCACTAATGCTGAATGAGAACTCCCTTGTTAGAGTAATAATGCTCATTAAACCCAATTCCTAGTAGCTGAGAACCAGTCTCGGCCTTCTTGTATTTTTCATCAACAACGCGTATTCTATCAATTGATCGCAAGATGGTAGGAGGGATTATGCGCACTCGCGATCAACATTTTGAAAGATGACACTCTAGACTGCAGTTTTAGCAAAAAAAACTTGAAGTGTGAAGTGGAAGGTCAAGACATTGAAATCGACTCCTTAGATAAATATAAGGATTAAAAATCCAACAAAAATGAACTATATTAATCCAATATATATATTTAACTATACATGAGCAAGTAGATGATGCCATATTTATTACTGAGGAGCATTTTAGTTACTGCATCTCTGTGGCAAGTTTTAACAGAAAGAAAGAATGAAAAGAGAGTTTTGGAGTAGTCCGTTACTTGGCCGTCCACTCGCTGCTTGGCAGATTTGGCATCGGAAGCTCGGATTAGCAAATACAAACGTTTCACCTCCGGCTGCACCCTCAGGATTTTCTCTACAAATACTGCACAAGAGACTTGTCACGCATCTAATGATATATATATATATATATATATAGAGAGAGAGAGAGAGAGAGAGTCTACTCTTGGCAAGAAACCCAGTGCAGCCTGTTACCAAGATGCTCTTGCAACGCAGATTTTGGACGATGCTAGAAAGAGGAGCCATAACAAGATTTCAAAAAGGTTTCAAAACTCAGACACAAGTTTTGAACTTTCCCTCTTTCTCCAACAAAGAGGAGGTAGAAATATAAGACGCACAGTTTAGGTTGTGGGTGTGTAGATTCTTAGTTGCATCAACCGTATTTATAAACTGCTCGATCAACTGAGTCCCTTAAGTTTGAAAGTGAAATCGAACCTTCCATCTCACGATGAAAGGAATTACGGCGCGTTTCTTTTTATTTTTTCCCTTTCTTAACTGAACCAGCCTGAGATCAGTTATGGAACTGTTGGTTTTGAGACTGTTTTGGTTTAAGTCTAGAACCATCCAAAACTGATATTTTTATTAAAAAGATTTAAAATATAAAAAAAATACAAGAACCAACAATTTATTGATTCTTATTCTGATTTTATAAGTAAAATCAGAATCGAATCGAATAGTCCTTAATTCCGTATTGGAACAGTAAGATCGACGGTGTACTTTATTCAGTTTGGTTCTATTTACTACAATGATTTTGATTTAGTTCTCTAAAATTTGAGAATCGATTATGAGGCAGTGTCCGTCAGGTGGAGGTTATTCTTAATAGCGTTGAGCTGTCAAATATATTAAGATTGACTCAAAAAACAAGATGACTTTTTATTTGTTCAGCTAACAATCTGACCATTTGGGGCAAATAAATAATGAATCTGCACATTAACAATCCATTTTCCCAGTATTACACTTAACGCTGATCTAAAATCAATACATACTCGAATCAGATTAAGGTAGGTAAGCTTGGTCCAGCAAGATAACCTTACAACTAGAAATGATGGAAAGAATTTGAAAGCTCATTTGGCAGTAACCTCTGACTCCCCCGTGCAGGTGGGGAGTTCGATTCCCGAGGCATGCATGCATGTGCACAAGGATTCTTATTATGCTACCAATCAGACGGTTTACCACCATAAACTTAAACCAAAGTGGAGAATTAATGACATTACTGACAGTATAAGCTCTCTCTCGAGAACCTTATCCCACAGTACTTCCAAAGCAATTTAATCACGTCATTGTGACACAAAAGTTCACACCAAGCATCAGTCTTTTTGGTTACTATGAATATGAAACCAAACCATCTCTCTCTCTCTCTCTCTCTCTCTTATATATATATATATATATATATATATATATATATATATATATATATATATATATATATATATATATATATATATATATATATATATATCATAAAATCCTAACCCAAAATTAGTACCTATATTTCTCACCCTAATATATATCATAACTATATATATAGTTTACTAGACCATGGAGCATTGAACTCTCCTTGAGTATGGAGAACATGGTAAACTAAAGATGGAGAACACCGACGAGAATTGTTGGTTTTGAAAGGGTAGTTCGAGGGCCCAGTTCGCAAAACTTAAAATAGAATTAACAAAGAGCAAACCATGTGACCATGCAAGTTGTGTATTGGAATTTGTATACGATCCCTATAGCCGAACAAAACAAGAACACAGATCAAGTACATGAACTGTGTTCGTGTTCTCTAATACTTAATCTAATTGCTTCTTGGGGAAGGCAAGATGCCTTTCTAACCTGTGGCATAGAATTTGGATACAAAAATATGCTTATGTTTTTTGCGGCTATATTGTAATCTGCGTATGAATTCAACTCCGAAAGGGAGAGAAAACAGGCATCCCGAGCGTTAGCTCAACAGCAGGCGCTCTAGCGCTAGCGCTGCTGCTGCTGATGGAGAGTTTGGCTCCCATCCCAGAAGGTGCATGTGTAGATGTGTGCGTTAGGCTTCGATCTCCTCTTATAACAAAAAGAAGAAGAAGGAAGCAAACAGAAAACAATCTGTCTTGATCAGGCTGGATATTGCTTCACAAAAAAATTTAGTCCTGTTCAAGATCCAAGCAGCAACCTTTCAAGTACCAACCAACATAGCCCAATTTCAATCATATTGATGAAAAAATTTCAAACTACTTCACATGGAAAGATGCAATCGGCAGAGAAATGTAAAAATTAATAATTTCTTGCACATGGTGGATTATTCGAAGTAGTTAATAACTCTTACACCTTCCTCCATTTGTTTTGATATATTAACAGTGTTGGATCGACTTAGAGAGACTGTCATGATATATTCAATTGTCCAAGAAATAAAAGATATGACAGTGCAAAGCCACACTTTAAAAAGACTCAAGGAATGACTTTTTGGTGTTAAATGAGAGAGGGAGCAAATCATTCGTAAAAAAGTATATACAAAACACAGACAACTCATGGATCAAGAGCATCTGAATTGGTCTACGTAGTTACAACCTTGACGAAATACCTGCAAGGAAAGTTATAGTGGAGGCTCATGTGAGACTCTTACAAGTACCAAAAATGGGTACTCTTTGTCATACACGATGACCCAAGACTCAATACTAAGTACCAAAACTTATTTAAGGGTTTTGTTAAGTACAATATATTATGTCATGAGATTATTTGGATCTATTGTTTACATGTATATATGGGTTTATAAAACGTATATATACTTATAAACCTATCAAGATTTATATCGATATAAGTATCAAACTTTATGTATATATATATATATATATATATATATATATATATATATATATATATATATATATATTCACATTTTATATGTATAATCATAAGATTATAAAAATCATATAAATAAACTTATATATATAATTGTTTGGTTCCAACCCTGGAACTGTGAACCGAACTGTCATGTTTGTTTCCTACTAAAACCGAACCAAATGAAACCGGTAGACATCTAAAACTGAATAGAACCGCCAGTTTGGTTCGGTTCTGGTTCTATGACCACCCGTAAACTTGACTTGGTTAACCACTTGACATAATTATCAAATAAAAAGGACAGAAGCTATTTTTAGTGGAGAACTTCATGTTACGAGTAAAAGTCAGTGGTAATTGCTTCTGATTTAAGTTATTGGGTGTTTCATAAGATGCCTTTAACCGAGTATTCAGAATCACATAAGTGTTAACTGGAATGAACATCGGCCTTCTCTCTCTAACCAATAACTCGAATTGTGAGGAGAAAAAGACATAGGGATGGCAATGTTTGAGTTGGCCTGTGCAACCCCACAAGATTGGGTTTGAGTTCAAGGACGGGAATAAGCTGCCCCAATAAATAGTGTGTGTATATATATATATATATATATATATATATATATATATAGAGAGAGAGAGAGAGAGAGAGAGAGAGAGAGAGAGATTATGTATATGGAAAATGAATCTGCTTGCACTAACACCAGTTTATTGATGTAGGTTGCATGGGTATAATTTTAAAAATTTTAAGTCTTTTTGAAAAAGTAAGAAATGAATTTATATTTTCATCTCTCAAAAACAATGAGTGAGCATGAGTGGGTGAGATCCAATCGCTATATATATATATATAAACGGAGAGTTGTTAGATACCTTCTTATGGTAGGTCTTACAAGACGATTGGTGTCGCTCGTGTAATCACACAAATGACGCACATCGAGTCACCCATTAGCATAACATAAGGATTGATGTCATTTAATGTACATAAGTACATTAAATATGACGTAGATGAATGCCTTGATTATCATCATATGATTAATCGCACGAACAATAGTGATGATCAAGAAATGTCTAGCATTAGAGTCTATATATTATGTAGATGAAAAAATGGGTCATGTACCTATTTATTGATGTTCACTCATTGCTTTAGGTAGTATGAGTATAATTTTAAAGTTTTTAAGACTTAAGAAAAATATAAAAAAATATTTTTATTACATCAACCACAAGCAATGAGTGAGCATGAGTGAACGTGATCTATCTATCTATCTATCTATATATATATATATATATATATATATATATATATATATATATATATATATATATATATATATATATGTGTGTGTGTGTGTGTGTGTGTGTGTGTGTGTGTGTGTGCGTGTGTGTGTGAGAGAGAGAGAGAGAACAAACCCAAAGGCGTGACCTTGATTAAGGTTGGCTATGGAAGTCATCTCGGACTGGCCTAAAATGGGTCATATGAGGGTCCGTGGGAACTATGTTGACACCCACCAGGATCCAGTAACTTTGATAGCTGACTTAGGCTTGTTTCACTATTCAAGTCAATGCGAACGGCCTTTTGGGCAACCAGAACAAATCTCCATCCCTATTAGCACAACCACACATGGTTAGGTCTTCGTCCTATACTTCTGGGCCTATAATTAAATATTGTCTATCATTAGCGAGAGAGGCCCTTATGAGTTTGACCAATACTCCAGGTGTACCACTACTTGCGGCCTGCCAACCCATTTGATTGGTAGGTAGAGAAATGGGGATTAATTAATTCTAATGAATGAAATATATATATAGAGAGAGAGAGAGAAAGAAAGAGAGAGATTGGATCAACATATGCGACTGTTACTATTTTTTTATTGATGTTGCTTACTCATATCCAATTTATATACTCTTTCAAAACTCTTAAATTTTTTAAATTATAAAACATTTTAAATTACTCATGACACCAAAAACCAATTAAATTATACTCATAACCAATGAATAAACATGATAGACAAGATATGATTATATATGAGCATTACTATTTACACACCCCTCTTTCTATCCAAACACTCTTTTCTTTAACAAATACCAAAATTACTCCATACATATACTCTCTCGTCTCACACTCAATTCCAACATTTTTTCTTCTTTCTCACCCATTTTCTCCTGTCCCACCCAATTCCAACAAGGGTTTATCTCGTTGGATCTTTTTGCTCTGGTGACGGAGGTTATCTTAGTGTTGTTACCTTCTTCGTAGTTCAATGTATATTCTTAGAATTTCGTCGAAGAAAAAAAGAACAAAAAAGTCAAAATAAGAAAAATAAAAATGAAAACAAAATCAATAATAAGAAAAAGAACAACAACAACAACCATAAGAATCAAAAATAAAAAAAGATATTCAATAAACATACAAAAAAATTGAAAATCAAAAATAAAAAACTTGGTCAAGTTCCTGATGAGAGAGAGAAACTTAACTTTTTTTTTGTTTTAATTATGGTCGAGAAATCAATCAAAACAACTAAAAAATAAAAAAATAAAACTAAATCAACAACATACTTCAATAAATCGATGAATCTCCTTTCGAACAATCTTTCTTATTCTTTTTTCTTCTTTCTTTTTATTGTTCTCTTTTTTGATAGATTTTGATCCGTTCTTTTGATGAAAATGATTATAGATTGAATAATAAGTAGCTAGAATGAGCCAGGTAGTAAAGAATGAACGAAAATAGGAGGTGAATGGAGGTTTGCGCTGGAAGAGAGAGAAGAACCCAATTTTTTGTATGAAAAATAATTTCATAATTAGTAAAATAATCAAAGAATATTTTGAAAAATATAAAAAAAAGAGGTGCGGAGATAGTAAAACGTGTGTGTGCGTTATATATATATATATATATATGAGATCTCATTATATATATTATAATGAGTAAGCATATTAGTAATAACGAGTGAGCATATCAATAATGAGAAGGATCTTATTTTCATACTGTAGTGTTCTTGGTAGTTCAAGGACGGGCATGAAAGCATGCAATTGCCTGTTGCTGTTTCGACAAGGCACGGGGGCACTTGAGCTTGAAGGTGCCGTAGCTGTGGGGCCTGAAACTCGATACAACTAAAAGAAATTGTGGTGTATGAATGGAGTGATTTGCCTTCTCTGTCCCCAAAGGGCTACGAGCTTAATCAAGTGTTATATTAGTTGCACAACTTTCCTCTTTTTATTCATTTGAAAAGAAAACCACACAACGTACAGATCACAACAGCAACTAAACAAATGAACACACTAGGTATCGAACTCATGACATGGTTTCAACATGAGATTTGTATTCATCTATAGGAAACTGTTCATATCTTTTAAAGTGTTGAGCTGTGTATACATTCAAAATAACAAACGAAAGCCTGCTTTCTCTCAAGCTATTTCACTGCATTTTCTATCCTGACTCTAGAAACAACCAATAGAAAGACTAAAATTCAGTCGTCAAGTCTGATCTAGGGTTTGCAATCCATGTCCACTGCATGTGTTAGGTTGGGCAGCAGGGCCAGCTGCAACAGGGGACATGCCAAGGCTGAGAGTCAGCCCAGGGGCTCTGCGGTTGGGCCCAACATTGGAGAGTCTTTGCTTCTTCTTCAACTCGGAGAGAAGGGCTTGCTTTTCTTGGGTCAGCAGGATGGCCGCCTTTCTCAGCCTCTCATTCTCCTCCACAATGTAGCGGTTCTGCAAGTACAGCTTCAAATTCAGCCTCTCCATTGATATCACTCTCCACTGCTTCACAAACACGTATTAAAACAAGCACAACCAATCATCTGTACGCTTATTAATGCGAACATGATCAATTAGCTACTAATACTTCATGATTTAATTCGAATCCTCAGAGAAAATGATTGGATCCAGATGCAATTGACGCCCATCGATCTCACCCGTATAACACACACACAGACCTGTGTAGTGTTCGTCTCTGTTACTTCCTTGTATAAAACAGCTCTTGGGGACGGGCTTCGTCGTGCGGAAGCAAGGTCAGAAATAGGCAGGGTTGCCACCATCATATACAACAACAACTACTAACATATAGTTGTTGTGCCACCATCATATGCACGTATATATTAAATATATCCATGAATGATGGTGGAAATCCACCAAACTCTCCCAACAATAATGAGACCGTCAACGAGGGTTCTCATTGCATGGGCCGGGCGTCATGATGATGATGATGATGCTATTTATGAGCCCGGATCGAGTAGAGAAAAAGAAGAAGCCAAAGTTTCAAAATTAACTTCAAAGCTAATCTTGCCTTCTTTTATTCTTCTTTTCTCCATCATCATCTCATTTTTAGTTAGCCTTGGATGGTGATCTCGTGGTGGTGATGATGGCCCATGATGATTGCTGCCATGAATCATGATCGATAATGAATGATGATGATCAACATCACGACCATCCGAGATTCGCAGTGATGGGTTTGGCAGCATTTGCCGACACCCGTCGTCAACACCATCATCGCTCCTCCTCTCCCCGCTCCCTGAGTGTCGGGTTCTGGTTTTGACACGACTTCATGGATCCACAGTTTTCCATTGCTAAAACGGATCCATTACAATGAATTACTTAGGGCTTACCCGGCCTGGAAGAAGCTTTACGGTACCGGGTCGAGAGCGGTACTCTTAGCACGCACGATGGAGCCGGCACTAGTATTAGGCAGGTTTAAGCATGGGAACCGGGTCTATTTTAGGTTTCTTATATGGATTACGGGTGACTTGAGGCCCCGCATGTTTGCGTATTGTTAGGTTCGTGTCTTATTCGGGTCATGTTTGGATCCGTAAAGTGTGTTGGGTCTTAGTGTAGTGTGTCTAATAAATGGGTGTGAGTTAGATATTGTCCTACATAGGGTTCATGTAACCGGCTCCTTTGTGTATAAAAGGGAGCCACGTAACAAACATATGCTAAGGGTGAGATTCTTGAGTATTATGTGTGGCTTTGAGAGAGAGTGTTAGAGAGAGAAAGCTAGGCGAGAGGAAGGTGGCAGACTCCCTTGTTAGTCGTCTTCTCCATTGTTATCTTTGGAGAGGAGCAGGGTATCAAATGGATTATGGTAGTTCCAGAACCGCCAGTTTTAGGGTGGTTGTAGTTTGAATTCAAAACCGGTATTTATATTAAAGAAATTTAAAAATTATTAGAAAAATAGAACCGGCGTTCTGGTTTGGTTCCAGTTCCAATTTTATAAAAGTTGAAATCAGAACTAAAGCGGGTGGTATCCGGTTTAGGTTCTGGTTATACAAGTTTTGGGTTCAATTGGTTCCTGACTGGGTTCCATTTTGGTTAGAACTGCGGGATCGGGTAGGAACCGGTCATGTCTACCTCCATTTAGGGTATTCAAGCCGAGTATTATGACAATATTTCACTGTACAAAAGTTAGCAATAAATATGTAATGTTTCTGCGGGTAAGAATTGGGGTACCTATTGGGTAATCCAGATCATTAGGGGCTAATTTCCGGCGGCTTAAACCATCGGAGTTGTTTCGTTTTTTGTCGTAAAAAAGTTAAATTTGTACCAGCGCCTTGCGGTGGGATATTTCTGAATTGAAAATTTTCATTGACACAGCTTTGGAACCTGTTGATTTGTTTTGTTCTTTTTTAATTTGTTGTGCAAAATATTTTATGTTATTGGTGGACTTTGATTTTGCTGTTTTTTTAATTTAGCAATATCTTGTTGAAATATGTCAGTTTCTCTTAGAGCTCATTTGTGTCATGGCATTTTTTCGTAACTCATGGAACTTTTGTGTCCAAAATTCCAGGAAAAAAGAGTTTTGTGCTAGTAAAGATTTTGTTTTCCCTTTGTAGTATAATACTTTCTTATTTTTAAAATTAAATTTCAACCCTTGAACGATCAAACACTTAATATCTTTAAATATATTTGAGGAGCGGTGAATGTGCACGTTATCTCTCTCTCTCTCTCTCTCTCTCTCTCTCTCTCTCTCTCTCTCTCTCTCTCTCTCTCTCTCTCTCTCTCTCTCTCTCTCTCTCTCTCTCTCTATCTATCTATCTATCTATCTATCTATATATATATATATATATATATATGCACACGTGAATATATATATGTGTTGTGTTTATATAGTTATGTTTATACATGTACATCCTTATATACTTATATTATGTAACTATATAAGTGTTACATACATATATTACAAGAAAAGAACATAGTTACATTATATAAGTTCTTATGACTTATTATGCATATACATGTGATATATTACATTATAAGATGTACTTAATAATATAAGTATATATTTAAAGTGATTATGTAAGTATATAACTATTACATTATATATATATAACATAATAAGACATTAAACATAAGTTTTAATATTCTAAATTATAATCATATATGATATAATATACATATAAAAATCATACATAAAACAATATACTTAAAAGAAAATAAAAGAAATAATGAGATTGACCATAATTCACTTACCTATGAATTACGCTTCCTGCGTATTCTCTTCGGGAAAGAAGAATCAAAGCTCACGCAATTCTCTTTCCTTTTGGCAAAAACCCCAAACCGAAACCAACCCATTGGTTTAAAACTGGAACAAGGCCAACCAATGGTTTTCAGTCTGGTTCAGAGCCAGTTTTGGAGATCCACGAACTGTAACCGAAATACCGATTCTGGTTCCAAATGATTCTGGAGCCGGTTCGGTTCCTCTTCAAACTGCGAGGCCGGTCCCGAACCGGCCATGTCTATGCGTATCTAATTTGTTTTCCATATAAGTGGGTTTAGGGTACGTGTAGTATAATGTAGTATCTAGATTTCAGATGGCTAAAAGCTTCACGGGCACAAGTAAGAATAATTCCCCTGGCAGTTTGGGGAGGGACCGAACCAGCCCTGGAATCCTTTGGAACTAGAACCGGCAGTTCTTGTTATGGTTCATGGATCTCCAAAACTGGCCCAGAACTGAAACCGGACTGAAAACCCAATAAAAATATTTTTGCCTTGTTGGCAGCCTGTATTGTGGTTATTTGGTTCTGGTTCCAAAAGATTCTGGGGCCAATTCGTTTCCTCTCCAAACTGCCAGGCCGGCCGGTTCCAAACCAACCATGTCTATGTGTGTCTAATTTATTTTCCATATAAGTGTGTTTAGGGTACGTGTAGTATCTAGATTTCAGATGGCTAAAAGCTTCACGAGCACAAGTAAGAATGATTCCCCTGGCAGTTTGGAGAGGGAACCGAACGGGGCCAGAATCATTTGGAACCAGAACAGGTAGTTTTGGTTACGGTTCATGGATCTCCAAAACTGGCCCGAAACTGAAACCGGACTGAAAACCGAATAAAAATATTTTTGCCTTGTTGGCAACGTGTATTGTGGTTATTTTGTTCGGTTATTCACCTTTATGCTATAAATCAGAACCAGCAATCCTGTATTGTGGTTCTTGTTTACCAAGAACTGGCCATATATATATATATATATATATAAAAGTTAGAGGTGGACCGAAGGATATGGACGTTACCGGGCTTTTCTTTTCTTTCCTTTCCATATAGTCTTTGCGTGCCTTTCAGGTTTCTTTCAGGGAGATGGCCTTTTGTGAGTTGGGTTGAAAGTCCCAAACTCCTAAATGACAAAACTTCACACTTGGGTCATGGGTGGAATCCGTGTAAGCAAGTTAGGTGACTTTGGCTTTATCCAATTCCTTTTCATGGGTCCTTTTGGACCTTCCATTTATCTTCCAATATGATAATTAATTATATATGAGAGATTAAATAAACCCTGTGTTTTGCTTTCACTAGAATCCTCTTGCACGGTTTTAAAATCCTTCTTTTAAAAAAAGACAATTAGTTCTTTTATTAATTAAAAATTGTTAAGGATTTTGACATCTAAGAAATTTGTTCACCTACAAAAGTACCTAACCAAAAATTAACTATGAACTAATTGCTCACACTATACGAAAGGTAGGCTCCCCCAATAAGCCAAGTTAGATGAACTAAACACGAATTGCTCGTTAAAGCGAAAAAAACGTTAATTTTCATTTTATAGTTTTAAGTAGAAAGTTTATGTGCACATAATTGTTGTCTATGCTTAATCGGCAACTACAAGTCGATCTAAACCAAGCATACATGGTTTGTGCTCAACTGATATAGACAACCGAGTCGCATCGGAGTCGGATCGGTTGTGTTCGGTACTATAAACCTAGCACTATCGAGCTTGTGAGCTTGAACCAAGCCGACCCACGAGCAGCTCAGTTGGTTCACCAGCTCTAAAAGGAGGTTCTCTAATTTAGGTAATCTTGTTTTTCATCCTAATCAAGTTTTGCTTGGCTTACCATGTACATACATCTGCCCGGGGCAGGTCCTGTAACAGGACCCGGTAGAATGCATCACAAAATTTGGGTCGGTCCTGTCCAGGATCGACCCAACCCGAAAACCCATTAAAAGGCAGGTCACGACGGTTCATAAGATACCGTCGGGTGTCTGCCAATCACGGATCGTGGAGCGGCTTATCTGGACCCGACATGAAAACAAATCGGGTCCACCTCCAGATCCAATTACAGACACGGAGAGAGAGAGAGAGAGAGGACGTCGGCGTGGGTGCGAGACCCGTGGGACCCGCGGCCAGCGTCTTCGCGCGATTCACGTGGTGGCTACTATCTATTGGCGAGAAGAGGACGCAGCAAGCAAACAAAAGAACGAAAGAGACACCCAAGGAGAACGTCCGTCCGTCCGTCCGTCCGTCGTTCGTCGGCCGGAAGGAAGGAAGAGGAACGCCTGGAACGCACGTTGTTTTTGCTTTCTTCTACCTTCTCTTCTTGTTGCCATCTTCTTTCTCTCTCTCTCTCTCACCATAAATAAGAACCCAACTTTCCAAGGAGATAAAGAAGAGGATGGACGGTAATAAAGCATCTCATGGTCATCTGAAGCTCATCATCGATACGGATCCGGGAATTGGTATGTTGCTTCTTCCTTATTCATGCTAAGTTTAATTTTCTTTGTCTCTTCTCTTTTGGTGGATTTACCTCTGTGTTGATGGTTTGATTAATCGCTATCATGGACATCATCATCGTAAAGGTTTCCTTTTTTCCTTTTTCTGACGTTATATGCTGTCTTTGGGATTCAAAGATGATGCCATGACGATTTTAATGGCGTTCCAATCGCCGAATTTGGATGTGTTGGGATTGACGACGATCTTTGGTAACGTTACTACTAAGGATGCTACGAACAATGCTTTGCGTCTGGTAAGTGTAATTTCCCCCGTTTCGGTTGAATTACCCGAAATCACTGGTTTTGAGCTTCATTGCTGTCACCTTTTCTTTTTTTGCCCTGTTTGTTAATTGTTGTGGGTTAGAAAACTGTTCACCAATAATTACTGTTATTACTTTGTAAAAGGACAGTGTGAGATGGCAGGGCTACCGGATATTCCTGTGGCCGAGGGCAGCGAAGAACCTCTGAAGGTAGATTTATTTTCTTTGATTTATATGATTTGTCTTTTGCTCACGGGGCTTTTGGTTTTAAATTTGATTCTTTCTTTTCTATATAATTCTAGTAGATATCGAGGATTATTAGCTCAAAATTCAGATGCCATGCATTCTGTTCGATGTTTGAATTTTTCTCAGAGTTGCACTGCATAGCAGAGTTATCAAGAATTTTGGGGTGTATTCGAACACTTGATGATTGGTGTTAACTAGGGACTTCAGGAAACAATCTGCAACGTCGTCGTTGTTTGTGCAGCAATCTGATCATATGCATCTGCACATGCATCTGTGAATTGATAGAGTGTCTGAAGTTAAATGCATTTGGTTTAATCCAACTTGCTGTCATCGAAGATGACCATGACAAGAAACAAGCGGTTTTTTCTTCTTTTTCAATTTATACTCGGTGAGATTGTCTTTCAGAGGGGCTGGGTTGGAAGAACGCAATGTAAAACTTCAAGACCAGGATCCTCATCTCAGGTATTGTGGTGAGTGTTCTCTTTGGGGGATGAGTACCCCATGGGATTCGAACCATGGTTGCTTGTCCACTACTTTAACTACTGCCTTTGGGGCAGAAACAAACTGATCTGTCTTTTGTATGGACCTTTGTACCTTTCCGTTTACAATGACCTGCAAAAGTTAATTATTCCTGAACTTTTTTCCTACCACCTAGCTCAGTTATTGCTGCAATTTTCATAAACACCTCCCATGTTGCCCTGTCGATTAACTTTTCTTTCAAGTCCTTTCGATGAACAATTTACCTTGGGTTCCTTGTGTCACAATGGTTTGACCACGTATTTACTGTTATGCGAACAGAGGGGGAAGCCTCGAATTGCAGACTTTGTTCATGGTTCTGATGGCTTGGGGAATACATCTTCTCTACCTCCCAAAGGAAAGAAGATTGAGAAAAGTGCATGCCAGTTTTTAGTTGACAAGGTCAATGAATATCCTGGCGAAGTATCTATTCTTGCATTGGGGCCATTGACTAATTTGGCACTGGTAACATCGCTGCATTTGTTAGATCACAGATACTTTCTTCACATCTGGTTTACAAACAGTTATTAATGTTTTTTTTATTAAAATTTTGTAGGCAATCAAGAGTGATTCATCCTTTGCAAGCAAGGTGAAGAAGGTGGTCATACTCGGTGGATCATTTTTTGCAGCTGGAAATGTCAATCCTGCTGCAGAAGCAAATGTATACATATATACTCATCCTGCTCTTTCTTTGAACACATCTTTTAGGATTTTTCATTCATTTAACTTCCTACTGTGCTGAGATAAATCCTCCTCGAGTTTCATAGGGCCAATTTGAAACTGAAGCATCTCGGAAGTTCTATGAATATTCATACCCAAAACTTGCACATAAACAAAGTGCTCTGAACCGAATCTGCTCATACAATTATATCCTCTACTCAACAAATTGAAATTCTTTACGATGGAAAGAAGCAAAAATATTACATAAACAAGATATGTAACGAATTGCAAATGACATGGAGGATGAAATCGGCTCTGATTTGCCTTCTACAGCTTCCTTGTATATAAGATCATGTCCGTGCTATAGTGTCATATTTGTATTATTGTAGCTTTATTTATGTTTAGAGAAGGATCTCTATAGAGGATACCTTAAGAACATGTCATCGTATTCAGACTGATTATCTCTTGCACATTTTTCTGCTTCCAATTTGGTAAGTTGATTGGTTTTTATATTCTTTTCTTGTTCGTTTGCTGTCATACAAATTAAAGCGAGTCACAGGGATCAGGTATGAACTTGCTGTCCCATGATGGGACTTATATCAATTAAAATATTTGTCAATATGGCTAGTTATTTTAATATGCACGGCAGAAACTTGTTGGCAGGTTGACCTTTAAGATAATGTCCGTATCACTGGCCACTGCAGCTTTGGTATTCCATGGTAATTGCTCCTAATGCATGCGTTGTAATGAACTGCAGATATATGGTGACCCTGAGGCAGCTGATATTGTGTTCGCTAGTGGAGCAGATATCACGGTTGTGGGAATAAACATCACTACACAAGTGATACTAACTGGTAGTGTCCTTTCAAATTTCTTCACATGATTTGTCAGGCTTGGATCCTACGGAACAAGTTTGGTTGCTCATTGGAATATCTCTCTTGTTTCAGATGATGATCTTGCTGAGATTAGGGACTCCGGAGGAAAATATGGTCAATACATATATGATATCTGTCGGTTCTACGTTAAATGGCATATAAAATCTGATGGTCTTAATGGTGTGCCTGATTTTTAATTATCCTGACATATTGGTTCCTAATTTTTGTGACGAGAACGATCTTACATAACATTGTTTCTCATCTGCAGGAATATTCTTACACGATCCTGTGAGTTTCGTTGCCTTAGTCCGGCCCGACTTTTTTACATTCAAGAAAGGAGCTGTAAGGGTCGAAACACAGGGTATTTGTACCGGCCACACTCTGATGGATCAAGGGTTAAAGAAGTATGATGCTTCAAGCTATTCTTTTACTTTCTTTTTGTGCTTTATATTTACTTCGATCTCCTCTGATTGATTTTGATTGCGTCTTGTTACAGATGGTATTCACATAACCCCTGGATGGGCGTTTCTCCTGTTTCAGTTGCATGGACAGTTGATACACAAGGAATACTGAAATATATAAAGAGCCTACTGATGAAACCATGAATCGAGTGAAGTTGGCGGGATCAAAATAGGTTGTGAAGCTCTTTGAAGAAACCGCGATCTTCCACTTGGTTCACTTAACTTTCCACCTTCCTTCTTCTACAATCTCCTCATTGATTGTATCTACCAAGTTGGGTTTGAACAGTTTCATTCAATTAATAAGATTGATCAATTCGTGGTGCAAAGTCGTGCCATTGATTCCCTTTATCTCAAATTTTTTGTAACCTGCTGCATTGATCTTGTTCATGCCTATGGCTTGCATTTCTTGTCAAGCTTGTTAAAGTTTTGCAACCTCCATTCGGCGGCGGATTTACATTAAGGCAGTGTAAGTCACTAGAATTGAAAACATCAAATCGTGACCTAGAAACATAGTTTCTGCTTTTCGAACCATAAGATTTAATCCTTGTGCTATTTTTTGAGTCAGCGGCATCTTTGCCTCACCTAAAAGAAAATAAATGAAGAATAACCAATGATTGCAAGCTTATAATTCACAGTAAAAATATTCTAGATTCGCCACCACCCCAGCTTCCGGTTTCCACAGAAAACAGATGGTGAATCGTACATGTCGAAGGCAATGCCCCATACTCTCCTCTGCATAACTTATCCTGAATCCGCAGCAGAGGATAAATTGTGGTCGAAATCTTGTCTTGCTTAAAGCTCTGTAAGAGGGTTCTTTTGAAGCGTACGGTTAATTAAATCAAAAAGTTTTTTTTGAAGGTATGTCTTCTTAAATTAATGAATAGTTACAGCCATTCCGTTTAGATGCGTCAGCTCTTTCAATGTTGAGGAGACTCGAGTACTTTTACCCTCTCACTCTCTTTTGTAGATTGTGGGTTAGACGTGGCCCGTTCTTACCCTGCCTGACGGTTCCAACCAGAATCGGATCGAGCCAGGAATCGGTGAAACCAGAATCGGGACTCATTTGGTCTGGTTTTGTTTTTACGTTTTTCACAACTGGAACCGAATCCAAACTGGAACCAATGGTTTCAAACCCCGGTTCTGGATTTTTTAAAGATTTTTTAGTTAAAATTTATTTATTTTAATAAAATTATTATTTCCAGACAGTTTCGAATCCAAAGTGGAACCGGCCTAGAACACTGGGATTTGAGCGAGCTGTAATTGATGGTTTGAAGCTGTTGATTTCGGTTTACCCAGAACCGGACATGTCTACTTCCACTGGGTCAAAAGTTTTGGGTTCTTGAGATAACAACACTCTCACAAGACCCAGCCTATGACATGCCGTCGTCTTTCACCATCTGCGATCTCTCTTGTGTGGAGTGCCTTAACTATACCATTCTTGTCTCTCTCACACCACATCTGCACGCACACTCATGACGGTTTGGTTTAAAGCGCGGAGATGACGAAGTTTATTTTTAAATGATTGAATTTTTATGCAAAGGGGCTCCCTCGTTACACGACCTCAATAAGAGGATTATATATTTCAACCAAATAAAAATGGATCTTAATGAATTAAACCAAACTGCTTTATTCCACCTCAAATAAAATGGAAATTTAAATATAAATAAATAGAACTAGATCCTAAGGATCCAACTGGTCTTGAAATCCAACTCTAACCCACTAAAAACCGAGTGTGATAGGACCGCTTATTACATGACTCAAAACTAGTAAAGGATCCTAAACAGAATCAAATGTAGAGGCATAAACCTCCTCTTAAACCAAGCTGAGTCGAGTGCCACGAGCCTAGCTCCATTATGCTCGACCTTCATGCTAGATGCGGCATGAGAATGTTGAACCCCCAAAAGATGAGGGTCACCATCCTCTCTCGGTCAAGGAGAACCTCACCCTTTAAGGTCCCAAACCAATTGTTTGTCTGCCAAAATAGCTCCCCCAGCCAAATCCTTGTCCACCTCTATCATTTTATTCCTTAGGCACCAATGTCCCTAAACGTGCTGCCCCTCGCTGGTGTCTGTTCATGGCTCGCACACTGTCAGCTCCCCGAATGGATTGCCAGCCAACCATCCCCTGCGCTCACGACGTTCTTAGAAACTCGCAAGCACCCATCCTGATAGCCACCCTACCAACGTCCCAAGCTGGCTGAAACCTACTTCTCACAATCTCATGTTGGGGCTCATAAGGCCGAAGTGACGCCTTCATTAACTGGTTATCGCCCTTAGCATGACCGACACTATGTTCGGCTGTCGTTCTAACCTTACATCAGTATGCTCAAAATCCTTAGCGCACGTACCATCCCCACGAGAACTCCAACAAGGAGTTTGTTATCACACTAGAGGTGCAACTGACATAAGGCTCCAAGACCAACCAGCCTTACCTTCGGTTGATTTTGTGACATAGCTTAGCAAGGAAAGAAGGTTTTATTGTGGAAGATAAAAAAGGGGTTTATACTTCAAGACCTCGATCGACTATGGACACTCTAAGGGGAAACCATGCAACCCTTCATAGCCAAGTAATCGTCAGGTGGTTGATGACGGAAGTGTTTCAGACATCGCTCTCGTTCAGTCTCTATCAATGGCCGAATGTTTTCTCTCTCCTAGACGACACCCTTTTATATCTAAGGAGTTAAGCACAACAATGATAATGCTTTACATGAGGCGAGGAGAACCATTGGCTTTGGATTGACTCCGAGTGGAGCACCATGTGTAGGGGCACGTGTCATGGGGTGTTATCATGTCACATAGAGTGATGTGTGGGCACGAATGTTTCCAGACACTATTGCGGTAGGGTAAGATAGCATGGGTGTGATGGGGTGTTATCGTGGTAGTTCAGGGTTACGAGTGTGGGTATCACAAAGTGTTGTCGTGCTAGGAAAGAGTAGTGTGTGTCGGGTGATTGGTTTTATCGATGCCATGCTAGACTATGCCACAGAAGCGCTAGTAATGCATGAGGGGTAAGGGATTTACTCATATTCACATCTTTGAGGAGTGCATATATGTGCACTAGTGCGTGTATCACTCACCCACACTACAAAGGTGTACATACATATGTCATTTGTAATAAGTGTCATGTCCTGCAAGTGCATGGGCTTGTGTCCCTGGTAGGGTAGTCACCCTTGCGTGAACTTTAATTCTTTGTAAACCTTTTTAGGTAGACATTAACTACTTTGCTTATAATAGGATTTAGTACCTTGAGATATGGTCCAAATATGATCTAGATCCAGTTCAATTGGTAGCTTTTAGAGAACACCACTAATGGCTATAAATATTCATCCCTTGGGTTGTAGTAATACTTGACTTGACTTGACTTGACTTAGAATAATAAACTTACTTTTACTTTAGTCTTCTCTAATTCTCTTGTGTGTGAGAGATGCATAGAGGGTGCATAACCAGAGAGCTAAGTATATGTTTTGTCACGTCACGAAGGGAAGAAAGGATGAGAGTGGGGAAGATGATCCTCAAGTCCACCTTGTGGCAATTCTGCAGCCATGTCGGTTTAAGGAGAGGTTGAGCAACGAGGTATCATTATTGTTGAGTGATCCTCAGGTGTAGCTAGATCCTAGTACTGTGAAGACTGTCAAAATTGGTATCAGAGCATTAAGAGTGATTATTTTAGAGGTAGCAGGTAGCTGATATCGATCAGTACTACATCTAAACAAATTCATGTTAGACTAATTTTTTTATCGAATCTTGAGCATGATTTCGAAAGGTAATTCACTTTGATTTGATATGATTTTCATGCCTAGAGTAGTCTGGTATGTGTAGAGTAGATTGAACCATAAATTGGAGGATTTTATGGATGATTGAGGTGGATTTGATCGCCTTTAATACAACTTGATAAAATGTCATGGACTTATAAACCTTCTCTTATAGATTCTTGAAATTGAGCAATCAGATAAAGATAAATCACATGATTAATTCCCTTCTTCAAGAGATCACTTAAGTGTCCTCCAGTAGAAAAGAACGATCGAGGACTGATCCAATCGAAATTCAAATGATTTGTATAAAGAATTTATAGATCGCCAAAAAATAAGAAAATTTTATGATGAAAAATTCAGATCTAGTTATTTTCGTTGAGAATTCCTTAGTAGATTGTTGTGATCTACGTAGATCTAGTGAAAAGGAGTGTGTAAAACACAAATCTAATTTATTTTCATTATTTCCTATTGTGATTCATTCCGATCAGCGAAAATCATGAAGAAGATACAGAAAATTCAGCAATCCATTAGAACAATGTAAACTAATTTTTCTGAAAATTGTGATGGTTGAGGTAAAAAATGATGTCCGATGATTTTGAAATTTGGTTTGAAGTAAGCCTTAAATGTGTAGAAGAGATCGGACCACAGATATGTCGATTTTGTGATAGATTGATGTAGTTCTGATCATCTACAAAAGTGTCAACCAAACACGGTATGCTACAAAGAGAACGATAGAGTGTTGTTGTATAGTTTGGCAAAATTGAGTATTCTAATATAGAGTGTAGTAGATCAAATAGTTGAGAGGGTTATTGCTCAACTATGTTGCTAATGGTGGCAACATGTTGAAGACTTTCAAACATCATAGGATGTTTGCTACGAGCTGTAGGAGTTGTAGCTATTGTCGAGCGTAATCCTTGTGTGTTTATCGATGGTGAGAGGCGTTATTACAAACACTTAGGTGATATAGATTTTGCAGGCATTAGAAGAGTGTACAAAAGTGACATGAGAGTAAGAGTGCTGAAGCATCCGAGGTAAGTGCAGAGTTGTGATTGAGTAGATGCCCATTTGAGGTGGATAAGTAGGGTCGTGACTAAGTTGGGAGAGTATTACTAGAGCTCGAGTATACTCGGGACCTCGAGGGCGAGATAAAGGTTAGTCGGAGTTTGTCATGGGACAAATTTCAAGTGCATTAGCGCTGCATGAGGAGTAAGGGATTTACCCATATTGGCATCTTAGAGGAGTGCATACATACATGTGTGTGCGTCGCTTACCCACACCACAAAGGTGCACATGCATGTCTTTAATAATAAGTGTCATGTCATTCATGTATATGGGCTTGTATCCTACTTAGAGCAGTCGACCTTGCATGAACTTTAATCTTTGTAAATCTCTTTTAGGTAGATCCTAACTAATTTACTTTTAATAGGATTTAGTACCTTGGGATATGGTCTACATATGATCAAGATCTAGTTCAATTGGTTTCTTCTATAACACACCACTAATAACTATAAATAGTCATCCCTTGGGTTGTAGTAAGCCTTGACTTAACTTGGAATAATAGATTTCATTTAACTTATTCTTATCTTCTTTGTTTGTGTGTGGGAGATGTATGGAGGGTGTATAACCAAAGAAAGCTAAGCACACATTTCGTTACGTCAAAGGAAAGGAAGAATGAGAGCGGGATAGATAATCCTTAAGCCCACCACATGACAATTTTATAATCGGTTTGAGGAGAAGTTGAGTAGTGAGGTATCATGTTGCCAATCACCATAATTAAGGGTATCAGAGCACCTTTGTCGTTCGATCGACATCAGATCAACTCAATTCTAGTGACTAGAGTATAGTTGGAAGCAGTGCTATAGATTTCTGTAACTATTCGGTGAGAATTTAGCGAATGACAGGAAATAAATAAACTTAACATTGTAAATCTAAGTTAATTACAAGAATTAAGAATAGGAGGAGGTAGATCTATGCTTCTAAGGTCAAATCTAGCAACAGATCTAACTAGATTGTGATAGATCGTCGCTTCAAAATTGAGGATATGTGAAAAACGATACAGGATTTTATCGAAAAAGATATCCGATTTGGAACGATGAAATTGATAGAAAAAGTTATTGAATTTCATTCACTCCTATTGTGTTCTATCACTTCTAAGTGCTGAGAATCGAAAGAATGAAGCAATTCGACCAGATGTAATCAAAGAATACAAGAACAAGAAACAAACAAAGTGTTGTTTCTATGTTTGAGAATGGACGATGTTCTTGTGAAATTGTGCTTGTTATGACCTAGATCCAATACAACCACAATTAAGGTGTGTGTGTGTGAGATCTAAAGGAGTTCTTGATCTAACCTAGGACAATTAGATCTAATCGGAATGGAAGTTCGACGGAATTCAAAATCAAGGATGTTTTGAAAATTTCTGCAATTTACTTACTATTTCATCTTCAGATATGAAGCAATAACGTATGGTTTAGACTGTGTGTGCAAGGCTAAACTGGTTTGTAAGCGTTGAAGCTAACTCAATCTAGTTCATGGAAGAAAAACAAAAATTAAAAACAAGAACGGATGGAAACTGACTATGCAACAGATTGTAGTCTTGCAGAAAGCTTGACAAAACACTTATTCATGCATAATTACTATTTTGTATCAATTGTTCATATTTTTGTATGAAATTTGGTGTAGAGCTAGTACACACCTTATACTTGTTTATAGAAGTTTCGAATTTTGATGTAGAGTTGTAGAGATCAGTCAAAAATTAAGTTGAAGTCTGTAAAATTTTTGCAAAACATACAACTGTTTGCTGAGGTAGTTGCTATTGTAATGAAGTAATTCTATATATATGTCTATAAAGGGGTTTTGTTAAGGGGTTTAGTGAGTTGTGAAGGTCACTAAGTAGGTGTACAAGAGTTTGATTGGAGTCTTGTAACCTGATCATAGCTGAATGGGTAGAAACAGATGTAGTACAGTGGAAGATGAAGGTACTTCTAACATGATTTATGTGGAAATTGTTTTTGCTCAAGTACTGTTGTGGTTGGATGGACTTCAATAGCAATTCACTACTCTTCACAGACAACACTGAGAGTTACAGTAACATGTGTCAATACTTCAGGCCCAAGAATCAACGACAGCAGGCCAAGTGGTTCCATCTTCAACCAATCTACAACATGGCACAAGTTTGAGAGGTAATACCCTGTACTCAAATCGAATCAAAGTGCTCGAACAAGAGAAATATTCTCTTGGCTGGTTCAGCTGGTTATAACTTGTTTTCAACTCACCCACTTAAGAAACATCTGGTCCTCTCTAACTGAAGAGTGGGAACCACTTTTAGCTACACACTACCTAGCTTGGCACTCGATTAGGCATCCTAATATAAATTTTCTAAGTCTTCCTATTAAGGTTGTACAAATGAGTTATGTCAAACAACTAGCTACATGACTAATGACTTTACATGCCATTTACAATGGACATGTGTATCAACTCATGCATGCAACCGAATACCCTCAATCCTCTAATGCTCGATGCTCGGCATACTTGCTCCATTGCCTTCATTGTGTGCTCACCTCCAGATCATGTGTGCACTTATTCGTTAAGGCGACGTGAATCTCCTATGCGTAGATCAGTCATGCCATATGCTTTCGTGTGGTACTAGCACTTCGGGAAAAGTCCTATGACAAACTCTATCATGGAACCGAACCTTACCACACACTAAAGCATGGTTTCCATCCCTATGATGGGAACAGACCACCATGTACTTCAGCCACTCTACTTCGGTGAGTAGGAAACCGAAAATGAACAGGTTCTTTTGATGCAGAAGTTTCTTCCCATCCTACTATGTGTTTGACCTAAGTTGATTCTCACTCTCACACATTTGAGGTTAGGCTCAAGTGATCAGCAATGGTAGATGAGAACAAGCTTATTGCTTCGATACAAGACTCTATAAGATAGTTTGGACAAGACCGCACAACAACCTCTATCTCGTTGTAGTCATCTCTCTTAGCTAACCAGTTGAACACTAGAAAGGACTCACAACTAAATTGAACTATGCTGAACTGAACTCCCTAATGCTAGACTACTATTGAACTCTTGCTAACTTCCTAAAACCAGGACCCCAACTAGCTTGGGTTCGATTAGAGCTAACTGCCTAGCCATCTTATGCATGGCTGGCACCCAAGTGGTGCTTGACTGGCCTAACCGATTGCTAACTATCCAACCAAATTTGGTTGGCAAGCAACTATCCTATTTTTAGCACTAAACCCCCACCTAATAATGGTGTTTGTGCTGAACCTAACCTAATCCAACCTAGCCCAACCTAGTTAACCCGACCTAATCTAGTTTAGGACTCCTAAGTACAAGTAACCTAGGCTAACAAACTAACTCAAGGCTTTACAAACTTAGCTAAGTCCAAACACCGGACGTTGGCATACAAGACACCACAATTGTCCACCTTCCTTGCATGTGCCCCTGCCCTTGCACATGTCCGTGCATTCTTCATTGTCGGAGCATGTTGGAGTGTGTCGTAACGTCTCGTTGAGAGGTGTGTGCTCGGATGTACGTGTGCTCCCACCCGATGCTAGTGTTTCAGGAGAAGATCTATAATAATACTCTTCCAATTGAACACGACCTCGACCTCACTCCCCCAACTTAGCTCTATCCTTCGCTCTTTTTTGCCCCGCTAATCTTTCACAACTTCCGTTGGTTCCTACTTAGAACGTCTCATCGATCGGTACTTGACGCGTGCATCATCCGAGCTATGCACTGCGCACTGAACTCGACCTGCCCATGGCATGCCTCCTCTTGGCTTGTGTATCACCTCGATGCTTTTAGTTTTCTTAAGGAAAGTTCATCTTCACACAAACTCCCGTTAGTTTGGACCCTCTCTTGGAGCCCTCTGTATTTCGATGCATGCTCCACCTACAGTACTAGCAACTCCATCTTCTCCTTGGCATTCTCTCTATCCAAAGTACATTCTCGCACTCACTCTCTTCTAGGTAAAGTCTCCAATTTATGCTTGTCTTCCTCTTCAGATGACCACCCACCTTACCGCCTTCGAATGATTGTGCAACACTTTGGATAGCTCTCCATCCACCCTATGTAAGTTCTTGTCACTCAAAGGTCTATACGATAAGGAAGACCTCTTTCGATCCAGCTTTGGCACCAGTGTGTGAAAGCCTTCATGCTTCACACTCATCTCTCCTTGCTCGTCACCCTCACTCATGCAAACTTTCTCACCACCTACTCGGTTCCTCATCACAATGGTTATGGGCTTTGGACTGACTTGTAAGTATGCCTCATTACTATGGTTTGCATCCTCCTCACTCATTAGGTTCGAGTCAATTGCACGTCTCTCCATCAACGCAAAACTTGAAGAGAGGTTTGAGAATATCATGCATGCTTCTTGACTGCAACGTATTGCTGCTATTGTTCTAATGAAATTTGGTTTGATTGACTCCAAATGATCGGTTCTTTGGTCTATATTAGTGGATTCCATTGTTGGTTTTGTCATTGTATTTAATGGAAGTGAGTTGTTGGAGACCGTCTGGCTGGACTAATACTTGCACTAACACAACTTCCAATGAGATGCGACTTGAAGATCCTTCTACTTCCACTTCTTCTCTTATTCCCATCTCCTTTGTGGCTGATTACATGACCTTTGTAAGCACTTGCTAGCTTATTTAGGAACCTCCTTGATCCACTAAGTATCCTCAACCAACTACTTAAAGCCTGACAACACAAAAATACATGAATTACAACGATTACATTGAACCTGATTCATAGTCTTCTAACCCAGAAAACTGCTAAGACCAGAGTAGCGTGATGTTGCGCTAGTACAAGTAGTTAGTATACACAATTCACATATCAGTGGCTTTTACTGTTCATTGATTCATTTTTTGAGCATCAAATTAGCAACGTTCTTAAACGTGTTGGAATCTTCTTCACAATTCGATGGATTCTTATTAGATCTATTAAGATCATATCTGTATCGGTCAAAACCAAGACCTTACAATCATGGATCTAGCCTTGATCCACTTGATAAAGCTTGAAAAACGTCAACAAAACTTAATTTTGGGAAGCTCAGTCCTAACCGAAAAATCCTGAATTTCGTCGAACATCTAGTTGGTTTTCTGAGTTTTAGCAATCAGATCTAGCTCAGATCTCTCTTAATTTAGCTTAGATTTGTTCCTGTTATTTTCATGAATCAAAGTGAGAAGAACTCATACCATAGTTCGAATTAAAAACGTTTGGTATCCACAGTCCTCCGCGAAGCTCGGTTACAGATTGGACAAGACTACACAACAACCTCTATCTCGATACAACCCCCTCTCTTAGCTGATTAGCTGAATACTAGGAAGGACTTACAACTGAACTGAACTGTGTTGGATTACTACTTAATTCTTGTTGACTAGCCCAAACCAAGACCCCATCTAGCCCTTTTATAGGATGACCTAGGTTCGATTAGAGACAATTGCCCAACCAAAAACACCAGGACAAGTGCCCCGTACACGTGTCCATATGCCCCTCTACTACACGTGCCACCCTACAACACTGGGGCAGACCCCTGCATGCCTGCCTACAACAAAAAAAACCTACGATGTGCATGCCCTTGTGTCACCCTGCTAACACAAGCCAAATGACTCGTGTGGCCCGTGCCACTACAACATTTTGACAGGCACCCAACATATTCAAGTGCTCTGTCCCAACACACCGCTCCACGCACCCCACACTCTACTCTTCCTAGTGCTAGGAGAGGTTTCTCTCTCGAGTGTAGAAATAAGTTTGCATCCCTTGGTGCACCTAGTCTAGGGTCATGAGTGGATCATCCCTTGGTGCACCTAGTCTAGGGTCATGAGTGGATCATGTGGATCCACTCTAGGTCATCTAGGAGCATGTCCAGTCCCATGGTTTAGATGCTTGTGCCCAATCCCTTGTGTGTATAAATGGGAGTCGACTAGGAGAGAGATTAGATTGACTTTACACAAGTGTTTGCAAGAGGAGAAAGGGAGAACGGGTTCAGTCATGGAATTCTAGAGAGGGTCTAGAGGGTTTAACACGAAGGTGTAGTAGGCATCTTCAACCAACCAATACCCATCTCCTTCCTTAGTAGAGTCGGGCTTGCCTAAGGGTTTCCACCACCTAGCAGTAACTTAAACAGCCACATGGTTTCCCTTGGAGGATCTAGGGCCAGTCGGGTGAGTTGTAACCCTTCCTTATTCCATTAGTAAAAGTTTATCTTTTAGTTTATGTGTGTGTTTGATTAATGATTTGAAGGTAAGGCTTGCTAGTCAAGGAGGCTAGCACCAGTTACCATCGGTGGTACAGTAACCGACTCTATCACAGCACATGCAGACCCCATCCTGTAGCTTGTGCACCACCTGCCTTTGATGCCATAGTTACACGTGTCCCATGCACTTTGCCACCGTACTAGCCACCCTACAATCCTGAGACACCTGCCCGCGCTTTGGGAATAAGAAGTTTATGTGGTACTTGGTGAAATGGACCGACAAAGATGAGGATGAAGATACACGATTTTCAATTACTAAGCTTTGAAAATATAAAGATATAGTGCAATGGTATCACATGACCTCGAGGATGAGTCCAGAGACAAGGGGGGGAAATTGTCACAACACATGCAAACCTCGTCCCACAGTGTGCACACCACCTACCTTGACACCAAAATCATTTGTGCCCCCTGCCGCCACACACATCACCCTACAACCTTGGGACACATGCTCACATGCCATGCCATGATGAGACACAGGATCGAGATCCCCACATGCGACAATCACCCCCTTACAACATGTGCCCGTCTGCTACCCTGCCAACATGAGCCACATGCCTCGCGTGCCCTACGCCATTGCAATGTCCTGACACGTGCCCCGTCCCACGCACCCTACAACAGGCGTCTCGCCCCACCCTAGTGCCATGAGAGGTTTCTCTACCATATAGGAATAAGCACTCATCCCTTGGTGCACCTAGTCTAGGGTCATGAGAGCATTGTGTGGATCCACCTTAGGTCGTCTAAGGGTATGTCCAATCCCATAGTTTAGATGCTTGTGCCCAACCCCTTGTGTGTATAAAAGAGAGGCGGCTAGGAGAGAGAGAAAATGAACTTTGGGCAAGCGTTTGCGAGGAGAAAGAGAGTTCGGTCATGGAGTTCTAGAGAGGGTCTAAAGGGTTGAACACAAAGGTGCAATGGGCATTTTCAGCTGACCAGCAACCATCTCCTTTCTTGTTAGAACCGGGCTTGCCTAAGGGTTTCGCCGCCTAGTGGTGCCTTAGACGATCGTGTGGTTTCCCTTTGAGGATCTAGGGTCGGTTGGGTGAGTTGTAGCCCTTCCTTATTCCATCAATAAAAGTTTATCATTTAGCCATTTGTGTGTTTGGTTAAGGATTTGCAAGCAAGGCTTGCTAGTCGAAGAGGGTAGCTTCGACTACGGTGACGGTGCAGTTTTCTCAACCCTACAGCCGCATACCATACTTCTAGGTGAAGTCTCCCGGCCAAGGGAGGCTTTGGTTGCACCTTCTCAACATTCTCTCTTGCCGTCCACCACCACTGTGAAAGAAAAGGGTAGTACATATACCCATAGTGGGAGCCATTTGTGAATCGAACTGAGGTATGAAGCCATCATGTTTTTCGTCCATGCACAAGAGTCCACCTAGGTGTGACACCTCCAAGGTCTAAGTAAGAAATCGTATCCCAAATGAGAGAATACACATTTCAACCCCACTGTGCGAGTAATTGAAGCTGAGATGATAGACTGTGAGGCACCTGAATCACTTATATTATGCCGTCCCATCTGGGCTTCCACGAAGACAAGACCGCTTCTTGGATCCAAATTCATCTGTATCACATTCAAAAGCTGAAAAGGTGTCCCCTGAATTTCTTTGTAATCACCATCTCGAGTTTGTTCTCCTCTTGGCCACCAAGGCAAGTAGCTTGGCCTGTGTTGGGCAATCTCTCGTCAATAAAATCTCCATATTGGCCATCCGGTCTGCCGACCTTGCTCCTTGGCACTTGCACTTGACCCAACAGCCACCCCACGAGCCATGGCTGCCCGAGAACGGGTTTGTGGCGCCAAGGTGTAGCCCCTTCAGCTCTCGGTCACACTCAATGTGAATAAAACGTGTTTATCTGTATGAGAAACTTGCTTCGAGGATTTCTTGTAAAAGGATAAAGAACTTCCCTAAATGATCAAAAGATTCCCTACCTTTTTGAATTTTATCTTTTGAGGGGAATAATAAGAAATCTTGTAGGTCTCACTAGGGGTGAGCATTATTCGGATAAAATAGAATTACCGAACCGAAGAATCGGTTCGGAATCAGTTTAGTAATTTCAAGAAGTTCGGTTTCGGTTTTAAGAGATCCAACTATGAAGAACCCGACCCGATTAGGGCTTAACCTCTCTCCCTCTCATCATTCATCTACAGCTGCCATCGAGCAGTGTTAATGAGAAAATGCAGAGCCAACACACTCTTATGATGATATGTCTGGAAACTCGTAATCTGAAAATTTTGGAAGGGTAAGATTTTCGGTGCTGTATCTTCCGTGAGTTTTTCCCTCCAACAAGAATGCTACATTGATTTTCTCTTATTGCCGTGCATGTTAAGAAGTATGACGACTCTTGTTCTCTTATAGATTGGGCATATAATTCTTTCATTATGCTTGTGTATAGGCATCGGGTAAATTTGTGTTGCTTGGTTGTTATCTTTGTCGTAGAATATATATGTATACCATTCTCGAGTGAATTCTCCTTTGTAAACAGAATAACCGAACCGAACTAATTTGGTTTGGGTATCTATTGAATTCAATTCGGATTTGGTTTTAACATTTAGATCCATTTCAGTTTTCGGATAATTCAGTTCAATTCGATTATTAAACTGAACCGACCCATGCCTACCCCTAGGTCTCACACCAAATGTGACACGACTCAAGCAGCCAACTCCAACTGTGACTCGCCCCAGCCGCAGCAAACCTAGTAGGTCTGAGTCCACATGTCAAATGTGGCACCCGAACCCATTCAAACGCACAGATGCGAGCCGCCTTTTGAGCTCGTCCTAGCCCCAACCAGAGTGCGCCTTAGCCTGTCTTAGCTCTGCACTTCTCTGCCCAGCCACGGGGATTCAGCAAAAATCGGCCTAGAAGACGCGGTGCAAGTTCGGCCAGAATTCAAGCCGCCAGTCCAGGGTTTTCTGGCGAGCTTGAAGCTTCCAACTATGAACCTGCTCCAACTGGGGTAGCGGTGGATCCAAGATTTCTACTGGTAGTTTTCCTCCATAGAAAACCCACCATTGAAAATCGTCGTTTTGGACAACAATGCTCCGACACCCAACTATCACCGCCCTTCCACCTGATCAGAAGTTTACAGCAATCGACTACTCGACCTGTTCTCAAAAGACCTAGCCTCCATCTTTCACCACCTGACGTCTCTCTTGCGTGGAGCACCTTACCTGCACCACACTCTCGTCTCTCTCACTATAGACGAACACACACTCAAGATCATGATGGGTTGGGAGAAAGGAGAAGGAGACGATGAAGTTTATTTCCAAATGGTTGAATTCTATTCAAAAGGGCTTCCTCATTACATGACCTCAATAGAGGTTTATATACTTCAATCAAATGAAAATGGATCATACTGAACTAAACCAGATCCCAATGATCCATTCCAACCCAACCCAAACAGAAATTCGAATGTGAACAAATAGAACCGGATCCTAAGCATCTAACCCAAAGACAAGCAAATGATCCTAAACAAAACCAAGTATGGAGGTAAACCCCAACGCATTCGAACCCCACACCAGGTGCAGCGTGCGAATGTGAAACCCTCGAAAGGCACACGGTGACAGAGTGTCACCTCCCCAACTCTATCTATGATATGGTACTGCCAAAATGAGTGCCAAACATGCAAACGATAAACTAGATATGGATACCCGTAGTGTTCATCTGGTTAGGGTTGAAGAACTGTATCATATCTAAGTTAATACTTTAATTTGTTTTTCAAATGTTATCAATTGCGAATTTGAGTCCGAATGTTCTTATCCCTCCTTCCTTTATTTTAAAGGAAACCGGATGTTAATAGTTGGTTCATTAAGATTTACCAAATCATAATACTGATCCAAGCCAACCCAAATTTCCGACCCAAATCTGATCTATTACCATTCCTAATAGCATATTCTGAATCCAGCACATCAGAATTCCTGATTATCATTATTCATACTAATTGGAGAAAACATGGAAATATTTACAATGTCGATATCAGCGCCTTGGCCTCCTTTCCGGATTGTGCATCCTCACACCCACATAGTCCTATCTAAATAAAAAACATGTCAAAATTAGACCAAGATAGAGACAGATTATTATCAAGAAACATGCCAATGATAAGTCTAAATGTCCTTGCAAAAGAGTGAAGGATGCCAACATAGAACAGAAAAGAAGTCAGGGAGAGCATATACTATGGTTAAGATTGCCCACACAATCGCGTTGAGGAAAGAATACAAATACAAAAATGGTGTCTTAACAAAACAGAGCGCTAGCCAAGATGCTTTGTGAGGTGAAGGAGAATTAGGGTGTGTTAGCACTGTACAGTTACAGCAACTGAGACCTAAAGGGTAGACTCAAATATTGTTACATAAACATGGTTATCATACACTGCCTGAAATCAAATGAGGGGTCTGCATAATTCCTACCAAGGCCATATAATCAAGTATCACTTCTCGGAGGAACTTGTCCCTGGTCGGTATTTGTCTGAGTGGTACTTGTTTCATACTCAGAAAGCAAATCCATGAACTCGTTAAGCAGGCGCTGCACTTTCCGGCTTGATGCCATTGCTGGAAGGATATCTTCTCTCAGGAGCTTGTGCTTTTTCATACCCTGCATGTAACAACATCCAAAAGCTAATACCGAAAGCAAGCCTTTTTGCACACTAGGTGGGAAGCTGGTATATCTACCATCCATACATTTGCAACATCTTTTTGGGAGTGCTTCAGCATCCATGTACTAACTGATGGATATATAAAATATGCATTACATATATATATCTATATATATATATATATATATATATAGAGAGAGAGAGAGAGAGGGAGGGAGAGAGAACAATAGTAATATATGCAGTCTTAGTCTTACAAGAACAGAAGGGTCCCATGCGGGATTTTGAGAAGCAGAAGATCCGACCATGCCTATTGGAGGACCAAGGAATGTCTCACAGACTTCTCTCAAGCGTGACTCATCCGCTTCCCTGATGGAAAAAAAAGTCGTCAAGAATGATCAGGATCTTAGTGACTGATGTAACTTTAAGAGACAACTTTTTAGTTTTGTAAATTTTGGTTTGCACACTTTCTTTAGGGGGACAATTTTTGTTAAATATGACCAAATACAAGAATACTGGTGGCTATACCTTCATTTTCTTTATTGATGGAAGGTGGCGATTCCCTGATAATTTTAACTGTTTGTCGCAAAGAGTTGCTAAACAAACTATTAGGCAGAAAATTGAGTAATTCACCTACTTCCTTGTTTTCTGATTTCTAGAAGATTCATGCACTTGAGCATAGGCAGATGCATACATACAAGCACATTGTGCAAGCAGTGTGAAAAGATCAAGTACCTGGCCAGAAACCGGATGTAGGAGAGAAGGCATTGACGATACTCATTAGGTGATTTCAAAATCAAGGATGATTCAAGCTGAGCCTCCAAATGCGCCCTGGTCTGCACCCCATCATCAGTCAAAGTCCTACCACAACCACACAAAAATGCCCAATATTCTTTAAACCATTAGAGAAGATAAATATCAGATCCTGGATAGAAAATAAATAGTGGAGCAATGCCAACCAGTCTGTATTGGACATGCTGAAACTAAAGTGCAATAAAATAAAAACGCTAGCATGACCTCAAAGGAAACATGGCCTTCTGAAAATAGAAACCAAAGGGCTACAATGTGGGCCAAAAAGGAGTGAACCATCTACTGCAAGAGACAATTCGATGGGAATGATGCAATACCTACAAATAAGTACTTTTGTGCTAATCCTACAAGATCCTAAAAGTCTAACTGGATTTAGCACATTAGCTAACAAAGGATTCTGTCATTTAGAAAATGTCAGCAAGATCTAAGAGGTCACTTAAGAAAAAGATATAAAAGGTTGGACAAAGCAGTATCAGATACGGATACCTATTCCAGCCAGGTTTTCTTGCCAAGAATTTCCCAATATCAACTTGCAATCCAGCAAGTTCATCAACTTGCCCCAGGTTCAAGGAACTTGCAAAATTTGATGCAGGAAAGCAATCATCAGCAATCCGCACCCAGCAGCAGAGGTTCAAATCAAACAGAAAAGCTTGACGAGTTGCTAAAACAACCAAAGGTGACCCTGATCTTGAAAATCTTGCAGATATGATTTTGATTGAGCCTGAAACAATTCTGACGATATGAATAATCAAGTGCAACAATTTAATAGAAAGTTTTCATCAGAAAAATATCTAGGTTTACATGGGTAAAGAAATTAGGGAACATAAGTGATATACTTGCATTGGAAGAACTAGAAGACTAGTGGAAATCTAACCTGTATCCTTTGCAGATGAATCATCTTTGGAAGTAAAAAGAGGATCCAGTGAATCATGCACAAGGCAGATCCTACTGAAAAGATCCCAAACATAAAGCAATCCCTTTTTTGTGACTAGCAGCAGTTTCCAGCCCTCATCACAGTCAACAAAAATTGCTGCAGATCCGATCATTATGGTTGGCATTGCTCTTCTTCCACACTTGGTGTAAACCTTCAAAAATAGACAAATAAAACAGCATAATTACCATACACAATCAACACTAACATGTAACAAGGACACAAGATTGAGCAATGGTCTTCCTCCACACGTAAGGTAACTTTCAGAAGGTGGAGACGAGAATGCAAATAATGGTAAAGATGCACAAAGTCCGTACTTCAATTAATGCACTCATCAATGTAAAAATAACATTTTTAAAGACATGATGTCCAGCAATGAGGCCAGGAAGCTCTATGAACCTACTGATAAGTGATTAATCTAGTATGGAAAATAATGTAGATGATATTTCCCATTTGAGCTCTATTTTCTTTTCCTTCTAAGATGAGCTTTGACAGTATCCAAAATCAAACCAGGATCTAAATGAATGTACTCTTGCATTCTTGAAGAAAAAAGATACAAAATGCAGACCACATAAAGAAAAGGGAAGATGATACGCAAAATGTCATGATACCTGCAAGCAGCCATCTTCTGTACCGACAGCCCAGAAATTAGCGTTGCCAGCCAAGACAGTTACCTTCCCTGACAACCTGTCAGACCAGAGGGTGGCAACTCCTTTGGAACACGAAACTTCAGTTTCCTTTGGCGTGAATGTATTCCCTACCCCATACACTTCATTTAAAACCCGTTCAAGAGGCTTGGCCTCCAAGCAGAGTGCACTGCTGTCATCACCATTTTTCTTATCAAAGACACAGATTGAAATGATGCCTTTAGATATCTGTGAACTTGGCATTTGCACAAAGCCTGCACGGTCAATATTAATTTTTCCAACATTGGTATCTGAAGCTGGAACTTTCTCAAAAACCAGGCTTTCAGTAATGCTTGCTCTTGCAGTTACTCCATTACGCTCTCTGTGGCAGCACCGTCCAGCAAGATCATTTGTTCCAAGGCCTCCAGCAGAAGGCCTCTTAAAGGTGACTTCCTTAGTTCCAGCATCAACAGAAACGGCTCCATTATCATCCCTTTTTGGGTCTGAAGCTGGGAGGAGTCCATCTAGTGAAGCTGCTGAGGCAACGCCTGATATATTATCCTGATGCACTGGTACACCAACTGCTTCAGGAATAATTCTTTTTCGACCATCAGGTCGTCTATATTCTCTCTGTTTTACTGGACTAGTCCGAGTAGCAGATTGGTTTAAGCCACCACTACCACCAGAATTGAAACCACCAACAGCAACATCACTAGAAGTTTCATTTTTCTTCTCATCTTCAGCAGGTGCATAAGAAACCTTAGCATGAGGTTGGCCAGTGATAGACTTCTCAGCATCCATAGAAGGTTTTACAGTCTGGTTCAGATCAGGTATAGCAGCACCCTTTTTTGCAGCAGATAGTTCAACAGATGCTGCTTCCAGCAACAACTGTGCAGGACTTTCTGCTAAACTTATCTGCCTCCCTCTTACATCACCGTATCTACTCCTTTTCAATTTATCCAACTCAGCATCTGTCAACCTCTGGCCAAGTTCTTTAACCTCAAAGTGAAACGTGGCTATAGTACCATCCAAGGAGCAGGCAAAAAGTGCATAACCATCTGGACTCCTATTTCAACAGAAACAATGATAATCAGGTAATAGAGGAGAACAGTATATGTCAAATGAAACCGTGATGGATAGATACGAAAAAGGAAGTCAATTGAAACCCGAGAAAAGGGAACATAACTTGCAAAACATTTGACAAATTGACAAAAAAATCCAAAATGATGTATTTGTTCACATAAGGCATCGTGACAGATGGCAACTATTTTGCAGTCTCATCAACTAGAAAAGGTCTGCCACAATCGTGAACCTATTCTCATGAAGAGGCACAACCATCAGTCCGAAACAAAAAAGTCACCAGACCATGGACAGACTCAAGTGACTTTGTGCAATCATAAAATTCAGGAAGCTAAACCCTTTCCCATGTTTTGATTCATAAGTGCTAGTCTAGCTAGAAGGAGACTAAAAGTCTAAAACAATGATTCATCTGTCAAATCAAAAAGCAGCCTTTGAAAAGTTACAATGCAATATGTGCTGTAAAATACATATATATGCAGAAAATCATCTTACCAGGATAAATCAACCACACTTTGAGTGAAATAGTGTTTTGCAACAAAAAGTGGTCGAGGGCTTGATGTAGTCCACACCGTAATAGTGCAGTCCTGACTCCCAACGGCAATCACGTTATAAGGTACTAATTCTTTAGAAGTGGAATTTGTCGCTGGTTCTCTTTCTGCGGATTCAGATGCACCATTTGACCAACCAATTGATTCAGCCCTTGGTTCTGGACCATTAGCACAAGTCTTCCGGAACATAGAATGATTGAACTTGACGGCGACAACTGGTGCATTGTGACCAAGAAAATCAAAGGTAGCAGACCAATAACCTCTTTCTAACACTGGTGCAGAGTGTCGGGGCTTTTGAAACCCATGTGTGGTTGTGATAAAGTGCCCACAAGGGGACCATCCAAGTCGTCTAAAGAATGTTGATCCCACCTTACGAGATTGTAAACAATCAAGCGTAAGAAAGGGATAAAAGAACAAAATAAAGCACATGTGAAAAAGAACCATTATAAAAGGATACCAGAAACCAAAAATGAAAGAAGAAAGAGAATCATAACATACAGATTTTCCCCAGTGGCCTTCAGTTCTATGCTCAATGCTCCAGTCACTAGTCCTCCAGATAATGACAGTCTTGTCATCTGACTGACTCGCAAGAAAGGAGCCAATAGGATCCCAAGAAATTCCTTTCACTAAGCTTGAATGTCCTCTTAAAACAGCTGTGCAGATACCATTGTTCATATTCCATATGTGAACAGTATTATCTAAACTACAGCTAGCCAATATTGAATCATCAGGAGACCAACTGAGATCCACCTACTTCAAGCACATAAAACAAGCACCTCGGTTAGATAGCATATCAGGCCACATCAAAATTCAAGGTTTATTGGAAATGGAAACCTTTACATGAAGAAACACCTCAACGTAACAACAAAAGATAATAAATTTAGAAGTTAATTACCACATCAGCAGTATGACCTCGGAGGGTCATCACAACCTTCCAATTTTCAACATCTGGGGGCTCCCCACTGCCAAATTCAGTGGTTCCAGCACCAGGTTTCCGCTCATGAATGAGAATCACTTGATCATCAGAACCTGATGCCACATAGCGTCCATGTTTTGCCCACCTTACACAATTTACAGACCCAAAATGATCACGAAGTGTAGCCAGCAATAATGGTGCTGATTGATCAAGTTCAGCATCCTTGGATACATACTTCATATCCCATATGCGAACCTTCACCAAAAAATAACCATTCCAAAAGGTATTAGTATAGAAAGCAGCACTTCATGTGGGAGGCTTTTTGTTTATGATCATGAAAATTAGATAAATGCATAAATGCAAATGCTACAGTTGAGAGGGAAAAGAAACACTAAGAAATGGTTTATGGTATGCTCCAGTATCTTTATCAACTTTATTTTGCAAATATTGAAATTTGATTACTATTCACTACCACCACCAAATATCTGAAAAAGGAACAATGACTTTTGGGAAACCGTTTTGGTGTAAAAAACAGGCAGAGAGAACAACTCCCAACGTTAAAATTACATCAGAAGATTATAAAGAATAATATCACTTAAAAAGAACACATTTCACAAAGCAGATTAACAAGCAGAACCTACCACCGAAACAAATGAAATTCATTGACTGACACAAACACTGAGATGGTTTTGGGAATGCAAAGAATTTCCACATCTCAACACCTCTATATAGGCGCTGGTACCAGTTTTTGGCAATAAAACTGATGAGAGAAAGGTTTTAATTTGTAAAAACCAAGACGATTCCCAAGCATGTTTCCAATTGGTGGCCGTACAAGCGTCACAAAACCAGAATCCCTACCATAGTTTTTGGGGTCTCAAAAACAGCCTTAGGGATCCCAAACATAACCACACGAGCACACCTTCTGAATATGAATAACCCGAGTTATATTTGAAAAAATAGAACAGGGATTTGATAATAACCTCGCTCCAAGACCAGATAATCCGTCAAAATCCCATCCGACCAAACCAAAGATAGCAGACGCCATACTCAGGTTCA
The DNA here is from genome assembly GCA_036023115.1 of Brasenia schreberi. Lineage (NCBI taxonomy): Eukaryota > Viridiplantae > Streptophyta > Magnoliopsida > Nymphaeales > Cabombaceae > Brasenia > Brasenia schreberi. The sequence continues at coordinate 21,855,419 of JAYKKT010000066.1, forward strand.
ATGATGATAATATCCATATCTAGTATGCTCATTACAAAATACCACATCAGAGATGCATCCCATTTAGTAGAACAGAACAAAGAAGAAAGCATCAAAAGGAACAGATTCAAATAGCGTAAGATCAGCCACCTATCCAACAAAGTAAAATGTGTGTATATGCGTCTGTGTATGTGTGTGTGTGAGAGAGAGATGCCGCACTGTCATTAAGCAAAATCCTGCTCTAAGTAACTCAGTGAAACAGAAATGGAGTAAAAGAAAAAAATTGAGCCCAAATTGTGCTCACTAAGCAATACGATGAAAGAAAGACACAATGTCACTAAAACCATGAAAGATCATGGTATGGAGAGAAAACTCACCTTATGATCTCCTCCTGCGGTAGCAAAACGGAGGCCGCCCGGTTGAATGTCAATTGAGAATATTTGCAAGCCTCCATGTTTGACCCATCCCGGCTTCTCAGTAATCATCTCTCTCTCACTTCAAATTCTTACGCTTTGCCTTCTTCCACAGCTCACAAATGAAGTTACTCCTGTCGCACAAGCCAATACTTCAAGTCTCCAAAACAAGCAGCTTCTAGCTAAACTCCATAACACACATTCGATCTAGAAACGTTAAAAATGCAATCTTTGCAAAAGATATTACCGGAAGACCAACTTCAGAAAAGAAGTAAAAACCAGAAAAACAGAGAATTCTCTGGGCAAGATGGTGATGTAGGTAACGGGGAAAGACGTCCTGAAAAAGAAAATAAATGTTAAAACATGTAAAACGCGGGCTTTTTGTTTTACAGATACCTCCAACCAAAGGATAGTGGGCAAAAACCCTAGTTTAATTTGAAGTGAAAGGCAACAATCAACCCTATTCTGAAGAAATCAAAACCACCGTTCAAGCTCAAAGGGGTTTCAGAAACAGAGACAAATTGCAATGTAAGAGATGAAGGAGGATGAATAAGGATTGAATAGTGAACCACCCATCACTTCTTTTGTGATGAGCAACACAACGCAATGGCAGACAACAAGAACAAGGCTACATCATTCATTAGATACACATTTTTATGGTACACCAGAAAAGAAAAGATAGGTACAAAGGAACTTTACCTCGGAGCTAAAATTATCAGAGTGATGGACCCGTCCTCCTTGACCCGCATCAGAGATTAGAACAAACCCCTTATCCAATTTCAGACTCTTACTGTTCTTTATTTTCTCACCAAAGAACAAGCCGGAAACCCTAGCTAGACAAAGCATTTATGTCTCATGATGAAAAGTGCAGGCCTGCATTTCCTTTTGCATCTTTCCCCTTTAGCTGTTTTAGGGTACTAAACTCTCACGACAAACGTCCATGAGTCTCGGTTAAATGCAGGCACGAATATGTGGTCAAAATCTATAAGAGACATGCTGGGCTTCGTACCTTGAATTACTTAGCAATATTGAACCATACTTGGAACAGTGCAAAGCTTGAATCGAACTCTGAACATTCCAAAGATCCACTGATGGAGGCCGAAGCAGGAAGCATGCCCCGAGTATTGAACTCGTGACTTTCAAATGAGTATTGGTAGACCTGCTGGACTTGTCAGTTTCAAACCGATGGTTTCGGTGGAACCAAAACCAGTAACCAGAAAGAAATAGGCTCCCTTTGGATTCGCTTCCAGTTCTGAGTACACTGGTTCCAGCTTCGCCTTCAAATTGGCTCCAGTTCCTGTTTGGAAAATAAGGTGGAATTTTAAAACTGAACAAAAGGTACTTGGAACTGGCAGTTTAGATCATTGGTTCTGGTTCCAGTTCTTCGATAGGTAGAACTAGAATCTCACCTAGGGCATCCCCAATAACAGTTCAGTTACGGTTCTGTTCCGACTCCCATTTCATTATGCAGGTGGCTTCAGTTCCAGTTCAACCTGCTTGTCGGACTGCGTCAGAACTGGGCAGGTCTCGAGTTTGGTTTTCACTTTCACGCCTTAAACAGAAATCTCGGTTCCGGTTACACGGATTCTTTGTTTCCAAAGAGGCGTATCATAATTTGTAAAATTCATAGTTGATAAGTCCGACAAAGTTTTACATTGACTGCTGAAAGGGCTTGGGACCGGTCATGCAAGGATAATCCCTTATATGGGTGGAGTAATGGGTTCAAATAATGATAATGATAAAAAATTATGTATATTTTTCATGCTTCAAACATCAAAATAAAATTAAGCAAGCATATATCTTTATGGGATGCTATCATCATTTTTTATAATAAGGAGGATGAACATGGAATTCTTCTAGGTGGCTTGGACACAATAGTGAACTTTGGAAATCTTTTGGGGTGAGATATTTGAATTTCATGTTCACAAACTACTTATATTTTTCTATATACACAGTAGGCCTAAGAATTTTTATATTTCAGGCACCTCGCTCTAAAATGGCTCTGCCACTGCTTGGACACCCATTCCCATTATATGCACAAAAATATTTTCTACTAGCCCTTCAATTTTGGCCTATTTCTTGGTTTAGCAATTGATTCAGAAAAAATAGCGATTGCCCTCTTTTGATAGATTTTTTTGTCTTTACTGTCTTCTGAACTGTCAACTTTTCTCTCACTGATCAAAAGAAGCCATTTCCCTTCATTTCCATTGAGGGTGGCATCGGTTGGACTAAAATTAGATGTTTCCTCAGACTTTGTTAGAATTGAGAACGTTTGGCCTCCCAAGAGGAGAACCTTCTTCTGGGCTTTCGATACCCTTTAACTTAGTTTGGCCACCGGATTTGCTTGAGAAATTTTAATTCAATATTATACCATATTTGAATTCAGAAGCAGAAGCAGAGATTTTGAATATAGTTTGTGTTTACGCATCCCAAGTAGGCCTAGAAGATAGTATAAAGACAACTTTTTGGAAAGAGTTAGATAAAGTGATTCAAAGGATTCTACAAAGGGAGATTTTAGGAGGAGACTTAAATGAACATGTCGGTAAAGATGCATTATGATATCAAGGTATTCATGGAAACTTTGGTTTTGGGGATATAAATGAGAAAGGTAGGGAGATTTTAAATATTGCCATGGCATTTGATCTCTTTATAGTCAAAACAATCTTCAAAAAATGAGATGAACATTTAATTACTTATAAGAGTGGGTTATCACAAACACAAATTGATTACTTTATTTGTAGAAAAAAGATAGAGTATGTTATAAAGATTGCAAGGTAATTCCAGAAGAAAGTTTAACCACCCAATATCGACTTTTAGTTATAGATGTACAAATAAAAAAATGAACAAAGAAGAAAAGAGTGCATCAAGCTATTTGGACTAAATGGTGAAACCTCAAAAGCGAGAACGAAGATATATTTAAACAGAAAGTCCTTCAGAGAGATGCTTGGAATTATGCTGGTACACCTTGTGATATGTGGAACAATATGGCTATACATATTAGGAAAGTGGCGGAAGATGTATTAGGTGAATCTAAGGTAGGTGTACCAACACAAAAAAAAGTTTGGTTGTGGAGTGAAGTAGTACAAAATAAAATCAAGGAAAAGAGGGCATGTTACAAATTACATTATACTAAGAAAACTAGTGAAACTTTAGAAGCTTATACGAAAGCAAAGAAGAAAGCGAAAAAGGTTGTTAGTGAAACCAAAGCTAAAATTTGAGAGGATTTATATAAAAAACTCAACTTAAAAGAGGGTGAAAGGCATATTTTTAGGATAACTACGGTTAGAGATAAGAAAATTAAAGATCTTCATTATGTTAGATGCATAAGGACGAGGATGAAAAAAATCTAGTGACAAATGATGATATAAGAAATATATAGAAAAAACTATTTTTATAAGCTTTTTAATGAAAATAAAGATGTTAGTATTAGCTTAGGAGAGTTAACCAAATTAAAAAAGTATATAAACCATAATTTCTACCGACGTATTCAAAAGAATGAAGTCAAAGAGGCTCTTAAACATATGAAGGGTGGTAAATCGGTAGGACCATATAATATTCCTATAGAAGTTTGGAAAATACTAGGAGAAATAGGAATAACTTAGCTCAAAAGACTATTTAATGAAATATAAAAAAACCAAAAGATGCCTGGGGAATGGAGAGCAAGTACACTTATACTCATATATAAAAACAAGGAAGACATTCAAAATTGTGATAATTATCGATGTATCAAGTTAATGAGCCATACTATGAAATTGTAGAAAAGAATTATCGAACGTAGTTTAAGATAAGTATCAAGTACAACAGAGAACCAATTTGGATTCATGCTAGGCAAATTTAATGTTGAAGCGATTCACCTTTTGAGACGTCTTATGAAATATTTTAGAGCAAAAAAGAAAAACCTTCACGTGATATTTATTGATGTAGAAAAAACTTACGATTTATCTTAAGTTTACTGTTAGCGAACTGTTAGTAAAGAAAAAGCTAAAATTTGGGAGGATTTATATAAAAAAACTCAACTCAAAAGAGGGTGAAGAGATATTTTTAAGATAGTTAGGGTTAGAGATAAGAAAACTAAAGATCTTAATTTTGTTACATGCATCAAAGACGAGGATTAAAAAATTCTAGTAGCAAATGATGATATAAGAAATAGATGAAAAAACTATTTTTATAAGCTTTTTAATGAAAATAAAGATGTTAGTATTAGCTTAGGAGAGTTAACCAAATCATAAAAGTACATAAACCACAATTTCTACCGACGTATTCAAAAGAATGAAGTCAAAGAGGCTCTTAAACATATAAAGGATGGTAAATCGATAGGAGCAGATAATATTCCTATTCAAGTTTGGAAAATACTAAGAGAAATAGGAAGCACTTGGCTCAAAAGACTATTTAATGAAATATAAAAAGACCAAAATATGTCCGAGGAATGGAGAGCAAGCACACTTATACCCATATATAAAAACAAGAGAGACATTCAAAATTGTGTGAATTATTGATGTATAAAGTTAATGAGCCATACTATCAAATTGTGGAAAAGAATTATCAAATGTAGGTTAAGATAAGTATCAAGTACAATAGAGAATCAATTTGGATTCATGCCAGGCAAATTTACTGTTGAAGCGATTCACCTTTTGAGACGTCTTATTGAATATTTTAGAGCAAAAAAGAAAGACCTTTACATGATATTTATTGATCTAGAAAAAACTTACGATAATGTACTAAGGGAGGTTCTTTAGAGAACATTAAAAAAAAGAGGTATCCCATTGACATACATTAACCTTATAAGAGACATGTACGATAGTGGAAAAACATGTGTGAGGAGTCATTAAGGAATGACAAACTTCTTTGAAGTTAATATTGGGTTACATTAAGGATCAACTTTAAGTCCATACTTATTTATAATGGTGATTGATGAGTTAACAAAACGTGTTCAAGATGAAGTGCCTTGGTATATGTTATTTGGAGATGACATTGTGTTAGTGGAAGAGTCTAAGAAAAAAGTTAATAGAAAATTGGAACTATGGAGAGAAGCATTAGAAAGCAAATGCCTCTCACTTGGTAGAACAAAGACAAAATATATGGAATGTAAGTTTGATCATTTGGTTACTTCAGAGGACATAAAAATTAAAATTGACACACATTACATCCCTCAAAAAGGAAAGTTTTAAATACCTAGAGTCAATTTTTGAGAGTGATGGAAGAATTGATGGAGATGTTATGCACAAAATTAATGCTGGTTGGTTAAAATGGAGAGGAGCATCAGGTATTCTTTGTGATAAAAAAATATTATTAAAGTTAAAAGGTAAATATTATAGAGCAATAATTAGACCTACCATGTTTTATGGTTTTGAGTCTTGGGTACTTAACCATCAACATGTACAAAAGATGTCTATAATAGAAATAAAGATGTTGAGATGGATGAGTGGTCATACAGGAAAAAACCGTATATATAATGAGGTTATTAGAAACAAATTAGGAGTGACACCAATAGAGGATAAAATGATAGAATATCATTTAAGATGGTTTGAATATATAGAAAGAAGATCAAAAGAAGAACCTTCAAGAATGTATGAAAAACTAAATTTAGAAAGTATTAAAAGATATGGAGAACGACCTCAAAAGTGTTGGAAAGAAACAATAAAGAATTATCTAGTTTATTGTGAGTTAACGGGTAGCATTAGACATGATAGAGCTTTGTGGAAATAAAAAATTCATGTAGTATGGGAAAAGGCTTAGTTATTGTTGTATTTGAATTCAGAACGACATGGAGTCAGAATCACTTATGTTGTAATTGACCCCTGTTCATATAACAAAGAAAAGAACAATTAAAAAGAAAAATGAATTATAAAAAGGTCGTATTTCACAAGCCACTCTGAAAAAGAAAAGCCTTCCCCATCAATGCGTGAAAGTCGCTCTCATCAACACCACCACCTCTTTTTCAAACCCACCCTCCCCACTTGACCAACAACAGCAACAACAACTCTCCTAATGCTCTAATAGATCACAAGAAGATAAACTTATAAAAACCAACAAGAAGATAAACTTATAAAAACCAACAAAAGAACACGCTTGAAGATTGACTTCAAGTTGAAGATCGATGAAGAAATCATCTCAGCTTTGTTGGTTCTTCTCTTACGCCGTGGTGATTTTCACGATGGCGGTTCTCTGTCTGGGTACTGAGCAGATGAGCAGCTTGATGAAGAAGGACGAGATGAGGACGACGTTTCTTCCCCACCCTGAAGAGCATGTTTGCGAGGAGATTTACGTGGTGAAAGACGGGGAGACTCTGCATACCATTAGTGACAAGTGTGACGACCCCTTCATTGTGGAGGAGAACCCCCATATTCATGATCCTGTTGATGTCTTTCCTGGCTTGGTCATCAAGATTACCCCCTTCGGTTCTAGACTCCATAGATGATCTCCTTCTCTGTTCTCTTTTATTTTATATAGGTTAGATTTCTTTATATAGCTTCAACGATAAAACAAATGGTCTTGAACAACATTCATTTAAATGGGTCGGAAAGGGAGCTTTTCTTTTTGGTTTGGTCCCTGCTCTTTAATACCATAAATGGTAAATGGTCAAGCAGAAATATAGGAGAATATTTTTTTTAGTTTAGAAATCTTTCTTGTTCGTTGTGGTGTTTGTGTTGCGTTGAGAGGTTGATCTTATAGAAGGACGAACTGCCTTGCAAGAGAATAGAGTGCTTTTCCATGTAGGAATTACAAGGACTGTACCAAAAGCTGGAAAAGAGAATTTTTTTCCGGTACCAGGAAACGAGAATATTACACAGGACTTTTCCTGCCGGCCGGCAGTTTCTTTTTAATTTCTTTGAACTCCTGGTGCAGTCTATTGGCAAATATCAAAACAAGCAAATTGCAATCCTGACGTTTTGGGGGAAAATGAGACTAACCAATTAAGTTTAATCAAAGAAGAAGACTAATACATATCCTACTGGCTATAATTGACTACGCCCTAGCATAATCAGAGGGAGAGGAATACACACAGAGCTATTCAGTCAGGATGACTGGATCATTGAATACGGAATAACGTCATGCACGCGAAGCGATAAACCAAATTCTGATGAGCAAAGTCAATCAAACAATAGAAGTAAACTACTCGAATAAATACATACACGAGCATATGCATATAGTTCACAAGGAGGACCGGCGGTTCAGTACAATGAACACACCAATCTCTAAGTAATCCACCATAGCCAGTGAGGCAAGGATTTTCCTTACTTGAACCATTGCTATTTATATTCACCCCTTGTTCATATCGAGGATCCATTTAAATCTGTAAGTAGTGCTTTTGCAAGATGACGGGTTTCGAATAGTAGTTTGTTCTTCTATTATTGTCACTGTAAGATTTTATATTTTTTAGTTTAGGAGACTATTGTTGCTTTACGGAGCTCCTTTTTCCTCCTTTTATGAATGAAGATCTTATTCGAGTGGAAGGCAAAAAGAGGATAGGTCCATTTAATGTCTGTTCTCATTCCTTCTGGCTGCCCACTTTTGCATGCCGAGTTGCTGCTGGTGCCTCGCCCTGCTCACCGAACTTAAATATAATCGACAATGTAGAACACTTAAGACGCAGACTTCCACGGAAAAGAACTCCATTTATCATAAAATGCTCTGTCATCTGAATGCACGTAAACCACTTTCGAAATGTTTCCAACAGGAAATAGTTTTCATATTCTATGTGAAACAGTAGCAAGACAAACTTATGAGTTCAAGTAGCTGCATTCCTTTAGAAAATCTCTATGAGAAAAGTTAATATTAGCCAGGAAAATAACGAAGAAAACTCTCCCCCAGCTAGTAGGTCATTGAACAATTAAAAGGTGGGCGCCAAGATTCTAAGGGTTGAATAAGCGACGCCAATTGATGATGGCTTTGGATTTTAGCACAGAACGCATCTTTTGCAGGTGTTGACATCAAAGACGCCACTTGGCCAACCACTTAATCAATTGGCAATAATCGCATATATACGTTGATATCAATGCCAAACTCACACCGATCCTTTTAAACTAAGTCAAACCTCATGAAAGAAGCCAGCTTTTCAAAGTTGAGTGGCGGCAGAACAATAATTTCTTAAATAGTTCTCTCAATAAGTTAAGGTTATCATCTCTGGCTATGTCTCATCCAGAGTTCGTACACTTATACAACAATAATAACTAAGCCTTTTTCCATCGGCTACATCGATTCTTAACTCAATGTAAATTAGATCATTCTTTTCACACTTTTGTGGTCGTCCTCTTTTCACAATCTAGTTTTTTTTTATCTTCTTATTGGAGCATCCTTTGGTTATCTTTGTTCAAACCATCTTAAACTATTTTCTCTTATTTTATCCTCTATTGGTGCTACTCTCAATTTGTTTCTAATAACCTCATTATGTATACGATTTTTTCTTGTGTGACCATTCATTCATCTCAACATCTTCATTTCTGCTAAAGACATCTTTTGCACATGTTGATGATTAACTAACCTACTCAGATCCATAAAACATAGAAGGTCTAATTGTTGCTTTATAATATTTACCTTTCAACTTTAATGGTATATTCTTATCGAATATCTGATGCTCTCTCCATTTTAACCAAGACATTAATTATATGTGTAACATCTCCATCAATTTTTTCATCACTTTGAAAAATTGACCCTAGGTATTTAAAACTTTTCTTATAAGGGATGCAATGTGTGTTGATCTTAATTTACATGTCTTCTAAAGTACCAAATGATCAAACATATAATCCATATATTATGTCTTTGTTTTACTATTACTTTCCTAAGTACCATAATTTAAAACATGTATTCTTAATTTTCTTTATTTTTTCTTCCACCCACTTTGTCTTTTGTAAACGTAGAATGTGAATCTTTCTTTAAATCATATTATCTACTACCGCTATTAACTTATCGGTCAATGTTCTGATATTCTAAGTATCAATACATATCTTATTATCTAAGACTAGCTTTATTACTCTCACATCTGTCTATACTGAAAATGTGGAAGCCTTGTTGTAACTTGTTCATTATATTTGGGCGACAATGTAGTGAAACTAACTTCTTTTCCCACGTCCGTCTATGATGGGGGAATTTTTTATGCAATTAATTCACTAGATTCAAGCGAAGATGTAGATGTCATTGCTTATTTTTCACTACATTCGAGCTCGACGGTGTGTCATTAAGAAGGAATGCCCCAACGTAATGCTCATAGTTTATAGAATGCATGGTAGATAAGTCCAAAAAAGTTTTACGCTAGTTGTCGGAAGCCTAACGCAACCCTCCTCCTTTATCTGAGCTTGGGACCGATCATGCAATGGTGACCGCTTACATGGGTGGAGTTAGACTTGCATCTTGCGGGGTCTAGCATTTGACTTGGATCTTGCAAGGTCTAGCATTAATTTTGGAACCCACTTGAGAATTTTTCATGTCAATATTTATTGATTAGTTTGAATAAGAAAGTGATATTAACTTTTTTCTTTTATTTTGAATATTAAAGAAAGAAGGCTGTCATGCTTCTTTACCATACACGCCTCATGAAATCCCAAGCCACAAAGATCCCTACGTTCAAAAGGATTTCCAATTGCTTAAGAATTTGCAGATGAAGATGGTTTTGAGTACTGATGCAAATTTATGCTCCATAAGAATTTAAAAGACCATGGCAGAAGTTAGTTTCACTAAAATAAAGGACATTTGGGTGCACAGCTGATGAGTGTGGTGCTCTATTATCATTCCCATTCAATACTTGTCAAGTAAATATTGTTGAAGGCGTGATTGTATGATTGAACCATCGTGAGCCCAGATTGGTAAAAGGAACCTCACACTTACAAGTTCAGCCTTTTATGAATACATGCACACACACAGACACATTTCCACCCTGAAAACATTAGACACGCTGTGTAGGTCTAGAAGAGATGGATGATGAGCAATATAAAGGAAGCCGGGGAATGCTTAAAAGGTATTGGAACGAGATCATAATTGCCAGACTCAATCCAGACTTAGTCTAGTAGGGTTCCACGGCCCAAACTATGTTAACCCTAATAAAATTGATGTCCCACCTTGGTTTCTTTAATCGATCAAAGTATGATTTGTACAAGAAATCACAAGAAGTTTACATTGAGCAGAAACACATGCAAATCCGTCATGTAGCTTTCTTGGTAGGGTTCACTAAGACATGAAAATATTGTTTAGGTTGATAGAAATGCATTTTATAATCCTCTGCTAGCTGGCCTCGAACAAAACCAGAACTAAATCTGTGCGATGAAAGTTGACGCACACCTCCATGTGTGGTTGGTGAAAATGAGAACGTAACACTCAGTGCTAATTAAACAATAAGTTTTAGAATAACTTCTTCAATTGTCTCTCGCCTATATATTCTCGTTGAGTATTAAAGTTTTAGGCAGTCCAAGTTTCAGAGTCTCTCTCTCTCTCTCTCTCTCTCTCTCTCTCTCTCTCTCTCTCTCTCTCTCTCTCTCTCTCTCTCTCTCTCTCTCTCTCTCTCTCTCTCAAAGTACCTATAATCATGGAATTAGCACTATATTTGTTAGCGTGCGCCATGGTTTTCATATATCCCTTGCTTGTTCTAGTAATGTATCATGTTTCCTTCTCGAGCGTGCCACTCAGCACATTCGATCCATCTATCCGGAGCAACATCTTGCAACTAGGTTCGCGTTCCATGCTTGCCGCCAAGTTTGATCCTGTGATGATCGTGAGGCTACAAGGTATGAGACGTGCTGTTTTCTCATCAAGACAGATGTAGCTCGTGAGGTGTTTGCACTCACTATCATGCCGCTTGCCCGCAGAAGCAGTGAAGGTTGATGTTGGGGGTGCAGTCTTCTGTGCATAGTTGTAACTCAGTTTTCATTTTATAATCAGTACTCAAGAACTCTGTGGAGACGTTTATCTGTGATAGAGTTGCTGTAGATGGTTCTGTCGGTACTAAATTCGTATGAACATATATGTATTACAGGAATGCAGCTGCAGTGCAATTACTGAAACAAGATTTGGCTGCGTAAACCAGTTATCTGCACTAAAGTATACGATGTTGGGTCATTATCTAAGGTTCTATTTGGGAGTTGAGGATGCATTCACTTAACCGTGGATTAAGTAAATCCGCCATTTGAAGGCCATCAGATTTGTCCAGTACAGAAGTTGACTGGAGTTCCACTTAAGGATTTGGCTTCTTGCTAACCTTCAGCACATAAATGACATCAAATCTTCGACAGAGGTGAAGGTGGAGAAAGAGCCAAATCCATTCCGTTCTCCATCCATTTGTGATTCGTTAAACCCAGATAATCCATGGTGTCAATATTTACAGCTGTATCCAGCACCAACCGCTTTGTTAGCTTGTTCAATGTTACAAAGAAGATTCATGGTTTCTGTGCTTCCCTCTTTCCGGATAATTGTTAGCTTGTTCAATATTTACAGCTATATCCATGGTGTCAATATAAACAGATTATATATATATATATAGTATAATTTAAACAGTATTAAGAGTTTTTGAAAAAGTGCCTATGACAAACCTGCAAAACTATGGTCAAACGTGAATGAGCAACACAGTGGTGGGAAATACGATTTCTCTCTCTTTATATATAACATCCTGCCTATTAACATGCCTAGGCATGAGTATAATTTCAATAGTCTTATGAGTATTTTAGAAAACACAACTCCGCCCATGTAAGGGATCACCCTTGCATTCCCGATCCCAAGCCTTGATAAAGGAGGAGGGTTGTGTTAGGCTTCCGACAGCCAGCGTAAAACTTCGTCGGATTTTTACAACATGGATTACAAAAATTATGAGCATTGCTTTGGGACGTCCCCGCCTAGCGACGTGCTGCAGAGCCCGAATGCAATAAGAAGTAAGCAAAGGCCACTACATTTTCACCTGAATGGAGTGAATCAATTGCAGAGAGAGTTCCCACATCATGGATGGGTGTGGGTAAAGAAGTTAGTCCTGCTACATTGCCGCCCGAATGTAGTGAAAATTTTTCAGAGAGGGTCTCCGCATTTTCATTATGGACGGATGTGGGGGGTAAGGAAACTAGTCCTAGATAATAAGATTCGTATTGGTTCTTGGAATATCGAAACATTATCGGGTAAGCTAATGGAGGTGGTAGATACTATGATTCGGAGAAAGATTCATATTCTATGTTTACAAGAGACAAAATGGGTTGGAGAAAAAGCAAAGGAGATAGAGGATACAGGCTATAAATTATGGTACTCAGGTAAAGAAAAGGCTCGAAACGGAGTTGGTATTATCATAAATAAAGATTTAAAGGAGAGTGTAGTAGACATACAACGATATGGTGACCGAATCATGACGTTGAAATTAGTGTTAGGTGCAGAGGTTTTGAATATAGTTTGTGCTTACGCACTCCAAGTAGGACTAGAAGATAGTATAAAGACAGTTTTTTGGGAAGAGTTAGATAAGGTGTTTCAAAAGATTCCACAAAGGGAGATGATTTGTTTAGGAGGAGATTTAAATGGACATGTTGGTAAAGAGTCATTAGGATATCAAGGGATTCATGGAAACTTTGGTTTTGGGGATATAAACGAGGAAGGAAGGGAGATTTTAAATTTTTCTATGGCATTTGATCTCTTTATAGTCAATACAATCTTCAAAAAACGAGATGAACATTTAATTACTTATAAGAGTGGCTTATCACAAACACAAATTGATTACTTTATTTGTAGAAAGAAAGATAGAGCGTGTTGTAAAGATTGTAAGGTAATTCCAGGAGAAAGCTTAACCACCCAATATCGACTTTTAGTTATAGATTTATAAATAAAAAAATGGACAAAGAAGAAAAGAGTGCATCGAGTTATTCGGACTAAATGGTAGAACCTCAAAAGCGAGAAAGAAGATATATTTAAACAGAAAGTCCTTCAAGGAGATGTTTGGAATTATGTTGGCACACCCTCTGATATGTGGAATAATATGGCTATACATATTAGGAAAGTGGCGAAACATGTGTTAGGGGTATCTACGGGAGGTGTACCGGCACAAAAAGAAGCTTGGTGGTGGAGTGAAGTAGTACAAAATAAAATCAAGGCAAAGAGGGCATGTTACAAATTACATTATGCTAAGAAAACTAGTAAAACTTTAGAAGCTTATAAGAAAGCAAAGAAGGAAGCGAAAAAGGCCATTAGTGAAGCAAAAGCTAAAATTTGGGATGACTTATATAAAAAACTCAACTCAAAAGAGGGTGAAAGAGATACTTTTAGGATAGCTAGGGCTAGAGATAAGAAAACTAAAGATCTTAATTATGTTAGATGCATAAAAGACGAGGATGAAAAAATTCTAGTGGCAAATGATGATATAAGAAATAGATGAAAAAACTATTTTTATAATCTTTTTAATGAAATTAAAGATATTAGTATTAGTTTAGGAGATTTAGCCAAGTCAGAAAAGTATATAAACCACAATTTCTACCGACGTATTCAAAAGAATGAAGTCAAAGAGGCTCTTAAACATATGAAGAGTGGTAAATCGGTAGGACCAGATAATATTCCTATAGAAGTTTGGAAAATACTAGGAGAAATAGGAATCACTTGGCTCACAAGACTATTTAATGAAATATGGAAAAACCAAAAGATACCTGAGGAATGGAGAGCAAGTACACTTATACCCATATATAAGAACAAGGGAGACATTCAAAATTGTGCGAATTATCGAGGTATCAAGTTAATGAGTCATACTATGAAATTATGGGAAAGAATTATCGAATGTAGGTTAAGACAAGTATCAAGTACAACAGAGAACCAATTTGGATTTATGCTAGGCAGATCTACTATTGAAGCGATTCACCTTTTGAGACGTCTTATGGAACATTTTAGAGCAAAAAAGAAAAACCTTCGCATGATATTTATTGATCTAGAAAAAGCTTATGATAGGGTACCGAGGGAGGTTCTTTGGAGAACTTTGAAAAAAAGAGATATCCCATTGACATATATTAACCTTATAAGAGACATGTATGATGGTGCAAAAACATGTGTGAGGACTCATGAAGGAACGACAGACTTCTTTGAAGTTAATATTGGGTTACATCAAGGATCAACTTTAAGTCCATACTTATTTATAATGGTGATGGATGAGTTAACAAAACTTATTCAAGATGAAGTACCTTGGTGTATGTTATTTGCATATGACATTGTATTAGTGGAGTCTAAGGAAAAAGTTAATAGAAAATTGGAACTATGGAGGGAAACATTAGAAAGCAAAGGCCTCCAACTTAGTAGAACAAAAACGGAATATATGGAATGTAAGTTTGATCATTTGGCTACTTCAGAGGACATAGAAATTAAAATTGGCACACATTGCATTCCCCAAAAAGAAAGTTTTAAATACCTAGGGACAATTTTTCAAAGTGATGGAAGAATTGATAGAGATGTTACACATAAAATTAATGTTGGTTGGTTAAAATGGAAAGAAGCATCAGGTATTCTTTGTGATAAGAAGATACCATTAAAATTAAAAGGTAAATATTATAGAGCAACAATTAGGCCTGCCATGTTTTATGGTTCTCAGTGTTGGGTAGTTAATCATCAACATGTACAAAAGATGTCAGTGACAGAAATGAAGATGTTGAGATGGATGAGTGGTCATACAAGAAAAGACCGTATACATAATGAGGTTATTAGAAACAAATTAGGAGTGGCACCAATAGAGAATAAAATGAGAGAACATCATTTAAGATGGTTTGGACATATAGAAAGAAGATCAAAAGAAGAACCTTTAAGAAGGTTAGAAAAACTAAATTTGGAAAGTATTAAAAGAGGTAGAGGATGACCACAAAAGTGTTGGAAAGAAACAATAAAGAATGATCTAGCTTATTGGGAGTTAACTACTAACATGGCACACGATAGGGATCTGTGGAAACAAAGAATCCATGTAGCCGACCCCGTCTAGTATGGGAAAAGGCTTAGTTGTTGTTGTTGTATGAGTATTTTAAAAAACACGTAACATAGAACGTAACGGTGGGTATATACAATCTCTCTTTATATATATATATATGTATATATATAATTTCATGTTCTGGAAGTCGAGCTGTCCGAAATGAAAGCCCTCAAACTTTAGCAGATATTGGAGGCACTTGCTGTTTAAATTTTGATATAAACATCAACAAACTTACTGCAAAAGCTGAGACCGGTGTTTGAATTCTTCCACTACCGCTTACATGGAGTTGAGCTCATGATTTCCTTAACCCAAGACCAGTATTGTGCCACTAGGCCAAAGAAGCCCTGTATGATAAATCTAAGAAAATAACGCGGTTCTTTTTAGATAAGCTTTATCTTAGATCTGATTGAACTAAAAGTTTAGTTTTGATATTGAAGATTTAATAGAAATCATCCAATCAATATAAACAAGGCTGGTTAAAGATCACATTGATTAGTGTTAAGTGCTTAATGTGTTTTAAAATAATTCGATGTAAATAAAAATACTTTGAAATAATTTTGAAATCATTAATTATAAGTAAGTTAATTAGTAAATACAGAGTCACTTATTTTAGTTAATATTACTACCTAAAATATTCAACTAATATAGAGTAACGTTTAAGTAAAAAGTAATGTTTAGGTAAATTTACAATTTTTGTTAATATGAGTTAATTAAACTAATAAATTAGTATATCATTAATTAACTATTAAATATAAATAAACATAATTTAGTTACTACTTGAAAAGGAAGCATATATTAAAATAAGTTAAATTCATTAATTTCCATGAACTGTTTTTTACCTAATCTTTTATTCAATAACATTATCTATTTTTATCATTATTAAATAAACTTATTTGTTAATTAAACCCAGATGTTTATCAGTTTTTATGATACTTTGATCAACACTAACATAAAAGTGCACTTTTAACTTGTATTAAAATTTTGTGATGTAGTTTTGTGATGTAAGCTACTTCATATAGAACAAGGTCATAAGACTGAGAAATAATCATGCTAAGGTTCTCTTTTGAGGAAATAGATAATGTGTTTTTTGCTACACAATGTTGTAACAAAAGAAAACTCCGTTCTTAGGTCATATGTGTGGTTGATTTTACTAACGCAAATGAGCACCTTCAAAACTCAATTGGGTACTTCTTATTGCTAAAACCAGCCAACGATGGAAGTACTTCGGCACAAAATGAAGACCCAGGTGTTCGAAATCCAGGGCAGGTGGATGTGGAGACCAAGATAACACCTATGCAGTATGCACATTTTCATTTTGGTAGCCATGTTTGTAACCCGAACATCAGTATCCAAAACATACCTCAGTTGCATTTTGGGTTACAGAACTATGCTTATCATTTAATTTATAAAGGATTTTATCATTTGAAGATACACCATTTACCATTATGTTCGACTCCCAGAGGAGTGCATGTGTGGATGGGTGTTTTAGCCTTTCAGCCTCCTCTTGTAACCAAAAGAAAAAAAAATGACAAGTCTTTAAAAAAGCATGATATAACTTGAGCAACTTCATGACGAAGAAGTGTGGATGTTGACTCCGATCTTCATGATGAACAAGTGCTGCTTGATGAGAATGATATGAAGGAAGGCTAGGAGAAATGCAACTGAAGTTTGTTGGTCGTCTTGTTTTTGGCATGAACTTAGTCGGAAGACTTCCATGAGGATGGTGTCTGGATTTACCGAAAGAAAGTTTTGATCTTGCAACTTTTCTTACATGGGTTGAGTTAATTTTGGGCCTCTTGACATGCAAAGCCTATAAACGTGCAAAGGGCTCGTCTCAGTAAAGTGCAAGAGCTTAAGGTCCATGAAACCAGGATTTTGATGGCGAAGTACTGCTTGATGCGATTGAGGTAGTTCGTTGTCGCTTGAGTACACGCCGATGGAAGGTATCTTTAAGACTTACTCTCACCCATTCACCTGACAGCCAAGAATGGATGATGGCAAATTCATTGTGACAACGAACTACTTGAATCGCATGGGCCTGTACTCATCCATTCGTGGCAGTACAACAACAACTAACCCTTTTCCTATACTAGACGGGGTCATCTATATGGATTTTTGTATACATAGAGCCCTATCATGTGTCATGTTAGCAGTTTACTCAGAATAAGTTAAATCATTCTTTATTGTTTCTTTCCAACACTTTTGTGGTCATCTTCTACCTCTTTTAATACTTTCAAAATTTAGTTTTTCATACATTCTTATAGGTTCTTCTTTTGATCTTCTTTCTATATGTCCAAATCATCTTAAATGATATTCTCTCATTTTATCCTCTATTAGTGTCTCTCCTAATTTGTTTCTAATAACCTCATTATGTATACATTCTTTTCTTGTATGACCACTCATCCATCTCAACATCTTCATTTCTGTTACATACATCTTTTGTAGATATTGATGATTAATTGTCCAACACTTAGAGCCATAAAACATGGCAGGTCTAATTGTTGCTCTATAATATTTATCTTTTAACTTTAATGGTATCTTCTTATCACAAAGAATACCTAATGCTCCTCTTCATTTTAACCAACCAATATTAATTCTATGTATAACATCTCCATCAATTCTTTCATCATTCTGAAAAATTGACCATAGGTATTTAAAACTTTTCTTTTGGGGATGCAATGTGTGCCAATTTTAATTTCTTTGTGCTCTGAAGTAACCAAATGATCAAACTTACATTTCATATATTTTGTCTTTGTTCTACTAAGTTCAAGGCCTTTGCTTTTTAATGTTTCTTTTCATAGTTTCAATTTTCTATTAACTTTTTCCTTAGACTCCTCCACTAACACAATGTCATTTACAAATAACATACACCAAGGTACTTCATCTCGAATATATTTTGTTAACTCATCAATCACCATTATAAATAAGTATGGACTTAAAGTTGATCCTTGATGTAACTTAATATTAACTTCAAAGAAGCCTATCATTCCTTCATGAGTCTTCCTCCCTCAGTGCCCTATTGTGAGTTTTTTCTAGATCAATAAATATCATGTGAAATAAATATCATGTGAAAGGTCTTTCTTTTTTCCTCTAAAATATTTCATAAGCTTGGCATTAATCCAAAATATTTGATGGGTCTCTCTTATACTTTTTAAAGAGTAGAACCGCTTTCAATGCTGTCCTGGAATAGACAATTCTGGTGACAGATTGGGAAACGACTACTGACAAAGAAAACAATCCGGAACAGTGTGGTGTCCTTCCCATTCTTAAACCAGGTCTGGGATAAATTCTACCCACTCACGCCTCCTTTACATTCGCCAGACATGGATTTCCTTGTGTAGTGATGGGAGGCTTTCCAATGAATCAAAGGTTCATTTGGGTGGAAAGCTAAGGCGGCATTGTTTACTGTCCAGTGCATTTGGTGTGCAAGGAATGTTCGACTTTTCACGGAATGTCTCATTATCCTTGGTGGGTAAAAGAAGAAGGGCCCTATGCTCTAGAGTACAGTATGTCATCACTTGGCTGGATACAGTGAAGCTCTTTGAAAGAAATTACTTTTTGATTAGCGGGTAAAACCACGTATGCTTCTACATTATTCAACGAAGAAAACTTAGAACAAACAAGCGTTAGTTCACGTAAATTGGAGTCAATCTTAATGGAAGGTTCAGTCTCATTTTCAGGCTGAAAATACAAAAGAACGAAAACAAGAACATGACCCAGGATTCTGCCCACAGGGACAACAATGTTTACTATGTTCATAACTATGTTTCTAATTGAGGGATTGTTGGCTTCAATTTATGCCTAGGTTGAACATGTTTCTGGGCTCTCAAGGGATCTCACTCTAGAAACCAAGGTATGTGGATCACTGGTCCATCCCACATAAAGTATGACAAATACTTCCTTTTGGTTTAGACTCTCTCCGAGCAAAATTCACACGCTGATCCCATTAAAAGTTTCACGGAAAATGAGTGTTTTCTATGTAGCAAAGTACCATATATGACGTACCAGATCAAGCCATCTGGCCTTCCCTATCGGTCACAAGTCATTGGAACTGAACCATCCTCCCAAAACCAACCATTTATTGAAGCAATTCAACTGTTTAACCATAGGTGAGATTTCAGCATAAGGCAATACTGTCTTGTCAACTGTTGTTCATTCAGCATCTCTCTGTTCATTCCCTGTTTGTTACATAATTTCTGCCGATGAAGCTCATCTAGTCTCCGGCAACCAAACCAAACCAAAATCACACCTTTTCCATGTAAAGTGGAATCAGCTAGGATTCTTAATTGTCATTAATGAGAACAATCTTGTGCGATATTAACAGTTAACTCGGAAACGCGTCCAACACCTTGGAGCTATCATTCACTCGTTTAAAGTTCTTGCTATTCAATTTATGACACGACTAAAGTTCTACTCGGTCGCCTATTTAGATGTTTAAACCACCTTGAGATTAATGTCCTACTATTTCTCTTAACTGTTGATATAGTTTTATGAAGAAACAACAATTCTTTGGTTCCCTATCACCGTTCTGAATCAGAATCTAACCTATTCACAAACTTTGAGAGAACGACGCGATGAAAATTTACTCTTGCAATTAGCTTTAAAGTATTGTATAAAGCTGATAGTGCATTCATTTGAAGAGTATCTGAAGGATCTAATATGAATATCTAAAGTTGCTTGTAGATGTCCTTGCAATCTTCCCATCAATTCCAATTTACTCTTATATCTTAACTAAGTTTTTTAAATAACTTGTGATAATTTCTTACATGCATTTGTTGTAGTGGTAGCCATCTTGATACGTCAATATTGTGAATGACTTGACTACTCTTATGCAATGAGAGTCGAGTGCTTCCATTGTATCGTGGAAGAGATTGTAGGGGTCTTTTGCATCTGAAAAGTTGAATGGTAGGTAATCAAAATGCTTAGTGGTTGAAGTATTCCTTGAAGAGAGTTGTGCACTAAACCTGTTGTAGAAGTGTTTGGCTATTTCTCGGATCGATTTTCATCACAGGCCCCAAGATCCCACCAACATGAACGGAACTTTTCTCTTGAGAATTAAGGATAGAATGTTGCATTTCCCGATCGATTCCTCTTTATTTTGTTGACCTCTGGTTCTTTATCTTGGCGGTTTCTTGCTTCTGTCGACCTCTTGGTTTCTGAATGTGTTTCTCAAGTACACCTGCAGTGGAAGAGCATAAAAAGGTATGTGGTTTTTTTTTAAGGTTTCCTCTCAGTGGGGTTTCCTTGAGAAGACTGTGGGTTTCATTGTATTTCGATGTTCATTCTTACATGTGTTGCTCTCTATTTATAGAGCAGCGCGTGCTCCTTCCTTCTCAGATTATTCCACTGAGTTTTCCTCTTCTAGAGCCCCTTTATCAAGACGATTACCGTTTCATTTGGTAACCGTCCAGTGGTTTCGGCCGTTACGGTCATCCTTTCCGCATCCCGACCACATATAAGGGCTAGATGGTCAATCCAGTCATTTCTGTGTTAGGTTGCCGATAATGACCATTACCTTACAAGATTTTAAGCTGAAAATAGCATATAATGGTTAAATACCATTATGTTCCTGATATGGTTATGAGAAAGGAAATATCCATCTCTTACATGCCAACAAGTGATATGTTGGCAAAACCCTTGACTAAAGACATAATAGAGGAGCTTTTCACAAAACAAGTTACGAACATGGGTTTGAGATATGTTTGACAGTTGTATAGGTAAATAACCATACAACAAGTAGTTATTGCTACTGCAATCATGAAATGACATTACTAGGAAAACCTTGCAAAATTAGGAGGAAAACCAGTATGTGAGTTCATTTGGCTCGAATGGCCATAACATGTTTTGAGAAAAGCTCCACTTTTGATAAGAGTAATTGCTGCGTTGTTGTCACAATAAATGACAACTGACTCGTCAGCTATTTTCAGCTTCAAATCTTGTATGAAGCGGCTTATCCAGACAGCACTCATTGCAGCCATACAACAAGTCACATACTAGCTTCCTGTGTATGCAATGCTACACAACTCTATTTCTTACATGCCCAAGAAATAGCACCACCTCCAAATAAGAATATTTATCTCGAGGTAAATTTGTTGTCATCTTTTTTCCCAACAAAGTTAGCATATGAGTATCTTGCCACTTTCAGTTCATCTCCTTCAAAACATAGTTTCAAGTCTCTTGTTCCTTTCAGATATCTTAAAATCCTTTTTACAACTATCCAATGTTGTCATCAAGGATTACTTTGATATATACTCACCAGACCAACAACAAAGCTGATATCAGGTCTTATACACAGCTTGCACGTAAGAAACATTAAGCTTATCGTCTCCTTCATCGAGACAATCAACCTTACCTTTTTTGACCACTTTTGCAATAGGTGTAGCAGTAAACTTGCATTTACCCATTTTGAAATTTTTGAGGATATAGTCAATATATCTCTCTTCACTTAGGCATAAGAGTTTAGATTCTCTATCTCGAGAGATCTTTATACCTAGAATATAGGATGCTTCCTCCATATCCTTCATTTCGAACCATGAGTTTAACCATGACTTGGTTTTGACAATCATCTCATTGTCATTCTCAGTCAACAATATGTCATCTACATATAATGATAAGATGACAAAGTGACTCCCACTGTTCAAGACATATACACAGTGATCAAGTTCATTAGTCACAAACCCAAGTTCTATAATCACATTTTAAAAAGTCAAATACCATTGGTGAGGTAATTGTTTGAGACCATATAGGGATTTTCTCAACCTATATACTTTATCTTCTTGGCCTTCAAGTATATATCCTTTGGGTTGGTACATGTATATGATTTCATCTAAATCCCCTTTTGAAAAGTTGTATTTACATCTAACTGATGTAAGTCCAAATCATAATGTGCAGATATTGTCAAGATTATCCTTATAGATAGAAATTTCGCAACTAGAGAATATGTCTCAATATAATTTATCTCCTCTTTTTACGAAAAATCATTTTCAATCAACCTCCTTTAAACTTGTTGATTGAACCATCAACCTTATATTTCTTTTCCAAAACCTGTTTATAGCCTATAACTTTCTTTTCTTTTGGGAATCAGTCAATTCCTAAATTTTGTTTTTCTCAATGGATTCAATTTCCTCATCCATGACTTTCCCTCATTTTGTTACTTCCGATGAGTTCATAGCTTGTTGATAAGTTAAGTTATCAATAAACTCATCTAAATCCATCGAATTACACACTTCTTCAACAAGATAAGTGTGATAATCCTTTAAGTAGAACGGTGTAGCCTTCGATATTTTATATCCACTTAAAGTTTCGGTTGTTTCAAGAAGATCTTCTATGGGTTCATATGATGATTGATCTAGGTCTAGTAGATCGTGAGTATACTCATTATTATTTTCCAAGATGTCATTCTTAGTATTTTCTGAGAATTCAACATCTCTATTCTCTATTACTTCGTGGTCCTTATGATAAAATCGATATCCCTTTAAACCTTTAGGATATTCGATGAATATACACCTCAAGGACATACTATGTAGCTTATTTCTAGACTCATTAACGATCATTACATGTACAATAGATCCTCACCTCCTGAGAT
Organism: Brasenia schreberi; assembly: GCA_036023115.1. Lineage (NCBI taxonomy): Eukaryota > Viridiplantae > Streptophyta > Magnoliopsida > Nymphaeales > Cabombaceae > Brasenia > Brasenia schreberi. Next base: position 21,878,286 of record JAYKKT010000066.1, read on the forward strand.
GACCTAGGTTGTGTTTTCTTCCAAACTACATCTCATATGGTGTAGTGAATACAATCTTACATGATACTCTATTGAGTATGTATATCATTGTACTTACTGTTTCTCTCTAAAATATCCTTGGTAGATAGTCATCAATTGACGTTAACCTTGTTATATTTAGTAAGGTTTTGTTATATCTTTCAGCTAGACCATTATGTTGAGGTGTTTTTGACATTGTATTTTGCTTTGCAATACCAAAGTCTTTACAGAATTCCAAAAATTCTGTAGAGGTATATTCACCACCTCTATCTAATCTTAAGACTTTTGATTGAATACTCTAGCTGATTTTCAGCTTCCTGTTTATATTCTTTAAAAGCTTAAGTGTTTCAAATTTATGTGTTAGGAGATATAAATATGTATATCTCGAGTAATCATCAATAAAAGTTATAAAATAAACCTTTTCATGATGTGACCTCACTTTAAATGGTCAATATAAATCCGTTTAAATGACCTCCAATAGGGTTGTTGCTCTTGTTGATTCTTTAGAAAAAACTTTTCTCGTCATTTTTTCTTATATATAAGCTTCGCAATTGTTGAAAGTATTTTCCTCAAATCTGGGCAGTAAGTCAAAGTTGGATAATTTCCTTAACTTTTCCAGACTTATATGCCTAAAGTGTTTATGCAATACATTCACATCAACATTAAAGGCGCAGTCAATATAAGTAGAAGGATTTTCATTATCATTCAATTTGAACAATGCATATTCTATATCAAATTTCCTAGAGAATTATATTCTCCCATATTTCCCCACAATTATCTTGTCAGAAATAAATCTGACTTCAAAACCTTTCTTTACTAAAGCAAGGATCGAAACCAGATTGCACCTTATAGATGGCACAATCAATACATCAGTCAGTACAACCGGTGTGCCTTCTATAAAAATTCTAAAGAACTCAATACCCAGAACATCTAAGAAAGTATTATTTCCCATGTACACCTGATGTTATCTTAAAATTCATTGTTCCTTCCTTAATATTCGAGATATTTCTGGTATCTCTAGAGTCAATCCATCAACCAGTCTCCAGGTGGTTCATGTAGAGACATTATGATATAACGCAGATTATGTCTTGCTTCTCTGATTGTTCGCGTTGTAGGTTGTTTTATTCATCTATCTTGTTGCAGCAATCCCTCTTTTATTGTTTCATCTTTCTACTGCTTAAACAACTTAACTCGAGAAGTGGTTTCTTGTATTTTCTAAAAAAATTGATTGTCCTTTTTGTTATTCTTATCAAACTTTTTATTTGGTTTATTTTTCTTTTAGTTGGGTTTGAAGCTAGACCCTATCTCATCTTCTACTACTAGCAATTTTTTCTTTTGTTTTTACTCATATGTTCTTGCTCTATCTCTAGTTTCAGAGACAATCCAGAAATGTTGATTTCTGACCCTAATCTAAGAGCAGTGGTGACCATGTTCCATGACGGGAGAAGATTGTTCAGTATTGTTGATATCTGCATCGGTTCTAGGATGACTAATTTTGCCACAGCTAAGTCCATAGCCATTACCAACATATGGTTTACATGTTCTACTACGTTATCCCCTTCTTTCATTTTGAAAGAATTGTATTTTTGTAGCAGCAACTGAATATCGAGCTTGGTAGTTGTATCATATTTTGTTATTATACAATCGAACAACTCTTTGGCGGTATCGAATTCTTCGAGGATCCTTATCAAGTCATCCTCCATGTATGTCAACATAACTTTTCTTGCTATTGTGTCATCCTTTAGAAATATTTTATACATTTCTATCTGTTGCTCAGTTGCGTCTGGTGGTGGCGGATACACAGTTTCCTTTAAGACATACTCAACACCTTTCAGTGTTAGAGCAAGCGAAATTCTTCTTTTTCATATTTGAAAGTTTAGACCGTTTAACTTTTCTATTTTTGTCAATTCTGACACACATATTCTATAGTTTAATTTTATATGTTTGTCAATTATAACAATTAGACTATCTAAAAAGAAAACATTTAACAAGTAACAAAACACACACATCATGACAAAGGTTAGCATGATACAGAATATCGCAAAAATGAGCTAAAAATAACTAATTTCTAATATATAAGCAAACTGAGATAAATTCATAATTTTTCTACAAAGTTTCTGCCTTTAATAATTTCCCAAAATACCAGGGGTAAAATAGTAGTTTTAATTGTATGTCTGCTTTTGTAATTTTCAGAAAAGACCAAGGATAGAATAGTAAAATCAACTTTTGGTATTTTTCTAAAATTTATAATTGATCGGGAGTAAATTTGTAATTTTGTCTAGTGGTAGTCTGTAAATTTTAAAAACTAGCTGGGGTAAAATGGACTTTTCAGTCCGCAGGTTTCTGCCAGCGGTTTTCAAGCGTTTTAAAAGCGTAGAGGAGAGAGAGAGAAAACGGGAGAATGATAGAGAGAGAGGGCAGTTTCTGTCGTTACACCTCTTGGCCCGCGGCCTTCTGGTGCCTCTCCTGCTGTGGTCATCCTCTGGCCTCCTGACCGAGGACCCCTATAGCTACAACGGCCTTCTTCAGTCGTCTGCTTGTGTTGCAGTCGACCTTCGACCTCCTTGTCTAGGTTCCACCAGCTGTTTTCCTACCTGTTCTTATTTACAACCGACCTATTTTCTACTTCCGACCTATTTTCTACTCTATCTTTACTTAAGCAGGTTCCTCTGCTCTATCTTGACTCAGGCGGAGGTCTCTTTACACTGTCTTGAATCACAGGGAGTTTTCCTCTCCTCTGTATATTTTTGTTTTTCATAAACTAACGCATACCTATTTGCAGGGTCAAAGATGAGGCCCTGATACCAGATGTTGCGTTTTTCGGGTTGACTCCTTATTGGTTTCTTTGTTCTGTTGACCTCCAGTTATTGATCTTGTCGGTTTCTTGCTTCTATCGACCTCTTGGTTTCTGAACGTGTTTCTTAGGTATACTTGCAGCAGAAGAACACAAAAAGGTATGTGGTTTTTGTTTGAGGTTTCCTCTCAGTGAGGTTTCCTTGGGAAGGCTGTGAGTTTCGGTGTATTCTGATGTTCGTTCTTGTACTCATTGCTATGCTCCTTCCTTCTCGAATTATTTCACTGTATTTTCTTCTTCTAGAGTCCCTTTATCCAAACTGTTACCGTTTCATTTGGTAACCATCGGCGGTTTCGGCCTTTATGGCCGTTACGGTCATCCTTTTCGCATCCCGTCCACATATAAGGACTAGATGGTCAATCCAATCATTTTTGTGTTGGGTTGCCGAGAATGGCCATTACCTTACATATGACTCGGTCCCTTTGCTTCATACAATATCGTAAAAAGGACTTCTCTACCTAGCTATTCTATTTAATCCCCTCGCCTGTTATTTCTTCGAGCATCTAGGGTTCATCTCTCTCTCTCTAGATGGGGATGGGGACTTTCTTGCCTAATTTTTGTGCTTCTCTTTGGTAACACTTGTCTATTTTTTTCTTCCATTGCATCAAGGTTATTCCTTGGTTTTTCAGTGAGAGTGAAAGATGGAGAAAATGGGAGTACATTATACGATGTTGTTCTTGACCGGTATATTGTTTTCGTTGATTGGATGCTTTTAGGTTCAGCTACGAAAGTCTTAGGTAGCAACCGATGGCCAAAGAGTCATTTTGCGTTTGGAGACTCCCTTGTGGACACGGGCAACACAGATAAGTCCAACTTCTCCTCATGGAAGCCTCCTTATGGGATAACGTTCCCCGGGAAACCTTCTGGCAGATATTCCGATGGCCGTGTCCTGACGGACTTTGTTGGTAATTTCCCCCTCTATTCTCTTGTCCTCTTGCGCCGAGAAGCCATGAGGACGTATTAAAGTCCATCCGATTGTTGGGATCTTTTTCCTTTAGAAAAACTTTTTTCAACATACTTGCATCCATGCTCATGTTGAAAGTCAATTTCTATATATATATATACATATATATATGTATATACATATATATATATACATATACATATATATATATACATATATATATGTATATATATATATATATATATATATATGTATATATATATATATATATGATATATATATATATATAAAGAAGCCACACAAGCCCTATTACTCCCGCTCCTCTGCCTCTCATTATAAGGAGAGGGTTAGGGATCCCACACTCTCTTTCCTCTTAAGCGAAGGAGAGTGATTCTCCTACAAAATCGCAACTTGGTGGTTGTCGGCTGGAGCTCCCTTGATATTTACGGAGTTCTCTGGAACTCGGACAAGCTAAGCTGAAGTTTCGGTGTGATATTGTCCTTGGAAGTCGGATTTGGTACAGACTACTGTACCATGATAGCCGTCCGTCTGTGGATCAATGGTTTCGTCAATAATCTTGATTATCACTGGAGTAAAATGCTAATATTGTAAGGGCACTCTATCTGGTCTTGAGTTCGATTCAAGGGGAGCGGCGAACCGGGATATTCAGCCTCCCCCTCACGAAAAAAAATGCTAATTTAATACAAGATAGAATAAACTGTGCTGATAGCCGGACAAGGAATGATTGTGATGTTTAATTTGGATTGGGTAGTGCGGGTGCCTAATCTAGTTACTATTGGATCTGGCAAATTTGAACGCCTAAACGGATTCATAGTGAAGGTGGTGAACCAGATCGCCCTGGACCTAAGACGCTTTATCCGGCTGGGTTTGGGCAGGATAGCTGTTCTGGATCTAGAGTCAATTGGCTGCCTGCCATTCGAAACGCAGGTGAATTCATTCTCTTCTTGCATTGTCGTCTTGAATCAATTGTCTGCCTACCACAACAGCCTGCTACACTCAGCCGTCGATTCCATCAACTCTTCCATTGGTGGTCGATCACGCATCGCCATCCTCGATGTCTATACTGCTTTCAACTTCATTCTTCAGAGTAAGAATAAAACAAGTTCCACATGCTTGTCTGCTTTCTTAAAAAAGAACTGCGTTAACAAAAAACTTGATCCACTTTGAATAATCAATTTAGTGTACGCATATTGTTAAAAGGCGCCCAAACATATAGGCATTGAAAAACATCCGCTTTTACGAACACCTTGTGAAGTTAATAATGTATGGCAGTAACACATTAACGAACATCTTGTTAATTAGGAAGCTGATATCTTTGGCGTAACACGACTTTAATTAGGGTCATGTACTTAGGAGACAAAATAACATGATCCATACATGCATAAATACATAAATATACAGACACACACACATATGTGTGTGTGCGTGTTTTTTCTTGCCAAATCACAAAGGGAAGAGGCATCCTGTGGCCTTTTGTCCCATTTCGCGCTGTCCTTTTATTCTCTGTTGATTCTGATATTTTTCGTCGTTACATTTATTTCTAACAGGCAGGTCTTACCATGTATTCTGATGTTCAGGATTCGTTGATCCACTGAAGCCACATCTGGGGGTCAACTCCAGTATTACTTGTGGAAGAACGGATACAAATGGGAATCCATTGTACACAGTGTGCGAGAAGCCATCGTCGTCCTTCTATTGGGACATTGTGCACCCAACACAATCAGGGTGGTCTGCCATTTTCTTCACCTTTATACCAACCCTCAAACAACTATTATCCTGATTGGACGATAGGAATTCTAAATATATATGGCTGTTCGATGATGAGAAAAGTAATAGCAAACTGTTGAAACAAATTGTATGAATAAATGATATAACCAGTGGGCGGATCTTGGAAGGGAGCGGTGACGTACATATTTCATGGTGTTAGGGGGCCGAAGCATGAATCTCAAGTATATATATTTACTGTAAACGTAGTATAAAATTTTAAATTTTTGGGAACGGGCGGCCGCCCCCACCCCTCCATGTAGATCCGCCATTGCTTATAACTCAATGGTCCCTTACATACATGCATAATTTTGTTGTTTGTTCTTGGAGAGAAAAAAATTAAATTATGTGCAAGTAGGGAGATATCACATGCAAAATGAATGTAAGCTTGGCTAGAAAAGGACGTACAAGGTTCTTCAAACTGAGACTAATAGTATCTTATGGTGATCATCTGCAAAACAAGTCCATGACAAAAATCAATACTATTAAAGACAGCTGAGAGAAAAGTATGTGACACACTAATAGGAAAAACACACACACACACACATACACACACACACACACACACATATATATATATATATATATAGTAAATACATGTGTATATGTGCACTTAAAAGAATGGACACGTCACAGTTATGGCTCAATGTGTATATGTGCATGTGTATATAAACTAGCTCGAGGATAGTTATGGCTCAATGTTGCAGCTGGCTATCTGGGAATAGCGAGCCCCGTCACTTACCGAGTGAGACGACACCCGGGGAGCCGAGCAGTCTGGTATGAATTTTGCTTTGCAGGGACCGGCGTCTTCGTCGCTCCATTCCCTAACATGACGACATAGATGGATTGTTTGAGCAAATGATACGCCAGAACCACAGTGGTTGGAATCTCACGTCGTCAGTGGCCCTCGTCTCAGTTGCTGTGGATGATTACAGTACATACCTTAAGAGAAACGGCACTCAGTTTTTTCCTCTAATAATCATGCTTCAAAATCTTCAAATGAGAATTCCTAACGGATTCAGAACTCTAGATTGAAGTTAAAAGGGTTGAAAGCTTAAAAGAGCAAATTGGAACAGGAAGAGTTGCTTTGCTTTTTTGTTATTTCTTGTGTTCAAAATAGAAAAAACTGAAGAAAGAAATCATTGCATGGTATGAAAGGCTTCACCGAATTGGTAGTGAATCAGATGAAGTTTAACGTTGAACGGCTAATCCGTTGCTGCTGGTGGAGAGTTCGATTTCCAGAAGGTGCATGTATTGGTCTCTGTGTTAGGCTTCGGCCTCTTCTTGTAAAAAAAATAGATTCATAAACGAGACTTTCAAATCACTTTAAAGAGTGGACCATGCACTGTCACATCTTTTATTTCACGGACGATTTAATATATCCTGAGAGTCTCTGCAAGTCAATCCAACATGGTTAATGTATCAAATTTAAACGGACGAAGGTGTTTCTACCTTCCTCTACTGACTTCATCTTCCAAAAGATAAATAGCTTAAAAACAATTCGCATCCATATGATTCAAATTTGGCTACATACGTTGGTTTGTGATTGAAAGGTTGTTGCGTCAATGACATGGCCGGATCCAAACCGATTGGATAATTCTAATCGGAAGAACGAGACCAGAAACTGGTCCAAATCAAAACTGAAACTGGTAAAGTGAGAACCAGGACCAGGGGCTATCTGGTTCGATTCCCTTTCATATAAGCAAAACTAACCAAAACTGGTACGACGTTTTCAAACTCTGTTTCAATATATCTTTTTACATTTTAAATATTTAAAATAATTTCTACCGGTTCCAAGAGGTTCCGCACTCAAAGCAGAACCGCTCTCAAACAGACGGTTCTGTAACTGTAAGTACCACGTAACAAGGGATTCCGTAACTGTAAGTCTGTAACTATCCTCAAGCTAGTTTGATTGCGGTTTAAGGTTTCTGATAAACTGGAACCGACTGTTATGTTTAGCTTCAACATTGAGCCAGATTGAATTTACTTGTGAACCAAAATATGTGAATAAAGTCCACTGATAGATAATTAATTTTTTTGTTCTGTCCCTTATGGAGTCTAATTAAAGGAAGATTCACAAAATAAGAAAGTTTTTTTCCTAGAGATGTTCATGGGCAGGGGGCGGGGCCAGGGATCAAAGTTTTTGTTCTCATCCCTGCAACAAAGACCAAGAAGGCTACCATCCCCGGTCTTGTAGTTCTGGGGGAACCTGTTGGGAGAAAGTGGGATGCTCAAATACATATTAGAACTAATTTTTTATTTGAAATAAAAATATAATTTATGTGAATGCATATCAATTCTAAATTCTCATATATTATTATGAATGAACCTAATTTTTTAGAACGAACGGGAGAAGTGGTCGGGGACGGATTGGAGGTCAGAACCTACTATCCCTGTCTCCCAGCTCTTATCCCTGTTGGAGATTTCTTTATTCACCCAATCCCCGCTTCCTCTTTTTACTCTTGAAATCTGTCCCATTCAGAAGGGGTCCTTACGGGGAGCGAGAATCCGCTTCCCATGAACATCCCTATTCATAGCAGACCAGATCAAGACATCCCTACGAGGGAATTGGATTAAGTATTAGAGAGCACGAACACATTTGATGTAATTGAATTAAGTTCCTGTTTCTCTCGGCCATGGGGACCCTCTACAAACTCCAATACAAAACTTGCATGGTGAGAAAGTTTGCAATTTATTTTAATATTTATTTATGTCTACGTAATTAAAATCAACAAATTTTTGTGTTCCTTCTTCAACTGTAAGTTACCGTGTTCCCAGAAGTCGACATGAGTGCAGTGCTGCAAGACAACTGTTGTGCCTTCAGCGTCTGGTGTTCTTTACCTGTGCGTTCAATAATTTCGAACACTACTAAACATTTAATATCATTCAACCCCAAGATTCTTCAACAGCAATATCCGTTCCTTCCATTCCTAACGTGACACTGTAATTTTGCTTTCTCTTAACTAAAAACTGTTTAACTTATACATATTATTTAGATTCAAGAAACCTATCATGTCTAATAAGATCAATCATGCAAAATGGAATTAAAGGTAATATTAACTTTATGCTTTGCGTTTAATGGACACACATTAAATGCTTTACGTTTATCACTTCAGTTGTTGATCTTAAAAGTCAGGCAGTTGTAATGGGTTTTCTTAGTTTTCTATTTTTCTGTGTTCCCTAAATCTAAATCTCTCTGAGAGGTAGAACTCTCTAGATGTTGACGTTTTTTTATTTTCAATACAGCACGCAGACACAATGCCGACATAAACTTCATTGTTGAAGAATCCCTTCACTCAACCAACGATTTGCCGCATTGACTGATGGTCTTCAATTACTTCCCTTTCTTCAATGCCTAGTTGCAAAGGAACCTCTTTGGGTTCTTTATTACTCACTTACCCCGTTCCACCATTGAGCGTCCAGATTTCTCTCTCTCTCTCTCTCTCTCTCTCTCTCTCTCTCTCTCTCTCTCTCTCTCTCTCTCTCTCTCTCTCTCTCTCTCGAGATGGGGGCATGGGCATTATTGTGCCTAAGTTTGATGCTTGTCTTAGGTAAAACCTTTCTAACGTTCTTAGTCCATTGCGTGAATATTTTGCGTTTAATGCATATGATGAGAAAATATAGCAGTGTATTATGTGATGTACTTGCTTTTGTTGATATAAGGTGTCACAACCGAAGGCTTCGATGACCACCAGTCGCCAAAGAGTCTTTTTGTATTTGGGGATTCTGCCGTGGAAACGGGCAACACGCCGGAAATCCTCGCCTCCTCATGGAAACCTCCCTATGGGATAACGTTCCCCGGTAAACCGGCCGGCAGATATTCGGACGGCCGTCTCCTCACAGACTTTGCTGGTAAGCTCCTTCTCTCTCTTTGTTGATTTTAGCGTCAGCGGACCACTCGCAGGACTTCTTACTGTAGTATATTATGATCCTCTCGGATGAGTTTTGCATTCATACATCTCTTATAAACAAATTCTTTGCATGCATACCCACCAATATTCGGCCCTTTGATTTGTTTGACGAGGATAAATAATTTTACAAAGAGATCATCAAACTAAAACCAAGCCAAAGTTCGTTCTTATAAAGTGTTCATCATCTTATTTCTAGATGAACGTTGATGGTGGCTCTCACTATTTTTAAACCACTTTAACTGTGTATCTTCTATTGGTGCGAAAGGAACATCTAACTAAATAAATTAATAAACGTTTAATTAACTGAGCAACAAGGGGAATGTATCCATAGAATACTAAGTATATATCCGTAGCAGTTTCTAACAAGGTATCACTACAAATTTGTCTATTTTATATCTAAGTAGGCTTAACGTATTTTCATGTTTAAGTTATATGAACGATTTGGTGTGTCTGAACTTGACTCAGACTTACTCCCACGTTCAGGTAGAGATGGCCGGTTTCAGTTAGCCACTAATCAAGAACCGTATCCAAATAGGAGTTCATGAGGTTCCGGTTTTGGTTTGTAACTAGGAGACCCAGTTACGGTTTTGGGTCTAACCCGAATAACCTGATTTTATAAAGCAAAAGATAATTATCACTATTCACAACTATACATCATTATGCACCAAAAGCATTAGCTCAACTGCAGGTCACTCTACCACTGTTGCGGTTGGTCGGGAGTTAACTCTCAAAGGTGCATTTGTGAAAAGTTCTCCCATTATGATAGAAATGTAACAATTTTTAAAGTTTTAATGAATTAACTCTCTAATTTGTGAAAAACTGCATGCTCCTCCTAATTTTGACTATGACCATCTTTCTGAAAACGTGTTGTAGGCTTCTTCATATCTATGTCTTCAATTTAGTTGATAATGTCTGAAAGTTTTCCTTACGAAGTTGCGCAACCCGGTTCTACGTCCGACGTTCTCTTCAATTTCGTTGATAATGTCTGAAAGTTTTCCTTACGAAGTTGTGATGCATGCAGCTTCATATCTAGGAATTCCTTCTCCAATTCCCTACAAAGTGAGACGAGCTCTCGGAAATAGGAAGAGATTAGACATGAATTTCGCATACAGCGGCACCGGTGTTTTCGGTACTTTTTGCTTTACTGCCGAACCTAACCACGCAGATAGATTACTTCCAGCAAGGTGCATACAAATCGTCCGAACTGTCGTCGTCGGTGGCTCTTGTCACGGCTGCAAGCAACGACTATGCTGCTTGCCTTCTAAAGAATGGAACAATTGAGGTACCCGATACTGACGATGGGTGGGTTTAAGATTTTTGAAGGAGTATATTTAAAGAGAATTCTATCCTTGCATCATCAGAGATTTGTGTTTGGGAGTATGTTCGGTTTCTGTAGATCTATTTTCACAATCGTCAAAAGATTCAGATGAGTTTGAAAATCTTGTTTTAACGGTCGAACAACCTCCATAATTCAAGCAAACCTTGTTAGAATTCCGCTAGAGGTCCAAAGACTTGCTGGAGAACTCTGAAATTCAAACGAAACCCGTCGGAGTTCCGCCAGAACACCGGTGGGCCATATAGTGCTCTTGGCAAAGTCCAAGCAAGGCACATGGAGTTCAGCCGGTCGGTATCTTTCGAAACAGAACTGAGCAAGAATACAAATGGATTACCTAATGAAAAGAAATATCATTGGACTTGGGGATTTATATATATATATATATATATATATATATATATATATATATGCATAATCTTATACAAACATTTTCACGAAATTAATGGTAGAAATGTATATCATAAATCATTTATCTCAAAGATGAAACGAAGAAAATGTTTGTATAAGATTGTGTACCAAAAAATATTATGCATTTATTACTCCCCCGCTCCTCTTTATGTATAAAGAGAGATCAAATTTGACTAAAACTCTACAATTTAAGAACTCAAATACCGCAAACGATCGATCGGAACACTTAGAATAACGAAACTGAGAATGTTGTGATTAAAATTTTGAAAGAAGAGTTGTTGCATCACCTCAAGAGAGAGAAAAGTTTCAAAGCAACCTGAGGTTGAGATGTTTGCTAGATTAGACGGAGTCGAGGGGAGGTTGGAAATGATGGGAGAGAGGAGTGACGTATCAAGGTTTGTAAAGTTAAGGCTGCAGGTACCCAATGAAACTGTACTTGAAGGTTGGAGAGTTCGATGACACCATATTATGATGGCGCTGCATGTTGAATGATATTAGGCCAAGACAATCTCACATAAGCTCCTAAATGGAGTTCAAGCGAGCGATAAGACAATATAAGAACTTTTGAGGCAAATATGTTGTGACAGTTCTTATTACAAAGATATTATATATACATATATATATAGAGAGAGAGTGTGTTATGTGCATCTCTCATTGAGATTTGTTTGGATTTACTAGTATTTAACCGTGCTAGTAAATATTTCATCTTCTTTTTGTATGTGCAATGTTAAATCATGTGATGTATGGCATGCTAGGTTGGGTCATGTAAACTTTAATTTCATGAAAAGAATGATACATTTAAATGTTATCCATAAGACTTATAAATAGAAAACACCAATGTGCTATATATGTACAAGCAAAACAACCTAAGAAACATTTTCATTCGATTGAAAGAAAATCTAAGATTTTGAATTTAGTGCACACTGATATTTGTTAATTCAATAAAATGATTACAAGGGATAATAAAAGATATTTTATCATGTTTATTGATGATTACAGTAGATGCTATTATATTTATTTACTTAAAAGTAAAGATGAAGCTTGAGAAAAGTTTAAAATATTTAGAAATAAAGCACAAACTCAAAAAGGCAAGCTACTTAAATGACTGAGGTATGATAGCAGAGGAGAGTATACCTCAAACCCTTTTCAGGTATACTGTCAAAACAACGGTATTGTTCATGAGGTTACTGCTCCATACTCTCTTTAGTCTAATGAGATAGTTGAACGGAAGAATAGAACCTCTGTGATATAGTTAATGTTTTACTTCAAGGTTTTGAGTTACTTACCTACATGTTAGAAAAGCTTTAAATATGACTTACAATATTCCTAATAGAGTTTCTCATAAGCATAAGAAAACTAGTCCCTTTAAACTTTGTAAGGGTCAAAAAACTAATCTCAAATATCTCAAAGCATGGGGTGTCTTACGAAAATACTCATCCCTTAACATAAGAAAAAGAAAATGAGACCTAAAACACTGGATGTTATATTTCTAGATTATGTGAAAACAAACTATGCATACAGATTCTTTGTCATTATATCTAATGTTTTTGGTATAGATGTCAATACACTAGTTGAGCTCCATAATGTTATATTCTTTAAGAATATGTTTTTCATGAAAACTAAAGTTTTCCAAAGTATATATTCTAGAGATTCTGATACTATTGGTTTCATTATTGATCACATGAAAAGGATGACAAAAGTGAGGGGTCAACCTTGATTGTGTTGTTTGAATATAAGATGACTTTGAGGAAATAACTAAACTAAGGAGAAGTAAATTACCTAAAATATTAAAGTACTTTGGAAGTGACTTTAAGAAAAAACTGAATGCAGACGAAATAATCAAAAAGTAAAATATCAGGTTAGTTGTTAAGGGATACACACAAAATGAAAGAATAAATTATTTTGATACATATTTTCCAATTTTTTAAATGACTATCATTCGAGTGCTTATAGCATTGGCCTCTATATATGACCTCACAACCCATCAGATAGATATGAAGACTGTTTTTCTTCATGGTGGCCTCCATGATGAAATTTATATGGATTAGCTAGAGAGATTTGTGGCTTGTGGGAATGAGTTTAAGGTATGTAAGCTTGTTAAAATATTATATGGTTTGAAACAAGTCCTTAAACAATGGCATAAAAAGTTTGATTATGTGATATCATCTTTTAGCTTTGTTTCTAATGATTATGATAAGTGTGTCTATTGAAAGTTAGTTAATAATGCTTTTTAACATTCTTTACCTATATATAGATGATATATTGTTGTTTGGTTCGGATATGAGAATAATAAATGAAACTAAGTCATTCTTATATAATAAGTTTGAGATGAACGATATGGGTGTGGTATATTATTTTAGGTCTTAAAATCACAAGGTCTTCTGATGATATAGTAATCTCTCAATCTCACTATATTAAGAAAGTTTTAGAGAGATTTGGATATACAAACTACAGAACTGTTAAGGCCCATATGATTCATCTAAAGCTTTATATAAGAATGAAAATAATATTATTGTGTTTCAACTATGATATTATCATATTATCGGTAGTTTGATGTATCTAACTAACTATACATGAGCAAATATTATATTTATTGTGTATAAGTTGAGTAGATATACTAGTTATCCAAATAGAACTCATTGGAAAGCTCTAAACAGAGTATTTCACTATGTAAAGGAAATGGTTTCCCTTATACTACATTTTGGTAAACATCCTTTTATTTTTGAAGGATTTAGTGATGTTAATTGGATAACAAAGAACTCTAAGAGTAATGGGTCACCAGATATGTGTTTCTTGTGGGTGGTGGTACTTTCACTTAAAATCTAAAAAACATACTATTTTGTCTCATTCTACCTTTGAAGCAGAACTATGTAATTTGGATGATAGTGGATTGAAAGCTTAATGACTTAAGGGATTTATGTCTAGTTTACTTATGGTAAAAAAGTCACTTCTTATAATTTCAGTACACTATGATAGCATGACTACAATTGCTAAGATTAATAGTTTCAAGTACAACCAAAAGCAGTAGAAACACATTCAGTCTATCTTTTTGTATGAAAATCTTTTGATATATCGGTTAAGAGTACTTACACGGGTGCAGTTACAGGACGGAGAGGTCTGTCGGTTGGATCAAATCCACGATCCATAATCCAACACACACTCTATAAATACGTGATGGGGGCTTCCTAATCAGTACATTACAGTGATTACTCTCTATCCACCTGTTTCCTTTCTCTACTTTCCTCGGCCTACGATATGACTACTTTCAACCGTCATCCCTCTAGCTATAGGTGACTGAGGCATGGTCAAAGTCGACTCAAAGTCAAGTACTATCTCTCGAGTTGTATGTGTGTTTTATCCTGCAAGAAAGGTGCATGTACTCGTACGTACTCATGACGCTGATTTCTCTAAGGCAAGTTTGTAAGGGCGACTCACATAGATAAGTTCTTATTATGATTTTGCTTCTTCTTTTGTTTTCGGTACGGTTTGTTTATGACTTATTTTGGATCTGTGGTTATTGTTGTCAATTGGGGCATGTTGACATTTGTTGCATATTGGTTTATTATGCATGTATGTCTACGTATTTTACCAACAATTATCATATTGTCCGATTAGAGCTCATAGCTTGATGGCCTCTCTATTCCCCTTCACTATTCTGTCTCGTTGAAACCAGATCAGGTTATTGACCATCTAAAGATGACAGCATCCTTTCATAAATGAATACTTGTCTCTTGAGTTTATTTGAAGAGATTTAATATTGAAATTGGCAGTTATTGTTTAATAAAGGTATCTGTAAATCAAACTAACATTACGTACAGTTGTAGCATTTGTTCTTAAAAGTATGCAAGTAAGATATACAATTATATCTGCATGTTTTGTTTTACAGCTTCAATGATAAGAACAGTGATAAGTTGAGATTGGCCATAAAATCGATTAGTGTCACCGAGGAGGCGATGTTCAACTTTGATCCCAAGTGCGTCAAATGGGAAGAATACTGCATGAGCATCTATTACCCCGGACTTGTGAGATATTCACTGAAATGATGCAGAAGACTTTACAGCCTTTTAAATCTCTTTCTCGAAGTGCAGGTGAATGAGAACGATTCGTTTGTATCCATTGCCGTAAGGAATTTGTCAGACAAGCATGGAATTGCATGAAGCAAAACAGAAATATCTCAGGTAGTGTCAGGAGAAGACTTGAAGATAATTAGCCAGTTCATTATCTGTATCTCGTACTCTGTTTTAGCTTGAAATGGTGTGTCCGTTGCAAAGAATTTAAAGAACTTTTTTTTTATGTTTCTTTCACCAAGATTCCGAGAAACTTTTCCTTAATACTGTTATCTGTCGTTGTATCACGTCAATTTGATTGAACTTAGTTTATATATATCTTGTTCTTGTCAGCCATCACTGCGTTATTTGACTGTTATTTGGGACATTTGAATTGTATTGTTGCGACAAAAGACACGAGCAAACGCTCAGACATTTCATAATAGTAAACAGAGGACGTCGATCCGATGCCCCCAAATACTGAACAGTGGAAGGAGGATGAAGATGGAAAGCCCCAATGCTCATGAAATCACCCATTATTCTACAAACAGACCAGTATTTTGGTTCATATGAAATCAGAAATCTCCCGGCCCGTCTTACTTGACCATCAATATAATATATGACTAAGCGAAATTCTTTAACACATGATCGTGTCATATGCTTACGTCATTACGGCAGGATTATGCGGTCAGTCTATGAAAAACATGACATCAGCGAGACGAGAGGGGGGAGAGAGTGGTATATGCTCAATGTAATATATGATTAAATCTTTTCAAACATTTGGAGATTTGAAATGGAAAAAACAAAGTGTATCATTCATCGTAACGACTCAATGATAGAAATATTTGAGGAAGATTGAGCATGAACTAGGCTATATATATAGATGTATATATAAAAATTAGTTCATGTGTATATCAGTTCATGTTTTAATTTTTTTAAGATCTCAATTGTTTTTAAGTTAAAAATAATATCAAGTATATTTATTATACCTAAAAAATAATAAATTACTCTTTTGCTTCTAAAATTTGAATTTCAACAACAGTCAACGTTGTTAATCAAACGGTTGAAATTGTTGAAAATCAATTGATGTGTGCATCGACTATTATTATATATATATATATATATATATATATATATATATATATATATATATATATATATATATATATATATATATATATATATATATATATATATATATATATACTCGTAATATTCTTGAGGAAATGAAAAACAGAGAGGTGGCTAACGTGGGTAGAGCCATCTTGTGCACAGATCCACCAACTACTTGGGGGGCGGCTGATATTGACCAGTCTAGCTCGCATCCAGACCCCAAATGCCTTTTCTGTCATATCATAGGGATGGACTAATTATTATAATGAAAAGAAAGATGAGATAGTTTAAACGTAAGCAGCACCATAGAGTGGGTTCACCAATTTCTTGGGACTTATTTTTCAAATGCCTTGATCGGTACAACTCCAACCAAACAGCCAACCATCTTTAACCATATTGGTCACCACCCAAATTTTCCTCCTACCACCTATATCTATATTGTATTATAATTATATTATATTTTATATGTATAGGCACACCCACACACACATATTGTATGCGTGCATGCATGTATAAACTATAAATTCTTTCGGTATTCCAGGCAAGGTCTAATACATCACCGAAATAAAGCACCCATCATGGCTTAGGGGCAGGGACCAATCACAAAAAGGCAAGAATCGCCAAGAGCTTAAACCTTTAAATGATCAAGTTCATATGAGTTTGGATCTTAGATGATATTGTCTCAACTATGGACCCTATCAATGACTCACTTAGACATGATCCATTTGGAATGTTTTAAGTGGAACCGGCTGTAACCGAAACGGGAAACCCTTTGATTCGCTTACAGTTCATGGTATCCAGAAAACGATCTGAAACCTGAACCCACAGTTTTAAACCTTCGCTAAATAGATTTCATATAAATTGTTTAACACCTATTCAAACTTATCAGTAGCTCAAAGGTAAGTTGTGTCCTACCGTTGAGGTTGGGGACTTCGACTCTCAGAAGGAATACATGGGTCCTCTTATCAAAAATGGCCATGGGTCCTCTTATCATGGAACCAAGAAATATGGTGGAAGAAAGGGCCAGAAAAAGGATCTCTCGTGTGTATTTAATCCTTAGGCAATATGACATCCAGTGTAGATGAATAGCATCCATTAAATTATATGACACATATGGGTGGCGATCAACCTACATCGAACCCGGACCGTTCATATGTCCTGACTTTCATGGTTATCGAGTTGAAGGACGGCTTGGATTTTATACACGATATCCTATAACAGAGGGCTTGTACTGGTTTCGGGTGACGCGGGCGCGCCACCTCGAGAATACGTATGAACAGGTCCACCACCCAGCTTGTTTCTTGGATTATGATTGTTGTACACATGGCGGGTATTACTGTGATTATCAATACGTAATAAAAGCAATCCATCAAAAGGTTAGCTTGATTGGTTGCACGAATATAATAAAGAAGAGAGCGATGGCTACGTTTCCTGCTCATCTTCATCAGTAGCTAGTGTGCCATCATGTAGGCTTCAGCAGCAATATAAAGGAAGTCCGAAATGGGAGCACATAGGGGTTTTTCTCTCTAAACTTCTCCCATTCTCTCTCTCTCTCTCTCTCTCTCTCTCTCTCTCTCTCTCTCTCTCTCTCTCGCACACACAGAGCTTTACAGTTCCATGGCGTCCATGGAAGGGAGGGGTATCGTTGAGTCGCTGAGGAATAAGAGCATCTTGGTCACTGGCTCTACTGGCTTCCTTGCCAAGAGTATGAACCTCTTTCTCACTATCTCTCTCAACCTCTCTCTAGTCTTCTCTTTATCAGGTGAGGTTTGGGGTTCGGCGTTGACATGAATGTATAATTGTGATGCAGTATTTGTGGAGAAGATACTGAGAGTCCAGCCTAACGTCAAGCGCTTGTATCTCCTTGTGCGAGCGGCAGATGTCAAATCGGCCAAGCAAAGAGTGCGCGACGAGGTCTCTGTCTCTCTCTCACACACATACACACACAGCACGTAGACACGAACTGATGCTACTACTAGTATCTGCGGCACCTACTGCTCGGGTTGGGCACCCAAGTGCTCTCTATCGAACTCCTCGCCTTATGTTAGAGAGCCTCGTGAAGCTTACCATGCCTATGCTCTCTGTGTGTGTTTTTGTGTGCGCGTATGAAAAGCTTTCCTCCCGCTTGTGTTGGTCCCTTGCCAAGTTGTCCTTATGCTGGTAGTGCCAAACGGAAAAGACAACCATGTCGATACGGCAGGAAACGAATCATTGGCGTCTTTGAGTTATCATCACTGACGACGATGGCGCGATCAAGGGCAACCGGATACTGAATGGCCTGCATGCATGTCAGTGGTGGGTCTGGTGGCTTTCAGCATCTTCGTTACGGGAACATGGATAGACCGTAGTGATGCAACAAGACATAAACGGAAAGCGTTTTCAAATTGATCTGACATAAATGTTGCGAGATTTGGCTCGTGTTTTTTAGGTTATTGCAACAAGGTAACTTTTAACAGCGACTGATCACGTCACAGAATGTTCACTATTAGATAATAATAATACCAATAATATGTTATGAGCGAAGGCCATATACTGTGACTTCTGTGAGTAATGGCTTATTAAGATTGAAGACTCACAAGACCATGGTCGTGGGTTCTATACCTGAGGCATGCATATCCGGCCTCAACCTCCCAATTGTAATAAGAAAAAAAAGGAGAATTGGAAACAAAAGAATGCCGTCTTAACTGCGGTACGCGGTTTGCCTGTGTGGGATGAAATCATACAAGAGAGCAGTGCGTCAAAACCACATTTATTTTCACTTCACGCCCCTCATTCATGACAATTATTGAAGAAACTACGGAAGGTAAGTTAGCATTAGCCATACCCACTTAGACATCTTAGTGTTCTCATGGATGGATGGAACTCCTGGCCCCTCTTATGAGAGTTCGTTCAATCCTTACTATCACAACACCCTGAGAATCGGTATCTGCATGGGTGCAAGTCAGGTTCGACTGACCCGTGTTTGTGGGTGCAGGTGATGAAGAAGGATCTGTTTAAGGTGTTGAGAGAGAAACATGGGAGTGGGTTCGAGGCCTTCTTCTGGGAGAAGGTGTGCCCCGTCGTCGGTGATATAGCGACGGAAGGGCTGGGACTGATTGACACGAGCCTTGTGGGAGAGATCACCAAGGAGGTAGACATCGTCGTCAACGTCGCAGCAACCACCATCTTCGATGAGAGGTATGTACAGCGATGAACTCACCCTCCTCTTTCTACTAATATCAGATCCCTTTCGTTCTTCCCTTTCGGATTGGCATGGATCTCAGCAGAAATAAATACTCAGCCCTTCTGGGGTTCGGGTAATAATTAATAGTAGTAAATCTAATTAACCTTCTATAAGAAACTTGAATCTTTGTTTTGACTCAGATTTATATGCAATTATATATGTATTTACTACGAAATATAACCAATTATCAACAAGGTCATCTTTTATAAAAAAAGAACTAACCAAACAGGTCGCGGGTAAGTAATCTCTCTCTCTCTCTCTCTTCGAAGAAGACATTAATACCAACAAGTTTCGCCTGCAGGTATGACGTAGCACTGGAGATCAACGCCTTGGGAGCGAAGCACGTGCTGGACTTCGCCCACACGTGCGAGAAACTGGAGGTGCTAATGCATGTCTCAACGGGTAATGAACCTTTTGAAAACAAAAAAAGGTCTTTCTTTAAGAGTTGTGCTTGGTCGTACCAAACCTGAACCACTCATCTCTCACAAAGGAACGGGCATGTGAATTTTCAAGGTGGTTGGCGAAACTTAGTGTGTCACGTAAGCCTAGATCGGCCTGACCATGGTTTTGAATTGAAAGAAGGGGAAGGTTCTTTTCTTATTAGTCCAAATTCTTGTGATTGAAGAACTATAGAGTGACCGACGTTTGGTGGGCCAAGGATCCATCTAGCTGATCCTATTGTTATGCGATAATAGGTTTCAATAGTAGGATGAGTTTTATATCTATATAAACCGGATCATGCGTGATTCTAATTCTTACATTCTTACTCATGTAATATATACAGGAAGGACATTGTTATTATGTTGATATCACCCAAAAGCAATCGATGCACAGTATCAAAGGTGAGCAAGATCCACTTAGACATGGCCGGTTTGGAACCGGTTCGGCAGTTTGAACCAGAACCGAACCAGCTTCAGAACCTCTGGTACCTCAGTTTTGAGGAACCAGCCCAGAATCGGAATCAATAGTTTTAAACAGCTCGTTAATAAATATATATTTTACATACATTTTAACACATGTTAAGGAATTGGCAGTTCAACTCCCCCGAGGGGTTTCGGGGTGGTTTTGGTTTCGGAACAGGTGGTTTGGTTTTGGTTTTGGGTTCCAGCTAACCTGGAACCGGCAGTTTGGAACCGGACATGTCTACCCTCATAAAGAGAAACTGATACATACTAGTACACATAGGTGCTAGTAAATTAAAACAAATTTTAACGGTCCATATTTGATGATAGATCATTGAAATTTGAATTTAAAAATAAATAATAATAATAATATAAATAAAGTAAACTTGTAAAAAGTTCACATTTACATTTTACTTTTTAAATTAAAATTTTAATCATCCATTGATGGATGGTTGAGATTGGTAGCATATATAAGTTCCTCTCTCTTTCTATATATATATATTCTCGATAAGTTATACAAATTATGAAAATGACTGGAATTATTCTCGGAAATGATTTCAGGGTTCTATGCGTCCACTTAGTTACTATAGCCAAGTAAAGAGCTACTCAGTTGAATTTCTGTTTAGCTTTAGAGATTGGAAAACGGAAAATATAACATATAAGATAGCCACGATTTTGGCTTGTAGTTTCACTTCGCTATAAAAAAGAAAAAAAAAAGAATTTTTTTGCATAATAATGAAATGTGCAAGTTCCATGATGATGGAATCGATCATAGATGTAGTGAAACCATTGTCATTGATGTCAAGCATTGATTACTCTATCCTTTCCAATTCAAGCATCAAAAAACTAAATGAAGGTTTCTAATTTCTCTGTGCATCTCTTTTGTGGTCACCAGCATATGTTGCTGGTACCAAGACTGGATTGATACCAGAGACAGGATTCAAACTGGGTGAGGTACTGTCTGGGAACTCAACTTTAGACGTAGAAGCTGAGTTGCGGTTGATGAAGAAGAGGTTAGAAGAACTGCGAGCTGAGGGAGCTATGAAAGAGGCTGAAAGGTCTGCCATGAAAGCATTAGGTCTCCAGAGGTACATGAGCCACAAATTCTTTTTCTTTCCTTTCCAACATTCATCATACTTAAAATGTGTTTTAGCAACATATGTTCATGAACTCCTTCATGTCAATGAGAGAGAAACCGATGCTTGGCGATTCGAAACCTAAATTGACAGTTTATTTTGCATTTATCTGCAGAGCTAAGTTGTTTGGCTGGCCTAACACTTATGTCTTCACAAAATCCATGGGAGAAATGTTGATTGGAGAAGGCAGAGGGGACATACCCTTGGTGATCATCCGCCCAACCGTAATAGAGAGCACTTATTCTGATCCCTTCCCTGGATGGATGGAAGGCACAAGGTTTGCACAACCATTAATACTGAACTAAATACTTGAAAGAGCCTTCTTTTGTTTGATACACCAAGCGCAAGCACAACTTTTCTTGAGAGATTCTTGACTCCAAACATATGGTCTGAGCTACTTGATGGCTATAAGAGTCTGAAAGTGGGAGCAGTTGGGACCAATATTGGTGTGATAAATCTTGTAGAACCTGTCAACATGCAGTAGTTGGTAGGCTACAACTCGGCCAATAATGCTAGCTATCTCATTGTATGAGGGGTATCGATAGGTCGATCCCCGTCGTATTCATGAAAATCTAGATCAGGTTCCATTTTAGGAAGCAAGTAGAGGAGGATCACTGAGATCCCAAAATGCAATCCATGCTCCAAAAGCAATACTTTTCTTGTGTTAACACATAGATGGATCGGAGTTCAGTATCAATTTCATAAACGATACGTGATCTATCTATTAGTCAAGTAATATTACAGCTGTCTTTGGCTAATTAGTGGATGTATTATTTTTCTTCGAAACCCGAGCTGATTCTAATGGACTCAGTGCAGTTCTGGTTCTGGTCGAACTTCACCTGCTGATGCCCTTGGCATGTATGACATGAGATCCTAACGATGAAGAACCTGATCCTCTGCAGTAGGCACCCAAGTATTAATCATGCGTGTTCTTGGGGTGCCCAAGTCTGAAGCAACTACATGCTCGCAGGGTCTTTTACATGATTTTAAGGCGCTTGCTTTATGCTTTAGCTTTATGCTTTATGCATATTAATGTTGCTTGTTGTATGGTTACACACATGCAGAACTGTGGATAGCTTGCTGATTAGTTATTGCAAGGGAAAATTAACCTCCTTTTTGGCTAATGGGGAGTTTGTCCTTGATGTGGTAAGATTTCTATCTGCTTTTCAAATTCAACTTTTAGAGGTATTTCCGTATTCAGCAGAGAATGCCCATAAACTTTAGGAATTATTGAGTTCCATATTCAGCCAACGTTTGGTGCAACCTGTAAAACAGAGTGAATTAATGGGACTTTACACCTAACAGCAACTTAATTGTCACAAGGTTGCAGATATAAATAGATAATGAGAGTCTTATATCTTCAGAAATATCCATTGATTGTGGCACTTGATCGGCTAAGAATCTAACACACAGACTTTATTCTCCAGAATAAATTGGTAAAAATGATATACAATGTGCAGATTCCAGGTGATATGGCAGTGAATGCAATGATAGTGAGCATGGTAGTGCACTCTGGCCAATCCTCTCAATTTATCTACCATATTGGATCATCTGCAAAGAATCCCCTGACGTATTCAAAGATGGTAGATTGTGGTTACCGTTACTTTAAAGCTAATCCCTGTTATGGGAAGGATGGAAACCCCATCATTGTAGGAGAGATCTCCCTCTTCAGGTCCATGGACAGTTTCCGCAGATACATGACCCTTTTTCATAAGTTACCTTTGGGGGTACGTTCCACCTTTTCCTTTTCCTCTAAAAGAATTATTGTGTGTGTGCGCGAGAGAGAGAGTGAGAGTACAATTGAACATGACATTATTAACATTTTTGCTTGCTATTAATTAATTCATGCATCTATATATATATATATATATATATATATATATATATATATATATATATACTTGGCTTATAAATGTATATGTATATAACTTGATCTTACATAAGTTGATGCTTCCTTCTTAGGGCCTATACTTTATAAATCAAGCCTTCTGCAAAATTTTCAATGGTGCCTACAATGACTTGACAAGAAAATACAACTTTGTGATGTACTTGGCTGAGCTGTATGAGCCCTACGTTTTCTTCAAGGGAAGGTAAGGAACAGACAGACCAGCCTAATTTTTTAAAGATTTTGGAGTTTGTTTTCCTTGATATATATAATTAAAGGATATGATTTTATATTCCAAAGATCATCGACAATGAGTTTACATTGGTTTGAGGAATGCAGATTTGATGATACAAACTCAGATGGATTAAGATGGAGAATCAAGACAAATGGTAGTGAAGCTAACTTGTTCAACTTTGATCCTAACACGATCAACTGGGAAGACTATATCATGAAGATCCACATCCCAGGGGTTATCAAGTATGTTTTGAGGTGAAAACTTGGGGGTATTAAGAAACTAATAAGTTCTGCTGCTCTACTCGACGACTTTATGAAACTTAAGCAACTTCTCCAATGGAAAATCAGTAAAGGGATTCTGAAAAGTTTTAAGAGACCAAGTTCCTTCGTCATTGTTGTGTAAAGAAACTTGTACGTGGCTGTTCTTTGTAAGTGTTGGTAGAATGTCTGTATTTAGGTGAATCCATGTATGTTGAGTTAAAATACATGCCATGGTTGGTGCATTTTATGGTGCCAGGTAAGAAATGATTCTTCTTCCCATTATGTTGTACCTTTTAGAGTATATGTAAAACGTTCTCCCTCTCTCTCTCTCTCTCTCTCTCTCTCTCTCTCTCTCTCTCTCTCTCTCTCTCTCTCTCTGTGTGTGTGTGTGTGTGTGTGTGTGTGTGTAAGCTTTGACCATTCTCTGAGAATCACAATCTCACTATAAAGGGTTGCCCTTCTCATCTTTCCTTAGAGTAAGGGTTGTTTGTTTCACTAAGGTTAATGAAAGAGGCAGAACTTTTGCATAAGCTCATCTGGAAGATCGTTTTACTGCTAAAGCGCGCACACATACAGAAGCGATGGATCCGAGAATCTACAAGACCAACCTAATTATCATAATAGCATTCATTGAATTAAAATTAATTAAATCATTCTTTTCCTCAAATCAACTGTCTAAACAGGGTCAGTGGAAGCCGAAAACCCCGGTAGAACTGGATTAGTCAAGCTCGTTTGGGCTTTCTGGTGGTAGGAGTTTGGGTTTGAAATCTGGTTCCATAATGCTAGTTGGGTTCAGATTCGGCATGGGTCAAATAGCGGGTATCGTGCACTTCCTGACTCAAAAGCCTTCGGAGAAGAGAGGTTGAGGTGTAACAAAGTCCGTGATTCTCACGATGAAGAAGATTGGGGACTTCGAAACCGTCAAAAGAGCCACAGACGGCTGCAGGTCGAGAGGCCAAAAGAGCCACAGATGGCCGCTGGCTGAGAGGCCAAAAGAGCCACAGAAAGGCCGCAGGAAAACCACCACAGAAGGCCGCCAACCACCACTGAGAAATGCAGGCCAGAAGAAAATCTGATCGTTTCTCTCTCTCAGAAAACCGTGAGGTTGAAACCAGCGGTTTTTCGAAAATGCCTCGGGCAGCAGACTAAAAAGTCTGTTTTACCCCAACTAATTTTTAGATATTACGAAACTGTCACCAAACAAAATTACGAATTAAAAAGACTGATTTTCCCTTATTGAGCAAAAAGTTGATTTTACCCTTCGACAGTTTGTTAAAATTACAAAATACTAGGCTGTTGTTTTACTTTTTTGTCCTTCCCGATTTAAGATATTACAATTCTGCCACTGTGTTAAAAGACATATTTATCCCTATCCTTTTGAGAAAATTCTAGATTCGGACTAAGGGGTAAAATTATAGATTTATCTCCGATTAATTATGAATTTTACAAAAATACCAAAAGTAATTTTATGGGTCTATCCTTAGGCATTTCAGAAAATTACAAAAGCGGACAAATAGTTAAAATTATAGTTTTACCCCTGATATTTTTTGGAAATTACTAAAGGCAAAAAATTTCAGCTCGTTTTTGTGATATTCTACATCATTCTAATCACATTCCTGCTATGTGTGTTTTGCTGCTCATTTATTGTTTCTTTTTTAGACCGTGTAATTGTTATAATTGCTAAACACATAAAAATGAATTTAAGAATATGTGTGTCAAAATTGGCAAAAACTAAAAAATTAAACGGTCTGAACTTCCAAATATGGAAGAGAAGAATCTCACTTCCTGTAACACTTGAATGTATTGAGTACGTATTAAAAGAAACTATATGTCTGCAACCACCAGACGTAATTGAGCGACAAATAGAAATGTATAAAATATTTCTAAAAAATGACACAATAGCAAGGACTGTCATGTTGACATAGGATGACTTGATTAAGATCTTTAAAGAATACGATACCGCAAAAGAGCTATTCGACTTAATAACAACCAAATATGACACAATTGTCAAACTGCATGTATAGTTGCTACTACAGAAATACAATTACTTTAAAATGAAAGGAGACAATGTAGTAGAACATGTAAATCACATGTTAGTAATGGCTAGAGACCTAGCTGTGGCAAAGTCAGTCATCCCAGAACCAATGCAAATATCAACAATCCTAAACAGTCTACCCCCGTCATGGAACATGGTCAACACTGCCCTGAGGTTAGGGCCAGAAATTAACCTTTCTGAGTTGCCTCTCAAACTAGCAATAATGCAAGAACACATGAATAAGAATAAGAAAGAAAAATTGCTAGTAGTAAAAGATGAGATAGAGTGTAGCTCCAAACCCAACCAAAAGAAAAATAGACCAAACAAAAGGTTTGGCAAGAATAACAAAAATGACAGTCAATATTTTAAGAAAACATAGGAAACTGATTCTCGGGTTAAGTGTTTCAGCTGTAGAAAGATATGACACTATAAGAGGGATTATTGCAATAGGAAATGTGGAGGAAACAACCTACAACGCGGACAATCAGAAAATCAAGATATAATCTACATGATATCAGAATGTTTGTATATGGATTGCCCGGTGATAGGTTGATGAATTGACTCTAGAGCTACCAGACATATCTCAAAGACTATGGAAGGGACAATGGATTTAAAGTAATACAAACCAAGAGAACATCGGGTGTATATATGAAATAACACTTTCTCATATATTTTTGGTACTGGGTCATTTAGAATCTTTGTACAAGCCAAACCGATTGTACTGAATGATGTATTAATTGTGTCATCAATAAGGCGTAATCTGGTCTCGGTCCCTACATTAATAAAGAAAGATTTTGATGTTAGGTTTATTCCTTGCAAGGTAACTATGGGGAAACATTGGAGAATATTATTTTTTAAAGAGTTTGATGTAGAGAATGAACTGTTTAAATTAAATGATAATGATATTGGAAGTTCCTCTACTTATATTGAGTGTGACTTTAATGTTGATGTGAATGAGTGATATAAACGCCTTGGCATATAAGTCTGAAAAAGTTGAGGAAATTATCAAACTTTCACTTACTGCCTAGATTTGAGAAAAATACTTTCAAGAAGTGTGAAGCTTGTATACAAGGAAAAATGACAAGAAAAGTTTTTTCGAAAGAATCAATAAGGGCAACAATCCTGTTAGAGGTCATTCACACGGATTTATGTTTATTTTATAATATTTATCAATAATTATTGGAGATATGTGTATTTATATCTTTTGACACATAAATTTGAGGCACTAGAAGCTTTTAAAGAATATAAAAAAGAAGTGAAAAACCAACTAGGGCATTCAATCAAAGTCTTCAGATTAGATAGAAGTAGTGAATATACCTCTATAGAATTTACTGAATTTTTTAAAAAACTTTGGTATTGCAAAGCAAAATACAATACCCAAGACAGCTCAACAAAATAGTGTAGCTGAAAGATATAAGAGAACCTTGTTAAATATGACAAGGTCAATATTGATTGATTCCTCTCTAGGAAAGATATTTTGAGGAGAAGCAGTAAGTACAGCGATATACATACTCAATAGAGTACCATATAAAGTTGTATTCACTACACCATATGAGATGTGGTTTGGAAGAAAACCCAACCTAGATTATCTTAGGAGGTGGGGATTTATTGCACATGTAAAGATTCTTGATTAGTCTAGAGACAAACTAGACAGTAGGTCATTGAGATGCATATTCATTAGATATCCTAAAGGTTCAAAGGGATATCAGTTTTATCATATGGACTATGGACTAATTGAAAGTAAAGATGTTGAATTCTTAGAAGACACTAAGGATGACATCTTGAAAATAATAATAAGTATATTGATGATCTAGTAGACCTAGATCAATCATCATTAGAACCCATAGAAGATCTTCCTGAAACAACCAAAACCTTAAGTAAACATAAAAGACCTAGGATCAATCATCCTACATAAAGGATTATCACATTTATCTTACAGAAGAAGTATATAATTTAGTGGATTTAGATGAGTTGACTGATAACTTGACTTATCAGCAAGCTATAAACTCATCAGAAACAACAAACTGGGAGAAAGCGATGGATAAAGAAATTGAATCCATTGAGAAAAACCAAGTTTGATAATTGACTGATTTACCAAAAGAAAGGAAAGCTATAAGCTGTAAATGGATTCTGAAAAAGAAATATAAGGTCGATGGTTCAATCGATAAGTTTAAAGCGAGGTTAGTTATAAAGCGTTTTTTTGTAAAAAAAGGGGATAGATTATGTTTTGACATATTCTTCAGTTACGAAATTTGCATCTATAAGGATAATCCTAACAATATCTGCATATTATGATTTGAACTTACATCAGTTAGATGTAAAGACAACATTTCTAAACGGAGATTTAGATGAAATCATATACATGCAGCAGCTCGAAGGATTTATAGTTGAAGGACAAGAAAATAAAGTATATAGGTTGAGAAAATCCCTATATGGCATGAAACAGTCACCTCGCCAATGATATTTGACCTTTCAAAATGCCATTATAGAACTTAGGTTTGTGGCTAATAAACTTGATAACTGTGTATATGTCTGGAATAGTGGGAGCCACTTTATTATCCTATCATTATATATAGATGACATATTATTGACTGGAAATGACAATGATATGATTGTTAAAACCAAGTCATGATTAAACTCAAGGTTCGAAATGAAGGATATGGGGGAAGCATCCTATATCCTAGGTATAAAGATCTCTTGAGATAGAGAATCTAAAATTTATGCCTGAGTCAGGAGAGATATATCGATTATATCCTCAAAAAGTTCAAAATGAGTGAATGCAAGTCTGTTGTTATACCTGTTGTAAAAGGGGTTAAACTAAGTAAGGCTGATTATCCCGGTGAATGATATAATAAACATAACGTTCCTTATGCACAAGCTATGGGCAGCTTGATGTATGTTATGTTGTGTATAAGACCTGATATCAGCTTTGTTGTTGGTCTTATAAGTAGATATCAAAGTAATCATGGTTGACAACTTTGGATAGTTGTAAAAAGGATTTTAAGATATCTAAAAGGAACAAGAGACTTGAAACTTTATTTTCAAGCAAATGAGCTGAAAGTGGTAGGATACTCAGATGTTGACTTTGCTGGAAGCAAAGATAACAACAAATCTACCTTAGGTCAAATATTCTTATTTGGAGGTGGTGTTATTTCTTTGACATGTAAGAAATAAGGTTGTGTAGTATTGCATACACAGGAAGCTGAGTATGTGGCTTGCTGTATGGCTACAATGAGTGCTGTCTGGATAAGCCGCTTCATATGTGATTTGAAGTTGAAAATAACTGACGACCTAGTTGTTATTTACTGTGATAACAACGCAGCAATTACTCTTATCAAGATTGGAGCTAATTGCTCAAAAAGCAAGCATATAATGGTTAAATACCACTATGTTCATGATATGGTTATGAGAAAGGAAATATCCATCTCATACATGCCAATAAATGTTATGTTGGCAGACCCCTTGACTAAATGCATAATAGAGGAACTCTTCACAAAATATGTTACAAACATGGGTTTGAGCTATGTTTGATTGTTGTGTAGGAAAATAACCACACAACGGGTAGTGGTTGCACCAGCAATCATGAAAGGACATTACTAGGTAAACCCTATAAAAGTGAGAGGAAAATCAGTATGTTAGTACACTTGGCTCGAATGACGAAGTGAAAGATGTTAGGTTGTGGTCATTCTCAGCAACCCAACATAAGTAATGGCTAGACTGACTATCTAGCCGTTACCCATGTTCACGGTTACAAGAAAGATGGCCATACAGCAAAATAATAACAATCAGATTGTTATCGGAAATCACAGTAACCATTCGGATACAGAGGCTCTTGAAGAGGAAAGCCCAACAGGATAAACTGGGAAAAGGCGGAGCTCACGCTGCTCTATAAATACAAAGCAGTGCATACAGTTACAAACACTGGAAAATACATATACAGACACACTTTCCTTGAAAAAAATCTACTGTGAGAAATCCTTAAACCAAAATAGAATCACCTTCATCTTTTACTACAGGCGTACCTGGAAGAGCTCGACGACAACAAACCTTAAGCTCGGAGAAAGCCGGAATTAGGCAAGCAAATCGTAGCAAAAGAAACTTGAGGACTATTCCATTCAAAGTGAGTCCTCCACCTTCTTCTCTTTGGCATGGGTGGTGGCAATTGTTTCTCTCTCATATTTTGGATATTAGATTGTACCTTTCATCAATTATTCTGCTAAAAGCTATCATTTTTAAGTTTTTTAGAATTGTGTGAAATTATCAGATTATCAAGTTGATAAGTTATATTATAAAATTATAAGAAATAATTATCAAGTACAATAAAAAACCAATTTAAATTTATACTAAAAAAATCTACTATTGAAGCTATTCACAAATTTAAATGTCTTATGAAATGTTACGATAAGGTGCTAAGAGATATTCTTTATAAAATCTTATAAAAGAGAGGTATTTTATTGACATACTTCAATCTTATAAGATATATATATGATAGTGCATAAACATGTGTGAGTAACTATGAAGAAATGACATGTTTCTTTGAAGTTAATATTATGTTATATTAAAGATCAACTTTAAGTATATATTTATTTATATTGGTTATTGACAAATTAACAAAGCATATTAAAGATGAAGTGTATTGGTGCATGTTGTTTAAGGATAACATTGTGTAAGTAGAAGAGTCTAAGGAAAAAGTTAATAGTAAATTAAAACTATGCAAAAAAAAATTAGAAAGTAAAGGCTTTCGACTTATTAGAACAAAGATAGAATATATGGAAAGCAAGTTCAGTTATTTGGTTACTTCAAATGATATAGATATTAAGATTGGCACACGTTGTATTTCTTATAAGGAAAGTTTTAATACCTAGTATTAGTTTTTGAGAGTGATGAAAAAATTGATAGAGATATTATATAGAATTAATATTGCATAGTTAAAATAGAGAGGTACATCAGATATCCTACGTGATAATAAGGGTAAATATTATAGAGCAAAAAACGTTATTTTTATGGTTTTGAGTTTTAACAATTAACTATCAATATGTACAAAAGATGTTTGTGACATAAAAGATATTGATATTGATGTGTGGTTACATAAAAAAAGACTTTATATATAATGAGTCATTAAAAACAAATTGGGAGTGACATCAATAGAAGAAAAAATTAGAGAAAATTCTTTAAAATACTTTAGACAGATGAAAAGATAATAAAAAGAAGCTTCGATAAAAAGATATGAGAAATGATACTATAAAAATATTAAAAGAGGAAGAATAATAACATGAAGGTATTAGAACTTAAGGGATCATTGGGAGGAGGATAAGAAGGTTGTGATCACATAAGAAAAGGAAGAAAACGTGCAATAAAGATAGTTTGAGAATTGATGCGAAACATTAAAAAAAGGGTATATGTTTAGTAAAATGGAGTGAATTGATGTAAGCAACAATAATACCGGAGAACGTCCCTTGCTTCAATCGTGCTTCTCCAATCCAAAATCTCTTTCTCCTCGTATGAAACTAGTCCATCTCAAGTAATTTCGAAAAAACTATTTTTATTTGACTAAATCTTTCGTATCATGTAAGGGTGGTAAATGAGAAGTGAACTGCTTATAGATCTACATGGTTTGGCTCTTTGCCAACTCATTTATTTCGCTCTATAGGCCTAACAAGTTGAACTTGAACACAATGCACTCATCTCAGCTCACCTCTCAACCCGAATCGTTCTATCATCGTTCAACAGTTCAACTTGTTCCAGTCTCATAATCATGTGCTTGGGACTTTTTTTTTTTAAAGAAGAGGCCAAAGCCTAACACACACCCACACATGCATCCTATGGGAGTCAAACTTCCCACCACCAGTGATGGCGCTAGAGCCAACACTCTAGGTGTGAGACCTTGGGTTTTGTGCGAGAGTGTGTTTGTGTATGCACGTGCATAAGTGTGTGTTTTTCTATTTAGTAAGTAGCTGTTGAGTCGGATGAATGAACTCGAGAGATCTCTGGGCGAACCAACGAGCTCAACCAAGGTGCTTAGCGAACGATACCTATGTTGTTAAGAGTTTGTCACAAGACTCACAACCTTCAACCCAAGTATTCATATGTAAATGCATGGCTAACTCATGAAGTAAACGTGCCCAACACGACTTGGGAAATAACTTCACGGGTCGGGTCGTCAATATCCACTGTTTGGTTCATTTGGCCAACGCTAAATGGAGGTATCAGTTTAGTTCATTTGGCTTGTTTACCAGCTCTAGGTATTGAATCAGGTCCGAAATCTCAGAATGTAGCCAGACCCGAATGTGTCCATGGGCCCGGAGACTCCAGTCCAGAGTCCGGACTGGGAGTGGCGGACCCTGACCCAGGCTTACCGAGAGTCTGTCCGGTCCATTTGGACTCCTTGTGCGTCCGAGTGGGCGCTTTAAAACAGGCAATTTTGGCGCTCGTCCTGTGTGTTTGTGAAATTCTAGGGTTTTCCCTACCGAAAGAACAAATTCTGGGGTTTTTGTGGTTCTCTAGTGAGGGTTTCTAGTTTCCACTCGGAAACCTAATTTAGTCTTCTTTGATCCGGGGAACGAGTGGAGCGAACTCTCAATTCTGCGGTCTTCCTGCCTTCCTGGGGTTTTTGTTTGCCCGAAAACGAAAGATTTCGCTTGCGCTCGGTTTTCTACAGTCTCATCATCCTACTTAGCCCCAGTCCTACTCCTGGGGTTTCTTTTCTCTCTGAATTCCAGATGAATTAAGTGGTATTGTGAACGCTGTTGATCGGATGACTTTGTAGCGCGGGATTTTGGTTAACGATTTCTGGCACGAAGATGGAAGATAGCGGTGGTGGAGGGAGGGGAAAGGGGAGGAAGAAGGCGGAGAGCGGTGGATCGCGGGGGAAGAGCCGCAAATCGAAAAAGAAAGATGGCTGTGATAACGAAGAGAGGGCCATCGTTGTTGCCGAGGGCGAGGAGGTCGGGCCATCTGTTGCGGTTTTCGATTACTGCGTACAGTCTCATTTGAGGACGCTAGACTTGATCTCCATGATTTCTGCTGAAAAAGGGGAGGAGATTGCCTGGGTGGATGAGATCGAGCGGTTCTCGTCGATGGTTGCCTTCATAAAGTATGTGACTTGGTTCTATCTTTTCCTTTTTCTCTCTATTTAGCGACTGGGGCATGCTGTTTTGGTTGATAACGTAAAGCTAAAATTATGTTTTTCAACGCATATATCTTTCGGATAGTTAGCTTCTCTGGTGCTCATCCAACTTTTTGTGACTAGCGTGCCGTATGTCTTGGAATGAAACGATAAAAAACATTGAACACAAGATAGAGCTATATGGCGACTAAGAATCCTAGAAGCTGGTTCACTTGGTGTGCTATAAGGCTACGTTTTGGTTTGTTTTATGTTATAAGGATTATGTGGTTGTTCCATTCAAACGTGTTGATTGTCACAAGTGTCTTACTGAGAATCGAAGGCAAAAGTTAATTTTGGTGATCTGTACTTAAGATATATATTGGATGATTATATGTGCACGCAGAGGGTGGTTTGGACATGGGAGTGGCAATGAGATGGAGTAAGGCCTCGTCTTGGAAGGACACACAATATGATTTTTTTAAAAATAGTTTAAATGCTAATATGGCGTAGAATGGAGCTCTATTGGGGCTAAGAGCCCATGTAGCTGACCCCACTTAGTACGGGAAAGAAGCTTGGTTTTGTACTTAAGATATATTGGATGGTTATATATATGTGTGCATGAACAAATGGATGATTAGTCTTTTTTGGGTGCTGATGGCTATGATGCATGGTATCTATGTTATCAATAGCGGTTAGGGGTTGACCGCTAATATAGCAGTAGCGGGGATATAACGGATTTAGCGGTACACTATCATTTAAGATTAAAAAGTTATATATATGTAATGGATTTCCTAATTTCTAAAGAATATTAAGAAATACATAATCACCACCACATTCATAAATATGAATCAAACTAAATAAACAAATTTTAAAAAGACACAATAAATATCATGTGGTATATGTATACTGAATCGTTAAAAAACAAGGACATAAATGTCACCAAGTTATTCTAACACCAAGCAATCAAGTAGAAGAATATTACACTTATGTGTTCAAGTGTGGTACAATCCAATTAGAGCAATGGATTATACGAACCTGCAAAAAGAATAGGACAATATTAGGATGGAGAAAAAGTGCTCTTAAAATATGAAAAAAAATCTTCAAAACCATATAAGAAAATGATTAATGATAAGAAAATGAAACTATAAAATAAAAGAAAAAAATAATATATGATGCATCTCAAGGATTGAAGAAATAGATTGGTTACTATATATATATTAGTAATCCATGATTAAAGAAATAGAAGCCATTAGAAAGTTGAGCTATAGGAGTATGAATTCTCTGCCTTGTTGATACAAAATTGTCACTACAATAGTCTAAAAGCATTTAATTTAGGAACAACATACAAAAAATCGTGGTCATTATGATACACAAATTGTGTAACCATATGCCCACAATCCACAACATAACGCAAAAATCATGGTCAGTATACACACTCTCTTTTGGTTGTGCTTAGAGAGAGAGAGGTGTGAGTCACTGGACATTCAGGCGAAGTGGTGATGAAAGCCGCATGAGAGAGCGATACTGTCAGTGGTGGTGGTGATACAAGCTGTAGAGAGAGAGAATCCATTGTGGGAAGGGAATAATGGAAGTGGTGGTGATGGAAGCCGCATAAGAGAGAGACCGTCCGGTGGTTGGCTGTTTGTCACCGGTGGTGGTGGTGATGGGACAGTGCCAATGGAAGAAAGAGAGTGTGTGTGAGAGAGAGTGGGGTATAAAATGGGGCATTTGGTTCAGGTTGACTCATCATTTGGTTGAGGTCAATGTTGTCTGACGCGTATCGTATCGTGTATCGCTGGGCTCCACGATACGGGCGTATCGTATCGTATCGTATCGTACTTTAATATTAAAATAATGTAAAAATAATTAAAAATTAATAAAAAATCGAAAAAAATCGAAAAAAATCAAGAAAAAATCAGGAAAAATCTGATAATTGCTTTAAATTCATATAATGTAAGTTTAGTACAGATTGAGCATTCAACATTGAACAATTGCATCCAAATTTATATATTTTGAATCCAAAAAATAAAATACAGACATAGTTTACACTTTAAATTCATATAAAATACATATATTTTGAATCCAAATTCATATAATGTAAGTTGCATCTGCCATTGCTTGAAAATGAAAACTGTTTGCTGCATTAAATGGAATGCATGTATCATAAAACCATCTGCCCACTGCAAGGTCTGCTTGATCGTGCAGTTGTTCTGAAGCCATAGCAGCACGAATTCCTGGCTGAGCACCAGGTGTAGTGGAAGGAGGAAAGAACGAATGTATGCTAGAAGAAGAAGCTCTTCCTCTACTCCTTCCTGAACTTCCTCTTCTGCCACCTCCAAAGTCTTCAGATGCAACCCTCTTTCCTCTGCTAGGTGCTCGCGAACTGCTACTACCAATATCTGTTCTAGCATCTGAAGGCAAACTATCAGTGAATCCAACTCCAGTGGCAGTAGCATCATCAGCTTCTTCACACATCTGGAAATCATCCTTTTGTTGTCTCCTTTCCTGTATGCTCTCAATCATCTGCAAGCATTGCCATTTAATACCTTCTGGCACACTTCTAACTCTGCCTGTGCATGGAGCAACTTCTTTCCTGGTTCCTGCTAGGTGGTGTTTCAACCTTGAAATTCCACCACTAACCACCTTTTCACAAAATAAACATCTGATTTTTAACCTTGAACCCTCAACTGGTATACCCCACTGCCATGCCGGATCATCAGACTTTGAATGAGAGTCTCTACCACCCCTTCCTGCCATCTCAATGGAGTACTTTAATTCAAACAAAAACCTGAAAATAAAAGCACTTCGTAAATCCCCCAATCTTCAAATAACACTCAAATCGAGTGTCTCCCACTTCATGAATGCAATAAAAATCGTATACACACACTTAATAACTTCATATTTTGTCATTCAAAAAAAAAACCCGAAATAACACAAAAAACAATAAATATAAAGGAAAAAAAGGAAAAAAACATTAAAAATATACCTAAATCCGAGTTTGGAGGCTTGGACGGACACCGTAGGGCACGATTTTAGAGCTTTGAACACCAAGGAGGCGAAAACCGACTCTTAGGGAGCTTGAAGAACCCAAAAGGAGAGAGGAAACCCGCGAAAAATCGCGGGTTTCCCTCGGCCCGGGACCCTTTATAAGGGTCCCAGGGCGTATCGCCCGTATCGTACGATACGGGCGATACGCACCGTATCGTGCGATACGGGCCGTATCGCACGATACGGTGCGATACGCCCGCACCTGCGATACGGGGGCCCGTATCGTATCGTGGTGGTCCACGATACGATACGTATCGCACCGTATCGTACGATACGGTGCGATACGGACAACACTGGTTGAGGTTGACTCATGTCTATTGGATCAACCTGTCTTGTATGCTGTAGCGGTCCGCAATAGAGCTGTTAACGACACTAATTGCATTTTCTTTGGACGGCCATTAAGTACGAGTCGTTATAGTGCCAAGCAATCCGCTAATATGCTATAGTGCTTTATAGTGGATGCTATAGCACACTATTGATAATTTAGCATGGTATGATTTGCTGAAAGTCTTTTGATGTTTATAAGGAAGTCAAATAGAGTTTTTTTCTCAATATTTTAGTCTTTGCTACCTCTTAGTTGTTGTGAACTTTTCCCTTTTTGTCAGTGTTGTCTGACGCGTATCGTATCGTGTATCGCTGGGCTTCACGATACGGGCGTATCGTATCGTACTTTAATATTAAAATAATACAAAAAATTAATTAAAAATTAGTAAAAAATCGAAAAAAATCAGGAAAAATCTGATAATTGCTTTAAATTCATATAATGTAAGTTTAGTACAGATTGAGCATTCAGCATTGAACAATTGCATCCAAATTTACATATTTTGAATCCAAAAAATAAAATACAGACATAGTTTACACTTTACAGTACACTACAATTATATATAATGTTACATTTTACAAATTGTAATCAAGATCATCAACTAAATAATCTTCATCTTCTCCTTGTTGCAGATCCTCGTCATCATCAGCCACGCCCACACCTTCTTTTTCAAAATAAAATTCTTCATCTCCATAATGTTGTTGCGCTCCTTCCAAATTAATCCAGGCAACGTCTTCTTCTGTTAGGAGGGCATTTTCTTCAGTGTCTTCCATAACCCAATCTTCTAATATATCAAAATTATCCAAACTTATTGGATCGAATTGACTTTCTTCTCTATTTACTTTTTTTAATTGCCTACGACACAAACAAAGATAAACAATTAGTAAGTAATATTAACAATTGAAAACTGAAGTTAAATAATATCGAATTGAAAATTTGAAAGTAATACAACATTACCTTTCACGAAGGCGCATGTTACAACGAATATAAACCAAATCATTAAGCCTTTTGTGTTCCAACCTGTTGAGCTTTTTTGTATGGATGTGTTAAAAAACACTCCAATTTTTTTCACAACCTGTTGCACTACAGGTTTGGCTTAAGACTCTAACTGCAAAATCTCTAAGGTTTGGACAATCACTTCCAAACCTGTTTCACTAAACATCTGTAAAAAAAATATAAACATTAGAGACATAATAATCCCCAGTAATGTAAGATGCAACTTAAATATGAAAATAAACAATATACCTGGACGCATCGTAGAGCGGTTGTGAATTGCAACAGGCAAACCCATCAAGTGAAGAGCATTATCATATATCTCCATCTCTCGATGTATCGCATTTACTATGCTCTCATCAGGGACTAATCTGTCGATGCATTCAATGATTCCTCGATTAACTTCACCGTCCCTTTTGAAGGTTGCTGAGTACCTCAATGATGGGTTTAGATAGTAGGCTGCTGCATGAATAGGCTTATGTAATTGTTTATTCCATCTACTATCAATTATTTTCCACACGGGCACATAATCTCTTTTTTTTCCATTAAAGTTATTTCTGATCGCTTCTTTTGCCCTGTCCATGGCTTCATAAAGGTAGCCCATAGATGGTTTCTCCTCGCTGTCAGCCAATCTCAAAACTTTCACTAAAGGACAAGTAATTTTCAATAATCTGATACATGCATTCCAAAATGAACTTCTAAAAACCGTTTCTGCAATCTCATTTAACTTTATGTTCATTCTGTTTTGTGGCAACTCTGCAAATTGCCACTCATCTGAGGAGAATATTCTCTTTAAAGCTTGCTTCTGTCTCACAATACTCTGTACAGATAAGAAGTTTGTTGCGAATTGAGTTGCAGCTGTGCGAAGAAGCTCTGCACCTTCTGTGTATCTCCTTATCATACACAAAACAAATGCATGGTTGTAAATGAATTTTGTAATATCTTGGCAACACTCAGTTGCTGCCTTTATTTCATCCATCTCACCAATGTCCTCGAGGATGAGATCTAAACAATGGGCTGCACATGGTGTCCAGTAGAAAGTCCCATAAATATCAGCTAACTCCTTTCTAGCTGCTTTGTAGTTAGCTCAATTGGACTACATTTTCTAGCCCAACCTCCTTTAAAACCTTATCAAATTCCTCTCGTAGGATCTCTGCAGTGTGCCTCTCCTCTAACATATCTAGAGATCTCAAAAACATGAGTCATTTAGGACAATATATAAGAAAGTTTAGCAATGTCCTTCCTTGTCTATCGGTCCATCCATTTGCCATGATAGTGCATCCTGTTTCCTTCCACGATTGTCTTAAAGTCGAACAGTATTGCTGCACTTCAATCACGGTCTGATCTAATATCTTTCCTCTCAACTTCTGATAAGAGGGCATCCTGTATCCTGGACCAATGTTAGCAATTGCATCTGCCATTACTTGAAAATGAAAACTGTTTGCTGCATTAAATGGAATGCATGCATCATAAAACCATCTACCCACTACAAGGTCTGCTTGATCGTGCAGTTGTTCTGAAGCCATAGCAGCACGAATTCCTGGCTGAGCAACAGGTGTAGTGGAAGGAGGAAAGAACGAATGTATGCTAGAAGAAAAAGCTCTTCCTCTACTCCTTCCTGAACTTCCTCTTCTGCCACCTCCAAAGTCTTCAGCTGCAACCCTCTTTCTTCTGCTAGGTGCTCGCGAATTGCTACTACCAATATCTGTTCTAACATCTGAAGGCAAACTATCAGTGAATCCAACTCCAGTGGCAGTAGCATCATCAACTTCTTCACACATCTGGAAATCATCCTTTTGTTGTCTCCTTTCCTGTATGCTCTCAATCATTTGCAAGTATTGCTATTTAATACCTTCTGACACACTTCTAACTCTGCCTGTGCATGGAGCAACTTCTTTCCTGGTTCCTGCTAGGTGGTGTTTCAACCTTGAAATTTCACCACTAACCACCTTTTCACAAAATAAACATCTGATTTTTAACCTTGAACCCTCAATTGGTATACCCCACTACCATACCGGATTATCAGACTTTGAATGAGAGTCTCTACCACCCCTTCCTGCCATATCAATGGAGTACTTTAATTCAAACAAAAACCTGAAAATAAAAGCACTTCGTTAATCCCCCAATCTTCAAATAACACTCAAATCGAGTGTCTCCCACTTCATGAATGCAATAAAAATCGTATACACACACTTAATAACTTCATATTTTGTCATTAAAAAAAACCCGAAATAACACAAAAAACAATAAATATAAAGGAAAAAAATAGAAAAAACATTAAAAATATACCTAAATCCGAGTTTGGAGGCTTGGACAGACACTGTGGGGCATGATTTTAGAGCTTTGAACACCAAGGAGGCGAAAACCGACTCTTAGGGAGCTTGAGGAATCCAAAAGGAGAGAGAAAACCCGCGAAAAATCGCGGGTTTTTCTCGGGCTAGGACCCTTTATAGGGTCCCAGGGCGTATCGCTCGTATCGCACGATACGGTGCGATACGGGCTCCGGTATCGTATCGTGGTGGCCCACGATACGATACGATACGGTGCGATACGGACAACACTGCTTTTTGTGAAAACGTTTTCTCCAGTTCTTCTACACTTCTTTTTGCCTTGTCAATGGTACTAGATAAACGAAAATTTAGAAAAAGTGGGCCTTGCCAAAACGAGCATGCTTGGAGATTTGGGAGTATATTGTTAATTGATGACATGATGTGTGCTGGCCATAATATATCCAGAGAATGAAAAGAAATTAGAATTGGTTCTTTAATTGGTCTCTAGGGTCTTGGTTGGTGGCACAAGGAAGTAGGAAGAATTTTATCTGGTGTTGTTTTTTAGGCAATTCTTTGAGAAAACCAGCTTGATGGTTTTTTATCTAGATATTAGAAAAGGTTAATTAATATTGGAGATCCTTAATAGCAAACCTTTATCTTCTATTACTCTGTTCTGTTACTTTTACAGTGGCCTTTGGACACCATGTATTTGTTTATGTTGGTAACAATGTCTTCAGGGGGTGTGTCTTGGGTGTCTCCTGCCTGCCGTATTTTATTTGATTGCCATATACTTCAGAACTAATTCAATGCTTGTAATCAGCACCATGCTATAACTGCTACTTATGTAAGAAAAAGGTGCAAGCCACTAGCAGGTTTGTAAAAAATGAGGGACAATGACACTGTAAAGTATAAAAAAAAGGTGCACATATTTATACCTCCTGGCCTTGAACAAATGCATGAGGAGCTCGTATAGGTACAGGAAGAAATGATTGAAAACTCTCCATACTATCAGACATGTGATCAAACTATTAGGTTCTAAACTAATGGAAAGATATGACCATAATTGACCTGGTTCTGTACAGGAACATAGGTGTACTTTGTTTCAAAATTTCATGTTAATGTTGAATAATTGTATTATATATTTCGGGAATAAGCTCTAAGAAGTATCATCTGTAGAGGATGGAAGCAATTTTGCAATTACGAACCAAAGACTGTCAGGTTTGCCCATGATGCTGCAACCTCCACTGTTTCAGATGCTTGTTATGGATTTGAGCTGCCTCAATTCTCTGCTGCAAGTATTCCCAAGGTATGGATAAGCTAGTCTTTGAGAATAATTTGATTATTGGGAGAGGACACCAATGACTTGAATATATGACATTTACTGCTAGTTATCTGCTTCCACAGTGCTCCATTCATGCTTCTCAATGTTCTAATTGCATCTTGTTCTAGTAGATACCCCACCTTAATAAATGTTCTTTCGATGCTGGTATTATGTATCTTTTGGTCCAAATATTTTGAAATGATTCTTCCTTTGCAGGTAGATAGAGAACACAGTGGCAAAAAAACTCCGAAAACATGGTATTGCTTTATATCTTCCTTATATAGATTATGTTAGTTGTGCTATTTTAATTGTCTTGCTATGTAGTTCAGTCGTTCTGCAAAACGAAAAATGGGCATTGCCTTCCTTTTTGTTTGGAAGTGTATCCTGTAGAGTGAGAGCATGTCATCTTCATATAAGAAACAATTGCTCAACCTGCATAGGAGACTTCACGCTAAATGGTAGGATTTTGTATAATATGGCTTAGATGATCTTGGAAACATGCGTAGCCATGCTAGATCATCTTTGGAAGTGTATCCTTATTCTAATCATGTTCGACTTCCATCAGTCCATCTGGTTTTGACATTGTTCTCTTTCTCTGGTAGAAGGGTTAGATTTACAGTTCAGTTGCTTGATTTGAAAGTTTAGAACAGTTTTAGTATACTGATATGTTTTCTGATTTACAGACTGCCGTACATTTTGACTTTTTTTTAGTGGCAAGAAGATAGGTAGGACCTAGTAGCAGTTATCAAATGCATTGTTCATTATTAGCATTAGAAAAACAGTTAGAAAATCTACCATCGTTTTGCTTCTTGACACTTAATTGGTTGTACAGTATCTTGTTGTTACCAATGTAGCCATCACATATCTTTCAGGATTTGTCTAGTTTCTATGTTAGTCTAGAACAACGTAAAATTCATGTCAAGAGTCAAGACACCAAAAAGCAACAGTTCACAATTCTTGAAGGAATCTCTTTTATGATCAACCCTGAACATCATTGTAAAAACGACTTTAGTACCTACAAATATCAGATATATCATGGGAAACATGATAAAGGGTTTGATTATGCTTTTGAAGATCAGCTCGATGAGAAAGAGCATTCAACCGTAAGTAGTGGATGTCTGCTACCATAGTAAAAGCATCCTTGATATGTCCCTCTGCAACTATGCATGCACAAGAATCACATGGCTATAACAGTATTATGTAATGTAAGTAGCCTGATGGGCTATGTCTAACTTGTCTTCTTGTTAGTAATGACGCACTTTGTCTTGTTATTAAGTTGGTAAATAATTTATGCTTGTTTGCTTTCAGTAATGACTTTGTTCTGCAAGTCGGTGGTCCTGTTTGGGCATTGGATTGGTGTCCTAGGGTAATTCAACCAGAACACAAGTTTAACATTCAATGTGAGGTAACGTTCCTTCAATTGTTAAAACTTTAAAGAATAACTGAATGTTTGCTGATTTTGCGCTGCTACAAGTCATGTCTGTTTCTGGAAACTCATGTGATTGATAATATCTGTATTAAGCAACATTTTGCAATTTAGAGTTTCCTTTGACTGTAGCAACGTAGTCAATGTTAAAGGATTTGATAGCCCTATGTTGGTGCATTTTTTGATGATTTGGTCTGTTCATTGTTGCTTGATCCTCTGCTTGTCTGGGACCTGTGAATCAGTGTGTTGACGTGATTTAGTTCAAATGTTTCATGTTTCTCTCCTGGTGGAAAGCAGCTGACAACCCATATCCTGTAGCCAGATGTTTCCAGGGCTTCGGGGCCCTTCACGTTTGAACTGTATACCTGGTGTTAACTTCAGGTGTGCAAACCATGTCCAGTCCAGCAAATGAACCTATGAGCTGAGCTGAGCTTGTTATTCAAATTTTCTTTCTTTTGCTTAGTAAGAATGAGCTTTAGCTTGCTTATTGTTGTTGCAAGCCAATGGTGAACTATACAACAACAACAACAACAACAACAACAACAACTAAGCCTTTTCCCATACTAGACGGGGCCGGCTACATGGATTCTTTGTTTCCACAGATCCCTATCGTGTGCCATGTTAGCAGTTAACTCACAATAAGCTAGATCATTCTTTATTGTTTCTTTCCACCACTTTTGTGGTCGTCCTCTAGCTCTTTTAATAATTTCCAAATTTAGTTTTTAATACCTTCTTAGAGGTTCTTCTTTTGATCTTCTTTCTATATGTCCAAACCATCTTAAACGATATTCTCTCATTTTATCCTCTATTGGTGTCACTCCTAACTTGTTTCTAATAACCTCATTATGTATACGGTCTTTTCTTGTATGACCACTCATCCATCTCAACATTTCATTTCTGTCACAGACATTTTTTGTACATGTTGACGATTAACTGCCCAACACTCAGAACCATAAAACATGGCAGGCCTAATTGCTGCTCTATAATATTTACATAATATTTACCTTTTAACTTTAATGGTATCTTCTTATCACAAAGAATACCTGATGCTCCTCTCCATTTTAACCAACCAGCATTAATTCTATGCATAACATCTCCATCAATTCTTCCATCACTCTGAAAAATTGACCCTAGGTATTTAAAACTTTCCTTTTGGGGGATGCTATGTGTGCCAATTTTAATTTCTATGTCCTCTGAGGTAACCAAATGATCAAACTTACTTTCCAATGGTGAACTATGCTTTCAGAAATTATTATGCAGCCATTGAATCGAGACATTCAGTGCAACTGTTTTAATAGGAAAGCTAGAAACTGAAGAATGACATTCTTAAGCCTGTGAGTCGTCCTAATTCAAGGTCTCTTCTGAAATTGATAAGATCCCTAGATCGTCAAAGAGGAAACCAGAAGCCTTGACTTGGAAGAACCCATGTTCTTTATAAGTTTTGGCATGTTCATGGGTGTTGGTTCTTCTTTAAGATATCTGATACAAGGGTTAACATTTGTCCTTTACCCACATAATATGTTCGTCAAGTTTTTCTTCTTTGCATCATCTGATAGGATGGGACTTTTTTTTATTCTGTAAGAAAGCTTATTGTCGGTGTTGAAGTAGCCACTGTATGGCCGAGGTTTTAACATGATGTTTCATGGATGTATTGCTATCGTCTTTCACTGGCATTATAGTGACTTATCTCCTGTGGTCTAGCTTTCAGTATCTTGCCGTTGCTGCTCATCCACCTGACAGTTCATTTCATAAGGTTGGCGCCGCATTATCTGGCCCAGGTTTTGTCCAGATATGGTTTATTTTGAATACCAGTCCGGATCAGGGCTCGTTATTATCTTCTGATAAAGGCAGAGTTAAAAAAAGGTCCAGCCGTAGGAAATCTGTTCATGAAGACATTGTTCACGTCCTCTCTACATCTAGAACTGTTGTTGAAGCTGCAACTTCAGCTGGTGACAATGATATTCGAGGAAGCAGTAATGACTTTGATTCGGAAATGTCTGCTCATGTGAATGAAAGCTT
Organism: Brasenia schreberi; assembly: GCA_036023115.1. Lineage (NCBI taxonomy): Eukaryota > Viridiplantae > Streptophyta > Magnoliopsida > Nymphaeales > Cabombaceae > Brasenia > Brasenia schreberi. The sequence continues at coordinate 21,922,841 of JAYKKT010000066.1, forward strand.
GTCTAACTGGATGTTAGGCTCTCACGGAAACAAGAAAAAGCTGAAAGGTCAAGCAAGGGCAGGAACAGACAACACTGCTTGTTCAGGATCATTATCTCAAGACCAGTACAGTAAATCTTCTTCGATCCCTGAGGGTGACAGCCATTTCACGGTTGGTTCTGTGCTCAAGGAGCTTTCTATGCCAAAAATTGTTCTATGCTTGGGTCACGAGGGGAGAGTCGCATGGGACATGAAATGGAAACCTTGCTCTAAGCAAGAGAATTGCTGTCGTGTAGGCTTCCTGGCAGTATTACTAGGAGACAGCTCCATTCAAGTGTATGCCCCTCTCTTTTTGTGAGGTCGCATGAACTGTTGTTTTTGCTTTCCATCACCACTTCTTTATTATGAAAGCATAATTATTTCAGCTCCTATATTGGACTTGTTCAGTTTTAGTTGTTGCTCTTGTAATTTTACTCCATTTGCTAATGATGCCTCAAGACATCGCGGACTTGTTAATTCCTACCTTCTCATCTTTTTGGTCATCTGATTTTCTCATAAGATGACTCCATGATTTGTCAAATTTTGTGCAAATGCTGTTTTATGCTAATCATGCTATTAATATGAGAGTTTTGGTAGTTCCACTTACTGCGGTAGAAGGCCAGCGCTTGAATGTGAAACCATGGTTACAGACTATTGCTCCTTGTATTCTCTACATAGTTATTTCATTTGGATTATTGGCTTAGTACTATGTGACATGGACTATTTAGCAAGGACTGCAAATTCTTCAGTGTCTTAGTTGTTTGATTATCTTAAACTTGGTCTTGATTTTGGGTTTCTATCATGCCAATGTTGGAAGATGGCATCCTTGCTACATGTCTGAAACTGGAACTTGTGTTCTATAGTAGAAAATACATTGTAATAACATACTTAAAGAGCTGAAGGATTTCCTTAATTTAAATATATTCAGCTTTTTTTCTCTAACAGAATGGGGCTATGAGCCCCAGCCCACTGCAAGCATGTATTGCTTATACTCATGATGGTTGACCAACTTCCGCCTCATGGTTGACTCATTAGTTTGTTTTCTTCAAAATTTTGTAATCTGTATCTGTTGCAACTGGTCTCCTTTTTCTTTTTCTTTTTATTTCTCTTTGTGCAAGACCTGGTCCCATAGGGAGGTAACTGTGTAATGTTAAAGGTTATCATAATCTACAAAGCCAACATCTATAATCTTTCAATTGCATGTTCTGTGCTGTCGAGCATTTCTACATTTTCTTGCCCCAAGGTCAGTGTTGAATGCTTATGTTTGTTGGGGACTGTGTACATTACATTCGTGATTGTGAGGATAAACTTTTTGTTGTTTAGTTCTTTCAAATTGCTGCTAGGGGTAATTTCTTAAAGGAGCATTGTGGCTTTTGGGGGTGCTTGTCTTACATTATTTAAAAAATGAACTCCTTGTCACCTTTCAAATGTGAATAATCCTGTCATTCTTTCATATACAACCTCTTGTTGACAGCAAGAGGCGATAATGTGTTTGTCATCATTTTTTTTTGGACAGGAACTTCACTTTGTGTGCTTTTACATTATCATATGTATATTTTTTCATCATTGAAAAATTCAGTTATGTTTATCTTTTATATGTAGGTGGGAAATCCCATCTCTTAGGATTATGAAGGCTTTGTTCATTTCTTGCCATGCAGAAGATACAGATCCTCGTTTTGTAAAATTGAAGCCTGTATTTCAATGCTCAAACCTGCAACGTGGAGAGAGTAAGAGGTATGCTCACCTCATTTTTTGTTCATCCATATATCTCTGTTTTACATGAATTTCACGAGCACATGATCTCCCCTTGGGGTAACACTGCGGTGTAAATCAAATACAATTGGATGCTTTCGATTCTATCTTTTCCTTTCAAAGTGCAGACAGGCCTCATTTGGTTTTCTGGCTCGCCTTTCGTTTGCATGGTATAACATCTTTGTAGAAGCTCATCTTGCAAGCATTAAAGCCACAAAATTGGTCTTTCGTCAAAGATTTATTCATGTCCTTAGCCTTGACAGTCCTGGTTCTGTTGCTGATGAAGTTTACTACTTTATCTGTTTCTAGGAACCTTAAATATAGGTATGCAATAGGAGAAATGTCACTATATCAAGGGTGCCCTTTCCATTGGCTATTGCTTAAAAGACTTGGTTTTGGGGACGAATGCATCTGTTGAGGATAGCGAATATTATCTTTTAGATGGACTCCCCCTCCTGGGAGACTCAATTTCTGATATGTTCATGCCTCATCTTTCTCTCTTTCTATATGCACTTAATTCCTGCCCTTTTCTTGATTGGACCCATGGTTCACGCCCTCCTTCTGGCAGGAATAGAAACTAATCACTGCATATCATTCTATTTCCTCTCTGCGCCATTGCTACTTTCTGCATGCACTGGTGTTGATATTTTTGTTTTCTTGCAGCCTATAGTATATTTTTTATGTGCAGGAGAGTCAGTTGAGCAATTTCCTCTTTTTAAAGTTTCAAACCGTTTAATCAGGATATAGCTTCATAACAAATTGATACTTTGTTGGTTGTATTGTTTGGTTGGGTCAAACCTTGTCACAATAGTAGAGGTAATTGGACTTTTTAAGAATTTTCAACATGATAGCTTCGGTTTGCTTGTAAGCTGTTCAAACATGATGAGTTTATCATCACGTGAACTGTGTTCTTATGTGGTCTCTTAGAACTTATTGCTTTTTTTAGTTGATTACGTGTACTCTTTGCATTTGGATAGAATTAGATTATGTTTACAATCTTTCACTTTTCATTTTTTTTCCTGGCCATGTGAACTGTCATTGGCAACCGAATACATCACATTTTTTTGGTGATGAAGGTCCTAGTTTTTCAAATGTTCCCACCAAGATTCTGTGAAGTTGTAATGCATCCCATTCATGTTGTGAGACACATACTTAGTATTTGATATGTTCCCACTATGTTAATTTTGTCGTATGTGACTGGTTTTATCTATATGTTCATGCATGTATTTGAATGTATTACCTGCTGCTACAATGTTCGTATTATTCATTTAGTAAATATTCTTTTCTCTCTCTCTCTAACGGTTCTGTTATTATGAACAGCATTCCTCTTACATTGGAGTGGTCACGGGCCGTTCCAAATGATTTAATACTAGTTGGCTGTCATGATGGAACGGTAATTATGCCTTATATCTTCTAATGTGATGAACATTCAGTTATTTCTGAAACCTCAAGGCAAAAATACCATGTGTGAGGTTGGTTTAGGTGTTTCTTGCCTAAGGCTCATGTTCATCTCATACATAAGTTCTACATGAACTTGTGCGGTAAAGAGATCTTAAAACACATGAAAAGATATGAGTTCAGTTGAACCCATACCTTACTTGGAAACAATGGAAATAACAATTGATAAAGTGCGGGTTGTGTCAATATGTGGATTAATGTCAGTGTGACTTGCTGTGCTTGCATTCTATGGAAATACAACTTTTGAGATGCAAGGGAATCAGCAGAGTATTTTTAAAGAATGAGTTGACTAAATCACACATGCTTGGTGGGTCTCCTTCGCTAGTGTCTTCATGCGTTGCATTTTTTTGGCATGTACTGCCATCATTTGTGTATTATGCGTTGACATAGGAGATATATGAAGGCATACACTCATGGTTAAAGTCTATATCTGGATGTTTCTTTAATCTCTTTCCATGCAGGTTGCTTTGTGGAAGTTTCTGCCCAAGTCTTCATCTGAAGGTGATGTGGCAATGATGATACGCGCTTTTAGTCACTTTCTATAATTTGACAGCGTTCTAAAATAAGCTTTTTCTGAGTCAAATTTGTACATGAACATCTTATTGCAGCTGAGGCTGCAGCAAGCTAGGCCCTTGCAAGCATTGGCTTGAAACAACATACTCTAGTTTTGCGCTTGTTATGGCTGCAATCTAAGCTTGACTGTGATGCTTCAATTTAGTCAAAGCTTCATCTAACTCCACCTTGATGCAACATGGCATAGTTGAATACATCCAATTATCGCTAAAGGAAAGTATTCCACCTATGGCTCTTCATGAGCTTGATTGCAGACACAGCTAGAATTTCTAGCTTTAAAACCTGAAATCAGTGGTTTCCAGAAGCTGGAATTGGTGTTTGCTCCTGACTTTTATTCACATGACTGAGATTGTGGTTCTCACGAGAAGCTTTATTGGTCAGTCTCAATGTTATAAATATTGTATTGTATTGTATCATACGATACGATACGCGATACGGGTGTATCGGTACCTGAACCGATACAAATCAGGTACATGTATCACAATAGACATTAATCGCACCCAAATCACAATGTATCGTACGATACACTGCGATATGAGTATTGTATCGCACGATACACCGTATTACGATACATCATGATTTTTTACAATTTTATCGCGTATCAGTGTCCTATATGATACGGGCACCGATATGCTAATTACAACATTGCAGACTTAGTGATTCCTTCTTGTATCTATCACCTTTGAACAATAAACAGCATCCTTTGCATAATGTCAGCTCTTTAGTCATACGACACTTTTGATGATATACCACATTTGTGAACCTCAATTATTCTGCCACACATGAAATCCTTTTGTTCAGAAATTGAACTTGTTTCCTGTTTCCTTTCCAGATACGAGGCCTTTGCTTTGTTTCACTGCAGATACATTTCCTATACGAGCTCTCTCGTGGGCCCCCTATGAAAGTTAAGTGGTGTTTTGTTTTATGTAATCAAAATCCTTTTGCTATTTAATTCACTTAATTTTTGGAGCATGGTGATTGCAATTACTTGTGCTTGAATATTGAACTCGATGTGCTCTGTGAACAATTTTGCCTCTTTCTCTTGTAGTTTATGTTTGTCTCCTTTTGGAGTTTACTGCCTGCCTTGTGTCTTGAAGTTTGACTCTTTAGCCAAAGAACTTTTTGAAACAGTTCTAGATATTTGAGTGGCATAATGACACTTGGTGCCGTTTATATTTCACTAACAGCTAGATTCTCTGATAAACAAGCTTGAACATGTGACTGAGAATGTTGTTATGTTCACTTACTCCTAGTTTGTGCGTCAGTCTCCATCTGTTCACCTATAACAAAAGATACTGCTGGCAGGTGGTGAACTTCACCCATAGTTTTGTTGGGGAAGTTAATAAAGAACTTTAGATTTTCCTCCAGGAAAAGGGAAAAAACTTTCAATGCTATGAGAAAGGATCTTTCTCAGATGTCAAAATTTGTGGAAGCCTTTGCACATCCCATCCAAACTATGGGAAGAATGGTGTTGCAAATTCAACCCACATTCTGCAAAATGTGCCAAATATTCTTCCTGGATGTGGCTGAAAAAATGTGCAACTTTTGTATTTCGATTTACATTTATATCATTTTTTTTAATTTCTTCTCTTATTTCTTTTAGGAACATCTAGTGGAAAAGGTTGTCATGGTCTTTGCTTTTTGAAATTCTTCTGTTTCTCACTTGCTCTGTTCTTTTTTTAATCAAATACAGTGATCCGAGTTGTGAACATTTGGTAGCCACCGCTGGGCATAGTGGTAACTTACGGTTTTGGGACATGCGGTGAGATAGTGCTCTCTTATTTCTACAAAATTTTCTGTCATTTAATGGAGGTTTCTCTTTGCAAATAATATATTTATGTATTTCAGTGTGTATGCAGAGATACATACATATATACATATATGAATGTGTGCATAGATATTTTTGTATGCCTAAGTAACAAGATTGGTTGCTGCATATTATCTATGGCAGAATACGGGCTTTGTTGGTAGTTATGTATATGAAATCATGCCTTATTGTTATTTATACTTCTTTGATGTATTCATTGTGTAATTCTAGTGATCCTTTTCGGCCGTTATGGGAGATTCATTTATCACGGGGATTCATATTGAGTTTGGATTGGGTGCTTAATCCAAGGTAATATTAAATACATAAACATTTGAACGGAATTTAGTTGTTTGTAAGTTCCTTCTCATGTATTGTATTAGACATTCAAAGTATGCATGATCAAATTATTTTGGTGAAATTCCAGTTAAGTTCATGTTAGCATGATTCTTGTCGATTTTATCAGATCTTGTGGAACTTATCTTGTTTCCGTTTAACCTTCCTTAGTTCAGTTATATTTTCAATGGATGATGGCACCGTTCGAATCCTTAGTCTATTGAAAGCTGCCTCTGATGTTCCTGTCACTGGAATACCATTTACTGGAAAACCATGGCAAGGGCTACAGACTTACTATTGTTCACCTCATGCTGTTTGGAGTCTTCAAGTTTCACAAGTAACAGGTTGTCTCATTGCTACCATTTGATTATAATATTGAGAACTTATTGGTGTTAGATGTTGGTAGCGGAGAAATGTCATAGAATTGGTTGCACTTGTTTCTTTTATATGGCTCATCTGCATAGTTTTGTTATACTTGCTGAGAAAGTTCTAGGGCCTGTCCTGCTCATTGCTTTTACATGTTCTAGACTCCTGGAGTTCATTACTCTCACATGTCTTTGTTGCTTTGTTTGTAGAACTTAAAGAAATCTGAAATTGGATAAGTTTAACTGTTAATGATGTCCACTACATCCATGTTCAGACTTCATAGAAAGTGTACAAGGTTTTATATAACTTCATGTATTGATGTGAAGGTAAAAAGTTAGTCAAAGAAAATAAATTATGCATTGGTATGCATAGTTTATTAAGGAGGTAGTGGATACCATAATCAGGGAAAAGATTCATATCGTATGCCTCCTGAGTGAAAAGCTAAAAAAATTGAAAAAGCAGGGCTCTAATTGTGGTACTCAATTAAAAGCTTCAAAGACAAGTGGATTTAAGAGGTATGTAAGTCTAATTATCACAAAAGAATCGGTGCAGGTAGAAGAGAGAATCATAATATTATTAGTACTCTTGCACTCCATGTGGGTGCAAAAGATGTCTGTAGCAGAAATGAAGATGTTGAGATGGATGAGTGGTCACACAAGGAAAGACAGTATACATAATGAGGTTATTAAAAACCAATTGGGAGTAGTACCAATAGAGGATAAAATGAGGGAAAAGCATTTAAGATGGTTTGAAGATGTAGAAAGATGACCAAGGGACACTCCCCTAAGAAGATATGAAAAAATAGATTGTGAAAATGTTAAAAGAGGAAGAGAACGAACCCAAAAGTGTTGAAAGAAACTATAAAGAATGATCTAGTTTATATTGAGTTAACTGCTAGCATGGTAGATGATAGGGCTATGTGGAAAAACCGACCCCATCTACTATGGGAAAAGACTTAGCTGTTGTTGTTTGTTGCATTCCATGTGGGATTGCGGTACAAGAAAAGCCTTTTTGGAAAAGTTGAACAGAATGATGCAATGAGTCCAAGAAAGTGCAATCGTTTACTTTGAAAATCTAAATGGCTATGCAGTAAAGGAGATACTTTATTATTCCGCACCACCTATGTTGTTGCATGCAGAGAAGCAAACAAACAAGAAAAATGCATATAGAGCTATAATAACCAAGTGATGAAATTCTGGAAATTGAATAAGAAATTCTCATTGAGAGGATGATACTCGAGGATAGTTGTCTTCAAAAGGTGCCTAGGTGACTAAGAGAATGACAAAGAGGTGCAGGTGAATATATGTGGGTCTACCTTCAAAAAGTTCCTTTATATAGGCCAGAGATTAATGCTAAAAGGGAGTAAAAGCTTTCTTCCAAATAAGATCAAAAGAAGTGAAAGAAGCAGGAGAATTTGTGGAAACGACTTGGTGAAAAAAGAGTCTAAAGAAACATCTCCAAGATACCTACAGCTAGGGAGAGGGGAACCGAGGATCTTATAGAAATTAGGCACGTGAACCATAATGCGGAGATACTTGGTGCATTTGAGGATCTTGAACTAGAGAAGGGTAGCACAATTTCAAGTTTCTTAATCTGAGAAGGTACAGTATAGGAAGGCTTTCATATCAGGCGGTTAACTCCTATATGAAATACTGTTTGAAAGATGCCATTGTACAGACATTGAGGTTTCCCAACTTCACGAATGATTTGGATGTGCTTGTCAGTCTGAGCTATAGATATAGATTATCCTGGGTTCGCGAGCACAGTCTACATGCGATCTCACTAGTTATATTGTGCATGCAGGGGCTTCATTGACTCCGTGTACCTATTTATCAATATAGGCTAGACAGATTCATGATTCGCCTCGTAGGGAAGATGAGCACTACATTATACTTGTATACAACGACTACAATAACAACTAAGCCTTTTCCCATACTAGACGGGGTCATTTACATGGATTCTTTGTTTCCACATAGCCCTATCATGTGCCATGTTAACAGTTAACTCACAATAAGCTAGATCATTCTTTATTGTTTCTTTCCAACACTTTTGTGGTCATTCTCTACCGCTTTTAATACTTTCCAAATGTAGTTTTTCATACATTCTTATAGGTTCTTACATGTTGGTGATTAACTGCCCAACACTCGGAACCATAAAACATGACAGGTCTAATTGATGCTCTATAATATTTACCTTTTAACTTTAATGATATCTTCTTATCACAAAGAATACCTAACGCTCCTCTCCATTTTAACCAACCAACATTAATTCTATGCGTAACATCTCCATCAATTCTTTCATCACTCTGAAAAATTGACTTTAGGTATTTAAAATTTTCTTTTTGGGGGATGCAATGTGTGCCAATTTTAATTTTCATAAGACATCTCAAAAGGTGAATCGTTTAAACAGTAGATATGGCTGGCATGAATCCAAATTGGTTCTCTGTTGTACTTGATACTTGACTTAACCTATGTTCGATAATTCTTTCCCACAATTTCATAGTATGGCTCATTAACTTGATACCTCGATAATTCACACAATTTTGAATGTCTCCCTTGTTCTGATATATGGGTATAAGTGTATTCACTCTCCATTCCTCGGGCATCTTTTGGTTTCTCCATATTTTATTAAATATTCTTGTGAGCCAAGTTTTTCCTATTTCTCCTATTATTTTCCAAACTTCTATAGGAATATTGTCTGGTCCTACCTATTTATCCCCCTTCATATGCTTAAGAGCCTCTTTGATTTCATTCTTTCGAATACGTCGGTAGAAATTATGGTTTATATACTTTTCTGATTTGGCTAACTCTCCTAAGTTAATACTAACATCTTTATTTTCATTAAAAAACTTATAAAAATAGTTTTTCCATCTATTTCTTATATCATCATTTGCCACTAAAATTTTTTCATCCTCGTCTTTGATGCATCTAACATAATTAAGATATTTAGTTTTCTTATCTATAGCCCTAGCTATCCCAAAATATCTCTTTCACCCTCTTTTGAGTTGAGTTTTTTTATATAAATTCTCTCAAATTTTAGCTTTTGCTTCACTGACGATCTTTTTCGCTTCCTTCTTTGCTTTCTTATAAAGCCTCTAAAGTTTCATTAGTTTTCTTAGCATAATGTAATTTGTAACATGCTCTCTTTGCCTTGATTTTATTTTGTACTACTTCACTCCACTACCAAGCTTCTTTTTGTGCCACTACACCTCCCTTAGATTCACCTAACACATCTTTCGCCACTTTCCTAATATATATAGCCATATTGTTCCACATATCACAAGGTGTACCAACATAATTCCAAGCATCTCCTGGAAGGACTTTCTATTTAAATATATCTTCTTTCTTGCTTTTGAGGTTCTACCATTTAGTCCAAACAACTCGATGCACTCTTTTCTTTTTTTTCCATTTTTTTATTTGTAAATCCATAAGTGAAAGTGGATGTTGGGTGATTAAGCTTTCTCCTGGAATTACCTTGTCATCTGTACAACACGCTCTATCCTTTTTTCTACAAATAAAGTAATCAATTTCTGTTTGTGATGAACCACTCTTATAAGTAATTAAATGTTCATCTCATTTTTTGAATATTATATTGATTATAAAGAGATCAAATGCTATAGCAAAATTTAAAATCTCCCTACCTTCCTCATTTATATCCCTAAAACCAAAGTTTCCATGAATACTTTGATATCCTAATGCCTCTTTACTGACATGTCCTAAGTCTCCTCCTAAACAAATTATCTCCCTTTGTGGAATCCTTTGAATCACCTTTATCTAACTCTTCTCAAAAAGCTGTCTTTATATTATCTTCTGGTCCTACTTGGGTTGTGTAAGCACAAACTATATTCAAAACCTCAGCTCCTAACACTAATTTCAACGTCATGATTCGGTCACCATATTGTTGTATATCTACTACATTATCCTTTAAGTCTTTATTTATGATAATACCAACTCCGTTTTGAGCCTTTTACTTACCTAAGTATCATAATTTAAAGCCTGTATCCTCTATCTCTTTTGCTTTTTCTCCAACTCACTTCATCCTCTATCTCTTTTGCTTTTTCTCCAACCCATTTTGTCTCTTGAAAATATAGAATATGAATATTTCTTCGGATCATAGTATCTACCACCTCTATTAGCTTACCGGATAATGTTATGATATTCCAAGAACCAATATGAATCTTATTATCTAGGACTAGCTTCTTTACCCCTGCATTCATCCATAAATACGGATACTCTCTCTGTAAATTATTCACTACATTCGGGCAGCAATGTAGCGTGACTAACTTCTTTACCCACACCCGTTCATGATGTGGGAACCGTCTCTGCAATTGATTCACTACATTCGGGCGAAAATGTAGTAGCCCTTGCTTACTTATCATTGCATTTGGGCTCTTCAGCGCGTCGCTAGGTGGGAACGTCCCAAAACTATGCTCATAATTTGTGTAATCCATGGTATAAAAATCCGACAAAGTTTTACGGTAGATGTAACAAGCTTAACACAACCTTCTTCTTTTATCCGGGCTTGGGACCGGCAATGCAAGGGTGATTCCTTACATGGGCGGAGTTTATACTGTATGTCCATATTTGTATGCTGCAGAAAAATTATATGATTTATATCCATATTTTGTATCAGAAATTGTCTATTAGTCATTCAAAATCAAAATAATTGCATACTTCCTGTTCACAACTGTCAAAGAGGATCTAGTCCAAGTGGCTTTGCAGGGTCTTATGAAGAATAAAATGGGGCTAACGCGCCGTTATGAAACTATTGGTCCTTCCTAACTAAAATTTGCAATTCTCCTCTTGAACATGATTATGGTCTCTGCTCTTCCATGCTTTTTCTTTGCCATTCTTGATTTTTTTACCGTGCGAAAGAGTTGATGTCTAATCCTGCAACATTTTATTCAGGTATGGTTGCTTATTGCAGTTCGGATGGCTTGGTTCTTCATTTTCAGGTACTTGAGGTGCTGCATATTTGTTATGTTTCGCATGCACATTGGCAATTTATCTTTGCATTCATGCATGCACAAAATTTCACATAAACAGGGGGAGTAAGACTTTCTCCTGATTGTCTTTCCATATATCAGCTGACAAGCAGAGCGGTGGAGAAAGATAAAAGACGGCACCGTACTCCACACTACGTTTGTGGATCACTGGTCGGAGAAAAAAATGCTGTTACCTTTTCTATTCCATTGGCGGGCACTGCCTCTCCAATGATGAAATCCTTGGACGAGTCGGGCAATCCTCCTAGACCCCATCGCATATCTTTGTCAGATTTGACTCACGGAATAACTGCGCTTCCAACAGGTGAAGTCTGGAGTATTCTTGTGCTTCAAACTACAAAAACAGCATTGGATGAACGAAGCATGTTCTTACTGATCTTATATTGCATGTTGATTTTGGACGGACTTCTGTTTGAGTGGTTACGACTCTGACTAGTTGCATATGGTGATGTCTTGACTGCAGCTCAAAACTATGATCAATATCCAAACGTGGATGCAATCGAGAACTCCATTGTAGCTACAAATGATGGAAAGTGCAGGTCTCGAAAAGATGGCCGCAATGTAAAGGAAGCAGGCAGAAACGATGATACTATGGATGGTGACGACGGACAAAACTTGCAAATCGTGGCCAGGGCTTCTGCGCAGCCAACAAAAGCTGTGTTGTCGTTTCCGCCGAAGATTGTTTCGATGCACAAAGTGAGATGGAACCCGAATAGAGGCAGTGAGAACTGGCTTTGCTATGGTGGAGCGGCTGGAATCGTCCGCTGCCAGGAAGTAACCATTCCTGTTGTAGAGCGTTGAGCATTTCCTCTCTTTGTGCGTTGTGGTTTATAAGTGCTTTAGAAAAACTTTCAGATCTCGTGTGTTTGTAACTTGTAACGCTGCTACACATTGTCAATTGGATCATTTACTTTTATGAAGCTTACCAGGAACTTCCTCTCATCTACAACTATGTCGCTCTTGGTGCTTTTCTTGTTCGCCGGATTGAAATGCAAAACTTGGAGGACTCAGTATGGCTCGCCTCGTATTTGAAGGGTCTGGACCTATATTGCGCGGTTTTTTTAACATATAGCATGCATAATGTATTGGATATTTCTGCAGAACTCGTACCATTTCTTCTTCGGTTCTCTGGCTAGAAGGTTTGACATTGCAAAACCCACCAGGAATAAGCGATGTTCTAAATATTGATATGAATTCTCTGTTAAATGTTCTTCGAATAACATTGGGTTCATGTTACGATGCTTCACCTTCGCTGCCATGATTCGCCCTACCCTGTGATTCTCGAGCTTTAACGCTAATCACAGGCACTCCGCCTTGTGCTTTCACAATTTAAAATATTAGTTCATGCCAACACACTGATTGATCCTCACATTCACTTTATCACGTGTGTTCGATCTTTCAAAAGATGATAAAATAAAAATCATTTAATACACATGAAAGCGTCACACCTACAAAAGTATAATATCTTTTTTCTTTTTATTCTAATAATGATAATTGATCATGCCAATAAACGATAAAGTTTGAGCATGGATGAGTGCACATTTAAAACTTCCTCTCCCTCTCTCTATATATCATGAGTTTTGTGGATGATTACATATCGACTTTTTTTGTGGTGTATCATTCTCGGTAATACTTTCCAAGATTCTGAATAATGATTAAAAGCATATTAATCGCAAGATTTGATATAGTATTTGGTGGTAAACTTATGAGCCTGTAGAAATGGGAATAAGTTGTGTTTTACGGGTACGTCGGGCGACGTATCCATACCTGGTATGTACCGGGTATGGTATACATATCAGTACATTGGATATGTATTAATACTGCAAAATGGGTACTGGTACACGTGGTCATGTATGGGTACGCGTACCCGATATAGGTAACGTCAAGTACCTGCCAGAGAAAAAAAACGTAACTTTGATGAAGTGAGGGTGCTCAAGGAGGCCGTTTATGCACAAGTAGTAGATGACGGGAACTCGGCGCTCTGGTTGCCTCCCGTGCGTGATCGGCTCGGTCCACACCTTCATCCTTCCCGGACTCGTCTCTCTGTTTCCTTCTGGCTCTCATCGCCATTGCTCTCCTTGCTTCCTCTAGGAACTCTCTATCTGCACTGTTCCCATGCTTCTTCGTTACTATAGAGCGTGGCTACGTAGAAACAAAAAGAAAGAAAGAAGGGAGAAGGAAGAAGAGAATGACTCCGTGGAGAAATGGAGAACGAGAGGGGCTTTTATAGAAACGCAGAGGGGCAGGCAGGCTGGGGAATTGCGGACTCCGATTGATACTTTGTTGCTAAGTATAAAACATAAATTTGTATTTTTAACCAAATTAATTTGTGTTTTCACCTGAAATTTGTGCAGGGACGCTCACATGAAGAATTAGTTTTTCTTTCATTGTGGCTTAAGCTAAGTGTTGTCTTTTTAAACATTCTTTCACTAAAAAAGTGTAATAAGAGCTCCTCGGCACCCCGCTTGAATTCTTCTCACCACAAATGACATATATATATATATATATATATATATATATATATATATATATATATATATATATATAGTCTTTTTTCATATTAGATGGTTTGTTATATTGTTTTTTGTTTTCATAAAATGTGATCATGTATCACTTTCATATGGTCTTCCTCTTTTAATGTTTTTATGATTTAGTTTCTTATCTTTTTTTATAAGAGTTTTTTAGTCATTTTTCTATGTGTTTAAACCATCTTAAATGAATTAGGTTTTTCTCATGAATTAAACGATGGCCATTTCAATATTTAAATTACAAAGCACGATATATGAAATTTGATTCCACGTAGCTCGAGTTCTACTTGTCTTTATTCCAGTTGACTAAAAATATAATAATAATAATAATAATAATAATAATAATGACTGAACAAACCATTTATCTTTTTAATTTTTATAGTTGTCAATTATGAATTATCATATATAATATCCTATAATTTAATTATATGTATTGTATATTAAAATTTTTATATATTTTAATAGTGGTATACCCGTATCTTAAATTTTCTTAAATTCATGTATCCTGTACATGTATTGAATACCGATACAGTACCCGTATCAGTGCAACATAGGGAATAAGTATCCCATAATTACCTTCTTGGCGCCGATGAAGAGTTTGTGGTCATCAAAGACGACCCCAACAGATTGTACCCATGTGAAATCACGCTTCATGCCGTCTGCTCTCTTGCCGATGAAATGGGCATCGATGTGAAGGTCGGGATCGGAGACAAGCAGAAGTCCTTGTCTTTCTTGCCATGGAAGTAAAAGTGATGCCATCCCCACCGATGAAGCGGGGGTCGTTGCATATAGAACCAGGCTTGTTACAGTCTGCACATGTATCCACACACCATGCATATATATACCTTTTCCTCTCAAACCACTAATTAGTTCCTTATTTTCATCTCTATCTGATCGAGTCTGCCATTAAAAGATGTCTTATTCGGGAAGAACGATAGAAACGTAAATCACTAAACTTTGGTACTTGGGTGATACTCATATAACACTGATATTATATGACAGTTACTGTCCTTGGTTGATATGACAGTACCCATTCCAGCACGGTTGGGTACATGAACCCTTCAAATTAAGAACAAGCAGTTAAATGAGACATTCCACATTAGTTCAGATGTTGCGTCCATGTAGAGTGTAAGGTGAAACATCAAGAAACGACCCAAATACTTGTCGCGGTTTAGTGAGTAGTAGGGATGTTCATCGAGTGGGGTAGGGGATCAAACTCCCTGCTTTCATTTCTGATTCGTAATTTTATTCCTCGAGACGGGACCAAAACCATCGCATTCTCGGATCTCTATGGGTTTCACGAACTCAGGAGAGAAAAGAGAGATGAAACCTATTTTACATAAAATGTATCTAAATTTAACATATTATTAAAGATGAAATTTAGAAATTGGTGATAAGTTCTCAAATTAAAAAAAAAGAAACATTTTTAAATTTATTTTATTTTTAGGTAGACTAATTTTTTAAAATCAATTAGAAGATCAGTCGGAGTCGGAATCGGATTCGCTGGACGAGGACATGCTATCTCTATATCTGCCCCAATCCACATCATAAAATTTTTTGTTCCCCATTCCATCCTCATCCCCATTTTCCAAATCCGTTCGGTTGGGGGCGATCCCCTCTCCATGAAATAGAAGTGGCATGTAGACTTACATTGGTGACTGGCCGGGTTCGATAGTTTTCACTTAGGCAATTAATTAGTGTGCCTAAATTATTACTTGCATCCGTTTTTTTGGTGATGGTCTGCAGATTGTGAGGGGCCTGGTGCAGTATGCAATGACCCGCGCTTCATCGGTGGGGATGGCGTGACCTTCTACTTCCATGGCAAGAAGAACAGTGATTTCTTCTTAGTCTCCGACACCAACCTTCACATCAGTGGCCACTTCATTGGCAAGAGAGGACACGACATGAGGCGTGATTTTACATGGGTGCAATCCATTGGAGTCCTCTTTGATGACCACAAAGTCTTCATCGGTGCCAAGAAGGTAAATTTCTTTTTAGATTAAATTTTATACGCACAAGAGCAAAAGCATCTACTTTATAGTTGTTAATCTTCCAAAATTTTTGCAAGGGAAACTACTTTCGATGGTTTAAACCATCATATTAATTAGATTTTCAAAAACTAATGCAAAACTTGGTCAACTAACATCGACGGTTTTGAAAACATTTCAATAGAAATTTGACTTCGGGCCTTTCACAAAGATGGCTGGCTATTTCCTAAGTAATTAATTTGCATAGTTAACACGTGAGCGCATTCCTCGAGGTATGTGTCCCCAATCTAGTTAGAATGGGTTTTAAATTGTTTGTTTCCTGCGTGAAGATGTCATTCTCTCTCTCTCTCTCTCTCTCTCTCTCTCTCTCTCTCTCTCTCTCTCTCTCTCTCTCTCTCTCTTATAATATATATATGTTCGCTAATGGGAAGTCCAATTACTCACTAATATCTGCAGGTTGGTGAATGGGACGATGCAGTAGACCAACTCATGATCGGTTTCGATGGCAGGCCTGTAATCCTACCCACCAACGACGACGCCCAGTGGACGTCAGCAGGGCTGAGCATCACCCGCTCGGGCCCAACCAACGAGATTGTTTTAGAAGCACTCAACAAGTTCAGGATCACAGCCAAGGTGGTTCCCATCGGCAAGGAGGAGTCAAGGATCCATGGCTATGGCATCACTGACGACGACTGCTTCGCGCACCTCGACCTTGCCTTCCGCTTCTACTGGCTCAGTGGCAGCGTCAACGGCGTGCTCGGCCAGACCTACGCCGACAACTACGTGAGTCGAGCCAAGCTCGGGGTGAAGATGCCCGTCCTCGGTGGTGACCGTGAATTTGCATCTTCGGGACTCTTCGCTACCGACTGCGCCGCTTCGCGATTCAGGGGCACGCAGGAGGCTGCTGTTGCCTTGATTGGTGGCGTTGATCATGAGGAAATGGAGTGTACCAGCGGAAGGAATGGCCGCGGAATCGTCTGTAAGAAGTGAACACACCGGCCACACCTTGCAATTTCTTTTCCCTTTGACATCATGCCTAATAAAACCAGCACAAGGTCTCAAATTCTCGTGACCTGCGATTAACCCTTCGTATGGATACCTGAACTTTGTTGTGGTTGCTTATGTAATAATACTCATCTCCTCGTTCATGGGAGCAGAATAAAAGCTTGCTATTTATGAAGCATGCGTGATATTTCTCTTCTTTCTCAATTTTGATTGCTCACCTTCTTCGGAGGAGTTTGATTGTACGTTGTAGAGCGTTCAGAGGAGTATACGAGAGTGAAGAAATGTTCACAAAATTCTATGGTGATTTGGATGTAAATGAGCTGGGGTAATCAGTACCGGTCAGCTTCACTTATCGGAATTAGTGTCACCGTGCCGGTACATCTATGTTGCATCGATACGGGTATGGTATCGGTATCTACGTAATTTTTTTTAAAACTAAGGTACGGGATGCCACTATTAAAAATATAATAATTTTTTTACATAAATAAATAAATAAATAAATAAATATATATATATATATATATATATATACAATTATATAGAGCAGTGTTTGAGAACAATTTTATTCTAACTATGAGAATGTCATTTATATTTCTTCAAAGTAAGAACAATTAAACAACAGTCATTTTTTACATTTTGTTATCTTCGCAATGCAATCTTCCTGCATCACATATCCCTTTGAAAGGATCTTTGATTTTTTATGCTCAGGCATTCAATGTTCAGCACAACGTGGTTGATGGAAAACACCAATTTATATTCTTCGCATTGAAGCTGAATAGTGAATATTGACAAGGTTGATAGCAACACAACGTGCTTGTCTATCAGCTGCAACCAAATTAACATTTATGCTCAAGCATTCAATGTTCAAACACGTTTAAACATTCGAATCCAAAAAGAAGGCAATGAATCAAGCATCAATAGCTCACAAGGGGGTAATTTTGATCAAGATAATCTACTGTACCGAGTTTACAAGTGAAAGATGAAGGCAGTATAAGAATAGGTAGTTGATATGCAACTTCAACACAAACGAAGTACAGTAAAAGCCAATGAAACAAGTCTCACCTGATTCCTCAGCACAACCCATCCAATTCCAAAATACAGAACACCAAAGGGAATTATTATTGGAGCAATTACTGAGTAACAAAGTACAAATGTTACTATCACCATATCGTTTGGCAGTTTAGTTGCATAACCAATATCACCTGGGGCCCAAGCTTTCCTAAGCTCCGCTTCAGTTTTGCAGAGAAACCTCCTTTTAAGGTTAGCATGTCTGAGTTGTGTCCACACTACAAACTGAAAATCTGGAAAAGTAAATACTCCCTTCAAAGCCACAAATGTTATAATTGAGTTGTATCCACACTACAAAACACGGACAACAATCACTTCAGCAATTTGTGTAGCATAAAAGGCGATCCCCATCATTGCAGTGCTTACCATAAGAGAATCAAGAGTCCCTAAAGAAGCATCATTTCAAGAATATCATAAATCAGAATAATGAAGTCACAACAACATATAAGCAAGACCAACATATGCAAAAAGAAGTAATCAAGAGATAGAGACCTTTGTCAATCGCAACATCAAATGAATAAGATTCAAAGCTATGCATGTCTCGCACATCCATCTTAATATCTGAATGATTTTCATGAAGTTAGCTCAAAATCAATGAAAAAGGTGTAATCAAATGAAGGTGATCATGATATGCACTTGTTTTAAACTCGTATTACATAGTTGACTAATACATACTTCGCAGTGCAGTCTTCCTATATATTACATAAACTCACAACAAACTTGTATTACATAGTTCACCAAACACAAACTTAGATACAATGAATTATGAAACAATATCATTCCAACCAAATATTACATATTCATATCAACATAAAAAGTTGTAATGCATATCAAAATTCATATTCTAAACACAATATCTTTGAATCTAAATACATTAAGTTTCAAACTCCAATAGTCTCGATCTCAGTATTTCCTTCACTATCATCTGTAAAAAAGACTGCTTCCATATTTAGTTCATCAAGAGACAATGATGCAACTTCAAGAATTCCTGCTCCCTCAAATGGATCCCAATCATCTCCACCAACATCCCACATTTTTGTCTCACCTTCCACGTAATCCTTACTCTTTCTTAAAAGAAGATGAAGGTTTGTATGAACAAAAACCAAATCTTCACTTCTTTGAGGCTTTAACTTATTTCTTTTATAAGAATGGATGAAAGAATAGGTGCTCTAATTTCTTTCATAACATGAAAACGAGCAGGGTTGCGAAAGAAGCTTTAAAGCGATAGTTTGAAGCTTAGGAATTAATAATCCATGAATAACCCACTATTCTTTTGGAGATAAATTCCATCTATTTTTCAAACAATCAAATTGTCTAAGTTCTTCTTCATTGCTTGAGAATTTAACAAATTCTTTTGTAACTTCTAGCCTTTCTTTTCGATCTTGAAAGAACCTTCGAAGACATTTATTCCTTCCTTCACAAATTTCATTATCTTTGTGAGGGGAAATTCTATTAAGAACTTCTTCAATCCATTGCCTTGTATAATACCTACAAAATAGAAAACAAAAATATCAAGTATCAACATAATAATCAAACAAAAATAAAGTTATTTAAATAGTAAAACTTAAAAGAGTTTACCTCGGATATAGAGAATGCACCAAACAATGAAGTGGTGTGTAACTTTTGGTCCATTTATCAATGAGAATATCATATACTACTTTGTAGAAGGTGAAATATTCATTTAACTCTTTCCCTTCATGTTGATAAATAGCTGTCTTTACTTGCTCAATCATAGAGTCTCATTTCTCATAAACCAAATGAAGGACTGACTTATTAGTATCATATAGTCGAATATATCATAAATAGGCTTTGTAAAACTTAAAATATAATCAATCTTATCCCACCAAATGTCATTCAAGATTATATCTTTCACAACTGCAACCTTTAAAATATCATCATCTCTATAATGAGATCACTGGACACTGATAACCATTCTTTCAATATCATGCTTGATGGTTCTTATCCTTTTTAACATAATAATCATTGAAGCAAATCTTGTTTCAACAACAGCAAGTAACTTTAGATGCACAAACTAGTTATACATTGCTAACCTCATAGAACGATTCATGATAAAGTTTTTAATAGCAATGGCATCATCAGTAACATTTGTTATCTAATAACACTCGTTATAAAGAATTTCATTATTTATAGAGTTCTTAGGCTAACAAATATTTTTGAAAGCAAGGTTTAATGTATGCACTACACATGGTGTCCAAAAAACATTATGATAAACTGATTCAAAAATCATCCCAACTGCTCTACAAACAGGTGCATTATTTGTTATATCTTGCACAACATTTTGAGATCCAATCTCATTAATAACTTTCATAATTTCATTCGCAATAAAGTTTTTATGTTTCACCTCACCAGAACAATTAATAGACCTTAAAAACATAGGGCCTACATCTGAAATAATCATAAAGTTAATCAAAGGTCTTCTTTGTACATCAGTTCATCCATTTGTAACTATACTTACTCCCTTTTTTGGAGAAGTATCTTTGATAGATTGAATCAATCTCATTAAATGAGCTTTCTCTTTATGCAATAGTGTAGTCCTGATAGCACTATAACTAGGTGGAGTAAAACCCGAAATTGAGGTGTTAGAAGCATATTTGAATGCACTAACATAGTAATAGTTTCTAGCTACATTAAAAGGCAAACCTGAAGAGTAAATAATCTTATTATTTCACATGTAAAGTGATCCCTTGCTTCATTGTTAAATGCTTTTGTCAATTGGCTTTCACCTACTCTTTTTCTCTTACTTTTATCAAACGATTTAAATGTAGGTAGATTCAAACTTCTAGTTCTAGTAGGTAAGGGAACTTATAATTGTCTAACTTTTTCATGTGCTTCTCTCTCAATTTGTCTCATCTCTGAAAGATATTAATCAGTAACACCGGAACAAACAACTATGTCATTTCCTTTTTCCTTTAATCGGTGACGCTTCACTCTAAATAAGAACCTTTGTAAGTTAAACCATAGTAGTTACACCGCCAACTTGCATTTCCACCTCTTTTCTTTTTGTCTTGTAACAAGGATACATATGCCCAAAGCGGGCAACCTTTTTCAAGTTTTTCAAATGCAAATTTACTAGTGATAGAAGCAAACGAAGTACTATCAGTAGCAGACATATTAAACATCTTAAAATAAACAAAATGAGGGTGTCATTACTATGATATATGTACTTTTAGCAATACGACAAAGCAACAACATTACTTTTGGTATTAAAACATGTCGATGACAAGACTTCTCCATAAAAAATGACAAACGTTCTAATAAGATAAAACAATAATTAAACTAAATGAGCTTTGGAAGCAATTATTGCATCCCAATTTCTCACTCTTCATGGCCTTTGTTAGCAACTTAGCATGCATGAATCACTAACTAAATGGCTTCCTTCATAATACTGATCATACTATAGCGAAATAAAATTAAAGATTACAATTTTACAATTGGATGGTAACAACCGAAACTAGAAAACAAAGATTACAATTTTACAAACATTAGCTAAGAAGGCCCAATTGGATGGTAACAGCAGAAACAAGAAAAGAAAATTAAAGAGAAAGACTTTGTAACAGATAAGAAAGCAACCAGTCTCAACGCAGCCTCCATTGATGATTTTGCTGTAATTGATGGTCTTATATATGCAAACTCTATGTAAGCCGATAACAATCACATTAAGGAGTATTGATGCTTAAAATTAAAAACAAACAAATACATGTAGAAACAATTAAATAATTTTTTTCGATTTCAATCACCTACGTCTCCGGTGTGTGTTAGTATTCAGTTCAATCACATTAAGAACATGCAGTTGCGCTGCCAACACAAACTCCATTGAACAATGAACCCGATACCGTTTGAAAAGGTTTTTGAACCATTGCACGATTGAAATCTTTTGTATCTATGCGTAATAGAAGTGAAGACAAATACCATTTAGATGAAGGTGAAATGATAATGAACTTCATATATGGTTTTAGACAAGACAATGAATACTTGTTCAACCATGAGTGTACCTTGCTGGAATCCGATCTCTGGTTTTATATCTGCGCTGCTACTTGAGTGTATCTCACAGTCACCGGAAATCCAAGAAGCCCGCCAACCGTGAAGAGGTTGCCGAGTGTACCTCGCCGGAATTCGATCATCACCAGAAATCCAAGAAGCTTGCCGACCATAGTCCTAAAGATGAGCTGAGAACAAGAGAGACGCACGCAGGACCGAGAGAGACGCATGCAGGATCGATTTGAGGATTAGGGTATTACAGAACCCGATCCATTCACGTACCTGGTACTGGTACATGACGTACCCAAAGGTGGGTACGCGTACCGGTATACACATACGTGTACCGGTACGTCATTCGGTGTATGGGTACATACCAGTTGTACCCATACGCGTACCCATACCCGATACGTACTGGATACGAGTACGAGGCCCAAAAGGGCGTACCCGTGCAACATAGCGGTACATGATAGGCCCCGGTTTCGAATTTATCTCAAACCAGCTTAGTCCACATAGCACGGTTTCATCTTTGTCGCTCTTACAGTTTGGCAAGCATGATACAGTATCTTACCAAGTGATTGCAGTGGGTCTGCTTTTCCCTTGGGCGAGCTCAGCTTCAAGCTCACAGACATGGTTATTATGACTAACTTTTGTAATAAGAACCATCAACCGGATTTTGGTAAAGGCATCCAAGTTCTGTTTTGCATATGGAGGTAACAAAATTTTAAACCAGTCCTGACACTGAAACCAAGATCATTTCAATTCCATTACGGTTCATAGTCTTCACAAACCGATTCGGAGTTGAAACAGATGGTTTGAAACCACAGTTAATTATGTTTTAATATTTTTTTCGAAAGGATTTTACTTTTATCACAAACAAGTTGTGAGCTCAAATTGTTAGATAAAAGTTTGGGAGCGGCCACACTGTTCGACGGGGAGTTTGACACCCAGAGAGCAACTGTACCCTTTTATTTTAAAAAAAATGGAATCTGTGCTATCCGAACCGTCTCAAAATTAGTGATTCTGAAACCAGAACCAGAAACGACTCCCGATGGTTCTGTTGTGGTTCCAGGTTACGAAAACATCAAGAAGCAACCCAAATTTTAGGCTGTATGCTGCTGAATTGTTTATCTCACAAAGGACAGGCTTTTGCTCTATGGGATCTAAAGGCATCATTGATGGCCATGCAAATTGTGCAAAAGGTGTCCCACCATATACTAGCAATGGAAACTGCATGGATTGAGGCATCATATTTTCTGTCTTGAACAATTCATCAACAGATACAGCTCCCTTCACATCTTGTAATGGACTATCCTTTGTATCATCTTTATCTGCTTCCGTGACCTGCCCAATTATAGATTTAGAAAAAACAGACAAAGATCAGTCTAGCATGGCCAAACAAAATGTTATGAAAGCCTCCACTTAAATCAAGCACTCCAAGAGAAATTTGGAAGGACGGCCAGTTACATGACCAAAAGAAAAGCAAAAAGACTACCGAACAGACTAATCAGCAGCTGATAAGTCCACGGCATCGACAAGTATCCTGCTGCTGTTTGACATGATCTTTGGTCTAGAGATAGAAACTTCAGACACAACACTAAATCCCAACACCAACACACACATCCTGACATGAAGAAGATCAGGTTGAGCTTGGGTTTATCTATTTAGACATGAAACAAGAAATGACAATGAAACTAGAATCTCATCATGACATGAGCAGGTGGTTTTTGTGCAGACCTACTTTTTCATGAATACAAAATTACACCGTAACATGATCATGAAAGTGCTACTCCAAATTGAGTCTGTCACACGTTTCTACTGGGAGAAAGACATTAGCAGTAACTGTTTATTTTTATCATATATATATATATATATATATATATATATATATATATATATATATATATATATATGTTAAGAAGGGACGGTTGAGGCCACCAAGCACTAGGGCCGCTAGAACCATGGGTCACTAGGGCCTTTAGGGATCCAACGACTAGCCATTGGGCACCTCCCAACGGCTCTCAGATGAACTCATGAAATGCCCTATGTTTCTGAATTATTTATAAAAATGTCATTTCATCGGCTTAACATATAGATTGGTTGGCCTCTCTACGTGAGGGTAGGCTTTGTTAGACAATAAGTTGCATCCTTATTTTTATGTGTTTAAGATCTTCATGTTGTGGCTATATATCAATAGTGTTTGTCATTGATTGAAGACCTTTGTTTTAAGGTGATTTAGTTGGGATTATGACATCTTATATGTTGTTGGTCATTGGTTGGAGATTAGTAAATGTTTTAAGATGCACTTAATTGTCATTTGATATCTTGTGCTTGTAGATAGCTTATCTTGTTCATGGTAATTTTGTTGTGCTTGATACGGTAGTTGAAATAAGAAGATACTATTAAAGTTGAAAGGTAAATATTATAAAGCAACAATTAGACCTTCTATGTTTTATGGTTAAGAGTGTTGGGCATTTAGTCATCAACATGTGCAAAAGATATCTTAGTAGAAATGAAGATGTTGAGATGGATGAGTTGTCTTTTATGTATCATCTTGTTAAAAACCTAATTTTGATTATCTTTTTGGATTCTCTTATCATTGGATTTATTGAGTCACGTTTGTGCTTTCAAGTTGTTTAAGGGCCTTGGTGAATTGATGAGACTGTTTTCATGGTTGGAGCTTAACCTCAAAGTCGTGGATGGTTCGAGTTCAACCTTAAAGCTCGGGTTGAAGTTTAGCCTTAAAGCTTTGGATGGTACTCATGAACTTATTTGTCATATTAGAGAATCCTACTTAGGTGATCAATGTTTTTAGAACTTTTTCTTATGTTTTTAGCAAAATATCTCAAAATTTTCTTAGGTTTTAGGTTTGTATTATTTTCAAGATCTTAATTACTTTCGTTGAAGTGTTATTCTAAAATTTTTCTTGCAGGTATTAAAATAAAAGATTGCAAAACAAACATAAATTTTGATTGAGAAATTAAAAGAAAAACATTTGAGAGAGATATAAGGTTTCAATCACTCTCTAGCAAACTATCAATTGATACACTATCACTTTGAGAGGGTTGAGGCCACCAAGCATTAGGGCCACTAGAACCAAGGGTCACCCGGGCCATCAGGGCCTTCAAGGGGTCCAATACTAGCTGTTGGGTACCTCCCAATGACTCTTAGATGTTGATGCTTCTCCTATATTGCTCTATTTCCTATATAAACATCACTCTTGTATATAATAAGATTGAGAGAAACCTTATGACTTGATTTTCTGTAAAATTCCGCTCTTATGAAAGGTTCATTCAATAAAGTTTCATTTCATTCATTTTGTTTTTCAAGTTTTCATACCTATATTTGCTTTCAATATATAGGGAATCTCTATGGCGGAAACGACTTTCCTATACTGAATCAGATATTTTTGACTATAGATCTTTTCACAAACCTACACCCTCATCAGGTGTAGATTACCAGCAAAACATGAAACCGAATTTTGAACTGCTTTTGAGTTGCCAAAATCCAATGTCTAACATTAATTTTATGGAGTTTGAAAGTGATGACTTTTCTGAATTGCTGATTATTGAAACCTTATAAATCATTGTTACACAGGATTTTCATCAAAAAGCCAACTTCATTTTAAGATTGTGCTCATTCAAAAAGTAAACCTCATATCCCTTTCCAATATTTCAAACGCAAAAGTCGCATTGGATCGCCAGAGAATTGGTCAGAAATGATCGGTTCATACAAGTTTCAGAACAAAAGTGGTTCGTAAGATTGAAAATTAACAGCCTACAACATACAAAATATGTACGTACATATATATACCATGCATGTGTTTGGTTGTTCTCATTCTACTAAAAAGGTACCTAAAGCAGCAAATATAGTTGCATCTGAGGAATCATGTTATAGGCAGGGCAAGTATAAACAATGAGCCCGTGATTCAAGGAATGATCGAAACCTAAGAGATCTATGTCATGAATGAGCAAAACTCAAAGAATTTCAGGATTCACATATCGTTATATGCCTTCAATGAGCATATCAATAAAAAATTGCTTGCACGTAAAACAGAGGTTACTTTTGAAAGCAAAGTAATGTTTCTCAATGTTAGAACATACATATACATTATGTATATATATGTATATATTAGCACTAAATGCATAATGTCTTACATCATATAATCTTCTACCAACATCTTCATCATTTGATTTTATAGATCAATGGTAGAGATTTGAATTACTTTTTATTTAATATACATTATACAAAATAATGATTTTTTAATTCAAATTTTCATTATTGATTTCAAAGATTGAATGGTCAAAATAAGCAGGATTAAACAAGATTGTGCACCAAAAGATATTATGCATTTAGTACTACCTATATATAGAGAGAGATAATTTTATATAAATAAATGATACCTAATGCATTCGTGTATAATCTCTTATTTGACATGATTCTACCATTTCATCTACAAACATGACCTCACTTCACAACCCTCTACAACTCTACTGCTAAAACCAACTAGAATATATATGTGCATATGTATGTTTATCTTCTACACGACCTCCTACCACTCCTCTACCACCCAAACTACTTAGAAAATGTGTGTATACACAAGTACAAAAGAAAAAGTAGTTTAATAGTTTTAACGGTAACGACACTGACTTTAACTGGTTGAAAGTGCTTTTGAAGGTGAGGAGCAGTTGAAGGTAACAGCCAAACAATGAAACAATGTCAAATAAGGTATTATGCATCATATAAAACTATCAACTCCTCTCTCTCTCTCCGGGAAATGTCAAATAACGTAGTTCAGCTCATCTCAGGCTCATTCGTATTTAGCTCGTTTATAGTGCAGAGATAAACGGTTGGAAAAGAAGGGGGAAAACGAACATGCAAATAAAAAATCGTAACTGTCTCAATGGCTCCGATAGAGGAATCCAGATAGGTAGGGATTTCCAAGACAGGAACCCCTTACAGGTCGATTGATCTTGAGAATGCACACCATGCATTGTCTACACGGCAATGTTGGGGGCTTTTATCAGAAGAAAGCCTTTGTCAAACTGTTGTTCCAAAGTCGGTTACAAAGAGGATGAATTGGAGTTCGTCTCCGAATAAAGCTTGGCTGAACCGCTCATGTCTATGAAAGAACAGTTGCAAATTCAATACTGAAAATTTCTTAGAAAGGAACCCGGATCAATCTCTTGCCCTTTAGACTCTTTGATATCGTAGCAATTCGGACTAAGAACAAACCTCCTAATTGGTATCCTTGATCCAAATCGTATCTTTAAGTGCATGTGCTCACACATGAAGCTCTTCCCTAAGTTTTTCCATGGAAAAGTAAATGATCAACTTCCAACTGCCATAGACACATCTGATCTGCATGGCAACCAACAACTACATAGTTTCACTTCTAACAAGTTGTCTCCTGGAGAGTGGGGAGAACTAAACTTGTCCATTGTAAACTAAATTTCTATATAAACACGAAAAATCCGATAGAGAACCAAAACTCCAGCTTAAACCACCTAAATAAAAGCAAGCTGTGACTCGAAGGAGCCTGAATTTTCTAGAACCAATAGGAAGGGGTCGAGACCAGGTTGGTGGGGTTACCCCCACCGAGGATCTTCCTGCTCTTTTCGTTCCCTTTTCCACTCCCCAAATCCATCTCATTCAGTGCAGGTTCCAGCAAGGAACGGAGATCCCCTCCCTATGAACATCCCTAACAACTACTCACATTTCCCTTTCCCTGAAAGGGCGTAGCATCGTAATAAAGAAAAAACTTGATGGAGCATGAATTGCAAACGCCTATAAAGATCAACCGTGGGATTCTCTCTTTTCTTTTTCTTTTCTTTTGTAGGGAAAAGGGAGAAGGCAAGCCATCGACAATGAATCAGTTTCATACAAAAATCCCAGAAGCACACAGGAAACTGTGGAAGGCATATGCAACACAAACAGGGGCCTGAAAATAGAGGACAACCAACTGGAATCTAGTGTCGTGACCTCAGTCACTCCAATTATCGCAATCCACAGAGGACTCTGACCCCTTTCCGTTAGCCTCATCCTGCATGTTGTATAAGATGGCACAACCAGAAATTGAAATATCAAGGTTCGAAACTTAGACAACTTGGTGATCAAGAAGCTAAAGAGCTAAACAAAGATCTTAAATGCCTGATATTGTTTTGACCCATATAGAGGCATGAAACATTATACCAGTCTGAGTCGATAACTCCCCAGTATAGGTAGAAGCTATTAAAGACTAGGTCAGTTACCTCTTTGATAGATGCAGAAACAGGGGCCCAAACAAGAATTTGCCTATCATTGCTTCCAGTATATAATTCCTGTTAAACAATAATCAGAAAGATGAGCTGATAAAGGTATACATCTTACCATGCAGAATTTCCTACTTTCTGAAACATGACAAACCTGGTCTGTTGAGCTAAAACAGCAAGCATTGACACATGCATAATGACCACGAAATGTCGAGACAACCTTGCCAGACCATATATCATATGCCTGAAATTTATTAAAATTGCAAATTATTATTATTTTTCATACATTTGACTGTGGAAGCATATCTTTCACTACTGAGAAACAGAAAACAATGGGGAAACTACCTTCACAGATGCAGCACATGGAACAAATACAAGTGAAAACTCTGATGCAACAGCTAGTTGTATATTTTTACTCTGGAATCTCGTTGTGTCATAGTTTACCAGAGTGTTGCACCCAGATTCAACGTCCCACAGCCTTAACCTCGAGTCAGCACCTGCATGAGAGAGAAATTTTCAGTAACCATGTGAAAACTAATGTCCATAAATAACTACATACACTTGTTCGGACACCATTAAACAAAAGGAACAGCTAGAACTATGCTATGACACTGAGATATTAACAATTTGAGTTCAGGAATGTGAGGACACTAGAGCTTTTTCAATGTTTCATATATTCTAGTATTAAGGGAGAGTTACTAGAAATGAGTGTCATTTCAGACCTAAGTCACACAGACACTTCTAAGGGGTGGAGTGTCGACCTCGACACTAGTGCGACATCGACACCAACACCGTGTCGTTGCGGCATGGCCAAAAAAAAGAAAAAAATTTGCAATTTTTTTTTTGTAACTCACGGATAAATGGGTCCGGATAATGAAGATTGATTTGTGTATTATGATGAAATTAGTAGTTGTTTACCATTTATATGTTTTGCTTTAATATAAAGTTGTGTACTTACTATTGTAGGTGTATACAATATTAGCGTGAATGATTTGGGTGCGAACAATTGGTTTCTTATTACTCAATCTGATTGGATTCTTGACTCCATACAGTATGCCTTTGCACAGAACAATCTCTGTCACCAAACACATTTAAAGACTAGGAACATTGCCAGATCAATAGAAGAAGAGTATGACATCACTAGTGAATCCTAGCACAACAACAACAACAACAACAACAACTAAGCCTTTTCCCATACTAGACGGGGTCGGCTACATGGATTCTTTGTTTCCACAGATCTCTATCGTGTGCCATGTTAGCAGTTAACTCCCAATAAGCTAGATCATTCTTTATTGTTTCTTTCCAACACTTTTGTGGTCGTCCTCTACCTCTTTTAATACTTTCCAAATTTAGTTTTTCTAACCTTCTTACAGGTTCTTTTGATCTTCTTTCTATATGTCCAAACC
The DNA here is from genome assembly GCA_036023115.1 of Brasenia schreberi. NCBI lineage: Eukaryota > Viridiplantae > Streptophyta > Magnoliopsida > Nymphaeales > Cabombaceae > Brasenia > Brasenia schreberi. The sequence continues at coordinate 21,952,392 of JAYKKT010000066.1, forward strand.
ATCTTAAACGATGTTCTCTCATTTTATCCTCTATTGGTGCCACTCCTAATTTGTTTCTAATAACCTCATTATGTATACGGTCTTTTCTTGTATGACCACTCATCCATCTCAACATCTTCATTTCTGTCACAGACATCTTTTGTACATGTTGATGATTAACTGCCCAACACTCAGAACCATAAAACATGGCAGGCCTAACTACTGCTCTATAATATTTACCTTTTAATTTTAATGGTATCTTCTTATCACAAAGAATACCTGATGCTCCTCTCCATTTTAACCAACCAGCATTAATTCTATGTGTAACATCTCCATCAATTCTTCCATCACTTTGAAAAATTGACCCTAGGTATTTAAAACTTTCCTTTTGGGGAATGCAATGTGTGCCAATTTTAATTTCTATGTCCTCTGAAGTAGCCAAATGATCAAACTTACATTCCATATATTCTGTCTTTGTTCTACTAAGTCGGAGGCCTTTGTTTTCTAATGTTTCTCTCCATAGTTCCAATTTTCTATTAACTTTTTCCTTAGACTCCTCCACTAATACAATGTCATCTGCAAATAACATACACCAAGGTACTTCATCTTGAATATGTTTTGTTAACTCATCCATCACCATTATAAATAAGTATGGACTTAAAGTTGATCCTTGATGTAACCCAATATTAACTTCAAAGAAGTCTGTCGTTCCTTCATGAGTCCTCACACATGTTTTTGCACCATCATACATGTCTCTTATAAGGTTAATATATGTCAATGGGATACCTTTTTTTTCCAAAGAACCTCCCTCGGTACCCTATCATAAGCTTTTTCTAGATCAATAAATATCATGTGAAGGTCTTTCTTTTTTGCTCTAAAATGTTCCATAAGACGTCTCAAAAGGTGAATCGCTTCAATAGTAGATCTACCTGGCATAAATCCAAATTGGTTCTCTGTTGTACTTGATACTTGTCTTAACCTACGTTCGATAATTCTTTCCCATAATTTCATAGTATGACTCATTAACTTGATACCTCGATAATTCGCACAATTTTGAATGTCTCCCTTGTTCTTATATACGGGTATAAGTGTACTTGCTCTCCATTCCTCGGGCATCTTTTGGTTTTTTCATATTTCATTAAATAGTCTTGTAAGCCAAGTGATTCCTATTTCTCCTACTATTTTCCAAACTTCTATAGGAATATTATCTGGTCCTACCGATTTACCACTCTTCATATGTTTAAGAGCCTCTTTGACTTCATTCTTGTGAATACGTCAGTAGAAATTGTGGTTTATATACTTTTCTGACATGGCTAAATCTCCTAAACTAATACTAACATCTTTATTTTCATTAAAAAGATTATAAAAATAGTTTTTCCATCTATTTCTTATATCATCATTTGCCACTAGAATTTTTTCATCCTCGTCTTTTATGCATCTAACATAATTAAGATCTTTAGTTTTCTTATCTCTAGCCCTAGCTATCCTAAAAATATCTCTTTCACCCTCTTTTGAGTTGAGTTTTTTATAAAAGTCCTCCCAAATCTTAGCTTTTGCTTCACTAACGGCCTTTTTTGCTTCCTTCTTTGCTTTCTTATAAGCTTCTAAAGTTTCACTAGTTTTCTTAGCATAATGTAATTTGTAACATGCCCTCTTTACCTTGATTTTATTTTGTACTACTTCACTCCACCACCAAGCTTCTTTTTGTGCCGGTACACCTCCCTTAGATACCCCTAACACATCTTCGCCACTTTCCTAATATGTATAGCCATATTGTTCCACATATCAGAGGGTGTGCCAACATAATTCCAAACATCTCCTTGAAGGACTTTCTGTTTAAATATATCTTCTTTCTCGCTTTTGAGGTTCCACCATTTAGTCCGAATAGCTCGATGCACTCTTTTCTTCTTTGTCCATTTTTTTATTTGTAAATCCATAACTAAAAGTCGATGTTGGGTGGTTAAGCTTTCTCCTGGAATTACCTTACAATCTTTACAACACGCTCTATCTTTTTTTCTACAGATAAAGTAATCAATTTGTGTTTGTGATAAGCCACTCTTATAAGTAATTAAATGTTCATCTCGTTTTTTGAAGATTGTATTGACTATAAAGATATCAAATGACATAGCAAAATTTAAAATCTCCCTACCTTCCTCGTTTATATCCCCATAACCAAAGTTTCCATGAATCCCTTGATATCCTAATGCCTCTTTACCGACATGTCCATTTAAATCTCCTCCTAAACAAATCATCTCCCTTTGTGGAATCTTTTGAAACACCTTATCTAACTCTTCCCAAAAACTGTCTTTATACTATCTTCTAGTCCTACTTGGGGTGCGTAAGCACAAACTATATTCAAAACCTCTACTCCTAACACTAATTTCAATGTCATGATTCGGTCATGACTTAGATATTTTGCAGCTCGTAAAATCATTGTAAGTTTCAGATCATTATGAGGGAACTTGCTAATTGATACCTATGTGCACCCAAAATTAGCAAATACTAGTTGTATTATGATTGATTTATGTAGCTTGAATATTATATATAATATATAATATTATATACCCTAGCCGTGCCGATGCACCCAAAAATTTTGAAATTTGCCGTATCCCGCACCTGCACCCGTGTGACATAGTTTCAGACATGTAATATTAACACATTACAATGTGGAACCGTAATTTATTAAAAAGATACAGAATACGGCAAATCATAATCTGCTCTTGCTTCAACAAAAGTCAATAAATTAACGGCTGCCACAATAAGAAGATTATGGCAGCCAATGGTTGCACCTTCAACTAAACTACACATCTATAGGTTCACCACAAAAGGATGCCCCAGTTACCATCAGTAATGGCTGGCCCGATGTGCCACTTGGAAGGGCACCTTCCTCCGTCCAGTTCCCAACCTACTAATTGCAAAAGAAAGCATCATGAGTTCAGTGTCAAAGCAGGTTCACGCCCATTGAAAGATGAGATGATAACCTAATGGTCCAACACATTAAGTAGGAACTGAATGTGAAGGTTACTTTAAACTGAATGTCCTATTTGTGAGGTTCAACAACCTTCACTTTACCTTTTCTTTCTCTCCTAATTCTCACTGCCACATCTTTCTTTAACTAGGGAGGATGGTGAAGAAAATGCGAAGGGAGGAATCAATCCTAGAATGAGGGTGACTTGGAACTCTTCTTAGTGGCTTCTTATAGTTATGATCCAGAACCAGGAGAATAACAGGAGTACAGCATTCATGGCAACAGTTATGCAGCACCGAACCCCAAAGTGGATAGAAAGGTCTATAAGTTGATAAGATGACATGCCGTTTGCCATATTGATATTGACTTCAATGCTGGTTATAACAAGTTCCAACAGTGGCCATCATACAACAGGTTAATATCTTTATTCTGATAATAACAACAAATGCATAGCAGAATGCAGATAATTGATGGAACATGTGGGCCTAACTTTACAGTGTTGATAAGTTCACACAACGGAAAAATAGTATCAGTCAAGGAAGTTCTTGCTTCACCACTAATAAGCTTCCCAAACTTCTTTCTTTTTGAAATGCCGATCTCCTGGCGGAACCACTTTCAACCCCACTGTCAGTGTGTTACACTCCTTGAGGAAGTGGTGCAAGAAAAGGTGGTCAGATAAATTTGAAGTGCCTGGCAGGTCATCATTAGATCTATATGGGAAAGGGGGAGAGGGGAGTTGTGACTGGATTGTCCAAAACCCGCTATAACCCTTACATGGGATCATCCCCCAGAGTTCCGATGGATAGATTCTTCTACCAAGAATCATGGGAAAGTCGTCGATCTCAGTCACAATGAGATCGATGAGGCCTGACCAACATTCAATGGTCAGCTTGCACTTGGCAGCCATGCCAGAAATCAGTGAAGGAACCGAATTCACCGTCTGAAGTTTCTGATCTGAGATAATGGAGTGTGAAGCAAAACTATCGACCGCTTCTTTGGTTCCGAGCAAAGCCAAGATGTATACAAGCAGGTTTCTTTGACCGGGTGCACCACCACATGGGTGTAGCGGGCCCACTCCCACTAACACAAAAGGGACAGATGGCTGAGCGAAATTTAAGAACTGAATGAAGTGAAGCGACTTTAGGTTGAGCGTAGCGAAGGGACGGAGGGCTAAGCGTAGCAAAGAGGTATTAATATTCTGAACGACAGTGAAGTGGTATTTAAAACTGAAAGACAGTGAAGCGACTTTAGGCTACTTCTACGAACTCAGGTTATGAAAGGGGCAGCGAAAAAGAGGTATCCTATTGATATACAAAGCTAAATATAAGAATAAATAAGAGCTGTGGTCAGAACTAACCAGCACTCAGCAAATGCATTCCATCTTCAGTTGTCTGTAGTCCTGTCACAGCACCGAAATGAGCTGTGGCACGACTGTGAGCCGAAGACATTCCAGGATGTAATCTAACTGCAGATCCCTTAGGTTGAAGTTTACAGAGAGACCATGAGTGCCTTCCTCCATTTGGAGCCACCACTCTTTTATGCGGTAGTCGCACGGTTGCAGGGTAGCATGAGTCCAGGGGTTGTAGTCCTGAAACCTGTATACGCTAGAAAGTTAATTATGCATGGGGATTATGTTGTTCATCCAAGACAACAGCCACGTGTATGGTGGGAGACGGCCAGTACCTTCACAAGCCAAGTATGGAAGAAATATAATGGCATTTGTCATTACATCATGAAAACATCAAACAAATAAGAACAACTTTGCACTTTGCACTTTGCACTTTGCATGAGGTGTCCCATCATACAGAAGCCATAGCCTTCCTGCTACCTGACGTCTAGTAAGTTTAAAAGCTTCCTGTTTCTCTTAGATTCTTTTGGAGGAACCAGAACAGCCCGTCCATCCCAATGGAAACTCAACAAATTATCATCCACAAAGAAAATAAAGCAAAGCTTGACAATCATTTCTGAAATACTACATGTACTAACGCAATTAAAAGGATAAAAGGCAACAAGATAGTAAAACCACAACAAACATCTTAGAAGAACAACAAGATATGAATCACGCAAAATCAGCAAATTACTTCAACGACAAGTCCCACAAACCATATGATCATAATATGCTTGCTTATAAAATTTTCCAGAGTAGAGCTGTTCTAGCCACTGATAACCAAGTGGCTACGTTATAAGAAAATAGATGCTGACAAAATCTAGTTATCAAACTGCTGCAACACCTGTATCAATGATATTTAATGCTTGTCATTGTTCTTCCTAAAGCAAACATCTCTATTTATTGGCAACTAATGCCTATTTCTAAGGGAAGTAATGCATGATGAGTTCACCTTTTTTACCATTATCTGAAATTAGCCTTATCTATGAAAAGGTAGGACCTAATTAGACAGAAAGTATTGTATAATCAGCATCAGGTAACAATTTTCCTTTTTCAGGGAAAACAATGAATGAACACTACCGTATTATGCTGCATGGGCTCTCTGACGTTTGACTTAGGCTTAAAACCAAAATGTTACTGAGAATCAAACAGGGAGAACAATGTCACTCACAAATTATTACAACTAACATGTTCTTATAAAATGCTCTCCGTCCTTTGATTACCACAGATTAGGATGCCAAATTAATACATTATAATTCTAGTCCTATAATAAGTGAACACAAAATACAGCGTTCACTTTGAAGATTGGCTAAAAGGACATGGCTGGAATATGAAAATAAGATTGTTGTTCTAAGAGAACGTTGTTTTCTCCTACAGCTAGCCTCATTACGTTCATCTATGAGTTTGACCAGGTTGTTTTAATTGGAATTCATGCATGGGATGCCTCATCAAATGTTCTTCTTAAGAGGAGGGGGGAAATTAGTGAAAAATAAATAGCAACAGAGAATATAACTGAAGAACTAGAGCTTTGACCAAGTTAACGATGGCTTCACTGCTATCACCTCCAAGTCCTACCATGCTGGAAAATATAACGAAGTATTGGCACGTGATGCTTCCACCTGAACGATTATAAGTACAGGTGCAATGAACATATTTGTGATTTGATGAGCCTTTCAATAATCAAATGCACCAAAAGCTACGTGAACTTGGGATTGGATGAAATTCAGTCCCATGTTCTTAGGCCACTTTGGGAGGGATTATGTTGGACATATCAATAAATTTAAAAATGAGAGACTAATGTCAGAGGAAAATACTTTTGATGATATGCGCACAGAGGTTGGTGGTCGCCTCCCAGACTGAGTCTGGAACTGATCTAAAATACGGAAACAGCCTGCTCTTCTGATGTCCCAAAAGCGAATTGCTCCATCACACCCTCCAGTTACTAAAATCCATTCGCTTGATGAAGACCATTGTACAGAGGAAACACCAGCTGCATTGAATCTCATTATTAAGTTAATTTCAGTCACAAAAGACATGCACAGAAACGAGTCACCCACTTTTATACTTTTCCACTAAAATCGCTACATATGGTAAGTTCTTAGGCACAAGACAACTAAGAGAGAATTTTATGAAACAAAGCTGTTAAACTACGAAATCAACAAATAGCCATAGCTCTAGTTACAGATGTAATGTGTAAATCAAGCCTTTGTCATCGTAAACATGTCTCAGCAAGATCTGTACATGAAGCACAAGTGATCAAGTTTAAGTAAAATAAACCATGTGAAAAATGCAGCAATAGGTCAGCCACTTCCTTAAGGAGTAATTTCTTAAAATAGTTACAATTGGATCCATACCTCAACTACCTAGTGGATGACTAAAAGAAACACCAAGTTCGTCATGACCTTGACACCGTGGTGGTGCACACATCTGGTAGGGTCTGCCCAACCCCAGCTTCGTGAACCAAAATCAAGTCTTTCTTCAGACACAAAGTGGCATCAGCCATAAGCATTCTAATAATCTGCCCCCAAATTTAGTCAAACTCAGGCTTGCCATCAAAACCAAAAGTCATACCAAGGTTCTTAAGGCATAAAATTTCTTAGCATTAACCTTAACCAAGCAGTTTCCCAAACTAATTGGGGTCAACGGGAGGGTGCAACAGTAGGGCTTCCCAAAATCTCACCAGTCCTAGACTCCTAGTACTGTTTTCTCCCACTTAATTTAATAAGTGGTTTCATTACATTAGTGTGAGAAAGATCATGACCAGTAAAAAATATCAGAAAGTTTTATGATGGCTGTAGGCTTATCCAACAAACTGTCCTCCTTTCACCAGGTTTAGGGATGGCTTCATAAAGGGCAAACCCTCACCAAGTACGAAGTTAAAAGCATATGATTGCCAAGAGAAATTTTCATTCAGGCTTGGAGACACAAATTCTACATAACTTCAAACTTCATATTCAAGTGGCTATACTTTGGTTCTTATAGGACATAATGGTGTAAATCATGCCTTCATCATCATACATAAATCCAAACAAGAGATCATAATGAACCAATCAGGCAGTTCCTTTTTCTCCCCAATATTGAAAGGAAGCCCAAGTGCTAAAATAAATAAAATCTAAAAGAAGTTTTATACCCATGAGAGCATTTCTGAAACTAGACAAATACCATGTAAGCTGCTGCAAAAAGAAGATTCATAATTGAGGTTGTCAGGAAGAACATGAGTATCCTAAAATATGCAACAAACAGTTCTGCTACTTCTGCTTCATACATCAGTCCACCTAAAGAATTTATCCCAATATGTTGTGCTTATAATAAGGTCAATGGAGGTGCAATTGACTTTTCACAAAGGCTGAGAAATATATATTCCTCAGATAAAATTCTCTATTGTGATCTGCATCCTACCTCGGTGTCCTGATAATGTGTGAGTAAATGCCCCAGAAGAAATATCACATAGGCGAACTTGAACATCTTCAGTTCCACTAGCAATTAACATATGAGATGTGGTAGTTGATGACATCGCGATAGCATGAACCTTTCCAGGCATTTTGAAATTCATTGCCACCTAGAAAGTTATACAACAACAAAGTTCAGACTACTGACGAGCCAGTTCAGTAATTAATGGTCCTAATATATAGGAAAAAATGTCCAGAAAACACATAACAAAATCGACATACTTGTCTTGTATTTGTGTCCCAAACTTTGATATAATGATCATGTGAACCTGTTATAAACATCCCCGAGTCAACAGGGTACCAAATAGCCGATGATATAGCGTAGCTGTGACCACATTGAAGATGTTTGTCAACCACAAAGAGGGGTTTATGCTTTGCGATTGAGTTTCCCTCATAGCATGTGGCTTGTTGTATGTCATAGACAGCAGCAGATCCATCTGATGCACCCGACAACAAGTACCGATGCTCTGTCAAGTCGACCTGACCTCATTGACAAGTTCAATTAGTTAATTGACCTGCCTTAGTGAAGCCTAGAAACCAAAGTAAAAAAATTAACACTGACTGCAATAAAGGATCTCTTTGGATGGTTGTGATGAGTTCATGGTTGAGAATTTCAACAGATGACACTTTTCCAGGCTTGTCCCACAAGAACTCACCCCTTGCTGCATTGAGTTTATTCAAAAATAATAGGCCTCACTTGTTTCAACTTTTAACATTCCAAATAGCAAGTAGGGTCATTCAGCACGTTTCACTTTAAGACATTTTAGAAACTCTCAGCTTTACACATGAAAAACAGTCTTAATGGCAAAGTACCGGTGCAGAAGAGCAGTACTCACCCAACCAACAAGGGACCAGGATGCCCTGATGGTCACTAGGAGAGACAACTGGAAATCCATAAATTACAAAAACAATGAAGATATAACATTTCAGCTTGTAAGTGCAGGAAACGTTATATATTTTACCATGCAACTGCTCCCAATCCAAACAAAAGAGTTTAAATCTAGACCAAAGAAAGATGACTCATGGATCTTTTTTCGTTCAATGTGATATCTGCTTCATGAATCATAAATCAAAAGGCTGTTGTGCTCATCACAGATTGCACGTGCTAGAGTTGACAATGGAGAACCTCTGGCAACCTGATTGTCCACATAAGATAGGAACCCACACACAAAAAAATCATGCTTACCAGCTACAGTTTTCAACTCTAGGCAGAAAGATTGTGAATGAATGACAAGGGTTACGTTATATGTACCATAGAGCATCACATCTTTTTGGGTTGTGGTTTATAGAAACATAGTTCTCACTGTATCAATCAGCGACTTCACTCCATTTCCAACATAACACTGAGAATGCTCCTTTCCTACACACTTATATAAACACCTTCACGCAGTGATCTACATGACAATATTTTTCAGAAAAAAGTTGTGAGATTTCTTATTTCAGGTAAAAAGATTTGTGAATTGTGAGCATGGTTTATTGCGGGGTCCTCTCAAAAGGACATCCAAATTTCGACAAAGATTATACCTAAATAAGAATTCTCACAACCTTCTTTTTTGTGAACTTTACTTTTCTGTTTCTTCCGTTTCTCCTTTTAATACACTTACCTTCATTAGTATTCTATATAACACCACTTTTTAGAAAAAGCTGTGAGGCTTCTTGTTCCAGGTAAAAAGATTTGTGAGCATGTTTTATTGCAGGGTTCGCTGAAAAGGATATTCTCTAGAAAGATCATACGTCCTCATCCAACTTTCGCCGTAATAAAATAATTCCAAAGTCACACAAATCGCAAATTTCGCTAGCCAATGAAAGTATACAGGCTAAGTTGTCGAAATATAAACCGACGAGAAAATAGTGCACTATATCTCGATTCCTTTCCACATTAGCCGTAAGAGAATCAGAATTTTCTCCCTCAAAATTCAACCACATCATGAAGTGGTGTTCTTCATCAGGATACAAACACTGCAGGATCAAATTGCAGCAGAAGAAATAACTCGATTTCCAAATGAAGGAATAGAAGTTTCATACGTATCCTTCAAATGCAACCATAAAGAATGGTCTTCTCAGAGAAAACAAGAAGGGCACAAAATTCCAACAGAATAAGAGGATAAGCAATACCTGGAGCGTGTTAACGCCACCCTTGTGGGGGCTAACGACTTCTTTGTTATTCGAGAGCTCGAGGGAAGAGACACGAGACGCGCGGACCCGATTCGCGAAGGAGAAAGGTCTCGATCGCCCCAGTTCTCTATTCGCGACCCCTTTCCACATTTCTGAGGCCGATGTGCATCACGGGCGGGGGGACCCCTCCCTTCCACGCCCAAAACTGTAGCCGTCTTCCACCCCTCCGGCAGCTACAACTATAATCCGATCCCAAAAGCCGACGAACTCGTGCCAGAAATCCCGGCGTTTCCCTACCTACGATTCTGCGTGTTACTTCTTCCTCCTACCAGAAAAACTTCTCAATCTCAGCACGAATTTTGTCTTCGGCACCCCAACCAGCTGTTACGCTCGCTCCATCACCTTACAACGAAAGTTTTCACGATATCGGCATGAAAGTTCTATCTTCCAGATCCCACCATTCAGCCTCACTCGAACTTGACAGCTTCCAGTGGAATTCGTTGCCTTCCGGTAGTCGAATTCTCGAGAAGGAATTTCGCAATTCCGTGCGAGTTTTATTCGTTTCTTGTAAAATCGCGCTCTCTCGCGTGGATTTTCAAGGCGACTTCACTCCCTGCTTTAGCGAATGAATCAATCTAGGGAATTTCACCCTGTGAGAGAGAGGGGGACGGGAGGGAGACGGCCGAGTCAAAAAGGTTTGGTTACTAGTGGGAGCCGCTAGGCCTCGTCTATAAAACCTTGACACCGAACCATGAGTTCGGATCATTGACATAAGTTTGTTTCTTTTTGACAACAGGCTAATAGTTGATAGGGACTTACTACCGGACCAGAGATATGAAACGTATTGGGGTGTTCAAGGAAAAGCTGAGTGGGACCGCACCTGAATCAAACCGGTAATTTGATTCAGTTCTAGGGGTCGAGAAGTTTGGTTTTATTAACTTTAAAAGAAATTCATCATTCCTTGAAGAGTCTTCACACATTTTTTTATACTTACTATACATATCTTTTATAAGATTAACATATATATATATATCAATCGGATATCGTTTTTAGTTTTTCAAAAAATATCTCTAAATACATTATTGTAGTCTTTTTCTAAATCAATAAATATCATATGAACAATCTTCTTTTTCTTCTAAAATATCCTCAAAACGTCTAAATGATTGAATAACCTGATCTATCATATGACATCAACAGGCCCATAGCTTTTGAATCAGTTTAATACTTAAAAACTTGTTATCAGTTTATCTGTTGGGCTGGGCTTCATTTACTCCAAATCAACTAATTGGATGTGGATTGTAAACTCTACGCGATCACGAGTTCTAACTAATTGGATGCTCATTCTATGGACTCCATATATCATAAAAATAAGATGCAATTCGAGACTCAAGTTAGCTGAATTTGCATTGTGGAGAGGACTTGGAAGTATGTGCTATACGTTCTAGGGGTGTTCATGGTTCGGTTTGGTTAAGTTGTAGCCTCAACCTCGAACTAAAAGGCTGTTTACTGTTCCTAGTTTTTAGAGAATCGAACCAAACTTAGGCATGATCAAAATGGATGGTTATGGTTTGATTCGATTCTGAACTACAGTTCTATTTATTTTAGGAATTGGCTAAATATTGACTATTATGTCATCATGTTATTTGGATTTATGATCTCAGTTTAATATATATATATGAGATTATAAAACTTTATAAACATATAAGCATATAAACTTTATATAGTATATTCAAGATGGAGTATTTTGGCATATGTTATTTGTGGATGACATTATGTTAGTAAATATTTTTAAAGAAAAAGTAAATAAAAAATTAGAAATATGGTGAGAAACATTTGAAAGTAAAGGCTTTCAGCTTAGTAGAACAAAAACAAATATATTGGTTTGATCATTAATTAGAAATTAAGATTGTTAAACAGTACATCCCTCATAAGGAAAGTTGTAATTACCTAGGATCAATTTTCCAAAATGATAAGAAAATGCATAAGCAAGTTGGTTAAAATGAAGAGGTGCATTAAGTATTTATTGTAATAAGAAGATACAACTAAAGTTGAAAAGTAAATATTATAGAGCAATTAGACTGTTTATGTTATATAGTTGTGAGCATTGGAGAGTTAAACATCAATATGTACAAAAGATTCATGATAGAAATGAAGAAGTTGAGATAGATGTGGGGTCGTATAAGTAATGAGGTTTAACAAATTGAGAGTGATACGAGTAGATGATGAAATGAGAAAAATTTGTTTTTCTGATAAGAAAGGTGACCATAGGAAGTTTCGATGAGAATCTATGAAAAACTAGATAATAAAAATGTTAAAAGAGGAAGCCATAAAAGTGTTGGAAAGAAAGGAAATAATAAAAAATGATATAGTTTATGTTAAATTAACTAAGTAGCATGACATATGATCGAGTTCTATGAAAACAAAAAATCCATATAACCCACTGTAGACGTGAAATTTTCACTCCAAGCCTATATAGAGTCTTGGAATAAAACTCTAACTCTACTTAGTGTGCGAGCGTGTCAGCTAGTTTTCTAGAAACTAGTAAAATTGAATCTGACGGGCGATGTGGCTAAGCAAACTCTTTTCGCTTTAGACTTTCTTAAACCAATGCTCAAAGGTCAGTCTAAACGCTTGGAGATTCCAACTAAACAGGTGAGACTTCCAAATTCACATGAAAATCAAAGGTGTTGAGAATGAAAACATGTGCACTTAATGAAATTTCAAAATAAACGAGTTTTGAAAAACAAAAAATTATATTTTTAGGACTTATTTCTCGAATCTTTTTGAATGCCTTTTAGACCTCCTAAAATCATCAAAATTTTACAGTCTGAAGTTGAGATGTGAAGAGTCTGGATCATCTTTCAGATCATGATTCAAAGTTGTATTATTATAGAATTAAATATGGGAAATACCTCTGTTTAGGCACTCGAAACTGTTATATTATAGATATATAGAGACTCAAAGATGAGTCTGTATCTCGGTACTTAGAGTTCCAAATTTAATGAATTTTATCTTGATAGAAATCTATGGATGTCAATTTTACAATGAATCAAAATTCTTCGATTTTGGATACCCAAAGACAGAGTTATTAGATGAATATCTAGGCTCTATTGCAGGAAAACTGGTTGGACAGACAGTTTACAAAACTTTTTCGATTTTACACAATTTTATTTATGATGTTGAAAGACTCTAAAATTCTTGTAAATTTTATTAGAAGTGGGCCTGTGTGTAGAAGAAGTTTGCAAAGTTTCGGAACCATTGGAGCAAAGGTTTAGGAATTAAAAATCAAGTAATCTACATATGCAGAAATGATGAAATCCAGTTTTTAGAATCATACATGATGCAAACTCACACGAATTGAAAAGCAACAACACAACATCATGAATTAAATTGCTGAAGAAAAATGAATTGAAATATACTTAATAGCATAATCATAGAGGGGATTAGAGAATAGAATATAGAGAGGTAGAATCAAGAAATCAAACACATAGAGTGCATAATCAAAGAAAGAGAAATTTGAGTAACATCTACTTTTATTGCATCATGAGGGGAGACAAAGCTTCATTAATAAAACCCCTTTTGAATTGAATTTGAAGAAGAGATGTAGAAGAATGAATTAGAGCAGCACTTACCCGGACTTACATAAGAGATCGTCCTCAAAGGTAATGGCCGGCCACCCCTTTTGCACTCTTTCCCCTTTTCTTGATCACTCAACTCTCACAAAACCGTGGTCTAGATTCTATACTCCCTTCCCTCTCTAATGCTATTCCCTAACAGCTCTCACATCCTCTCAAAACTCTCAAAGTGCAACCCCCTTGCTGGCCTCTCTAAGTCTCTCCAAGGATGTTCACGCCCCCCACCCTTGGCCTCAATTTATAGGCCAAGGGTGGATCCTCTAGGGCCTTCCTTGGGGTGGGTGATCCAAAGTCCAAACCCCGCCCCAAGGCATTCTAATTCACATGGTCTTGGTGGTCCTCCATTGTCAAAGGTGGACTAGCCTCATGTGGGTTGGTTTGAGCTTGAGTTATGTACTTTGGTCCTAGCCAATTGGACTTGAATGCACTTGGCTAAGCTTGATTTAAGGCCTTGATCAACCTCTTTTGTAGCCCGTCCTTCCTTGTTTGATTTAAACTTGATACATGGGCTGGATATAACTTTGATAAACCTTGAGAATCAACCCTCAAGTTCGACCTTTTCAACTTGCACAAACCGGTCAATCTTTATCAAAAGGTTGGATTTGATTCGAACAAAATCTTGATTTGATTTAATACACCACTCGAGCTGCCTTGATGGTGACCCATTTGATTTGATTTGTTGAGGAAGATATATTTTTGACATGGTCCACTCCTTTGCTTTCGGGCTTATCCTATCTGAGCTCGATCATGGATTGAATTGGGCCCCACTTGTTCGCCTAATTTGCTCAAATTATTTGAACTTTTTAACTTCAATTTAAAACCTTTAATTTGAAACATTTTTAAAAGATTTGAATTTTTCATTTAAAACAACAGGTTTTAAATCATTTATATTTTTGAAATTGGGAGTGTTAGAATTTTTTTTTGATTTAGGGTGTTTACACCCGATCTCATCTAGCATGAGAAAAATGCTTTGTTGTTGCTATCATATGCTATACTGTATGTCTTAGACTCCTTCAAAGAAATGTGCAATTATATGCTACTTGCAACCTTGACCTATGTACATGAAATATGTAGATACGTGCTACATATCTGAATGGATAATGGTATCAAGTTAGAGCTACTTCGGTATCAACTTTCCTTGACAGACACCAAAATGTGAACCTTGTCATACGTCTGATCCTAGACATTTGCATTCATTCCCAGCTTGGCCGTGGATCCATATCACAAACACATTTTGATCCAAATCTGATAGAGACCCATAGGAAATCCATGAAAAAGAAGGAGAAATGCCCATATGAGAGGGTAGAATTATATTTCACATGTCAGGGTTGCAGCCACAGAGCTGATCGGTTTGCCAAGGGAATACTCAACCTGGAACAACCCATATTTGTCAATAGAAAAGATGTGCACGTGTACGTCTGTGTGTGTGAGAGAGGGCGAGCGAGTTGACTGTAGACAACACTAATAAAAGCTTCCATTAATCAGAATTACTGAAAAAACTAATCGAGATAAACTTAGGTTGATTGGTGGGGCTGTAGGACCAGAGACGTTCGGTCCGCACATCAGAATATCTTTGAAGAGGAACCTGGTTGAGCAGGCCATTCATGTACTCAACTTGAGCAAAAGGATGGTCGGTGGATATATAATGAGATCACTGGTGAAGAAATTGGTCATGCAACTTAGACGATAACATCATTACAAAATCCAGAGTGCAAACATGAAGAGGGTGTAAAGCACTGCGATGGGCTTGAGAGGCGAGGCGAAAGGTTCACAAGTTCGAGAGCTTGAGTCTTCAGCTCCGGTGGATAGTCTGCTATACATCCAATTCTCGGGCCAGCACCACTGCACCATTTGAGAGTCAACTGGCGACCAAGTTGGTATGAGCCTGCCCGGCTCTTGGAATCGATCCTCTGCAATATTGCTTTCTTAGGAACTTCTGTTCTTGGGCTCTGAAGGCCACCTGATGGAATCCTTTTGTACTGTCCATTTGCATTTCCTTGGGCCGGTTGACTCTGTGCGGGGACCGATACACGTAATGCCTGCTCAAACGAAGTCTCATCAGGATCTTCAAGTTTAACCGATTCAGCTTTTGCCGTGATCTTGCTAATTTCTACTGCACCATAACGTTTGCTGTCCTCACTGCTTTCATCATCACTTGTTGAGCGTATCTGGTAGGAATGCACATAAAATCAGATACAGGATATGAACTGCAGTTAGAATACCATCCGTGGAAAGAAGTACAAACCTCCACTTCACCGAGGCTGATTCCATTATCTCCAAGGAATGTTAAGAAAATGTTGAGGTTCTCCTCGGTGGGACGGTAATGCCCGCTATGTGCCGAGACAGCCTGCGCACGAAGTTCAGTATTCAGCAAGAGATGAAGAGGAGACTTGCGCAAAAGTTTCATTCTGCATTAGTTATTGAGATTATTCAACTACCACCAAGCTTTCACCAATGCATGAAATGTAAAACGACTTTTTCTTTCGAGTGAAAGCTGATATTGATTGTATAAAACTAAAGTTTGTTCGGGTAACTAAGATACCTCATTCAAACAAAATAGATCCAACATGCCGTCCTAGTTGATTTCTAAAGAAAATGACAGTCCAGTTGTCTTGTATTATATAAATGAATACATGAAAGCAAGTTCAAAGCATAGGCAGGAATTTGAAATTCATTAAACTAATATCAAAATCTTTCCGTGGTTTTATGTCATTCGCTCTTACAATGTTAAAGGGGGAAGCATAACATGCCTACAAAATTTATCGCCAGTAACCTAAAACTTCGACATGTTTTACAAGGGAATCTAGAACTCAAACTATTTTCTTCACTGGAATGAAAACATAGCCCTTGTCTAAGCCAATGCCGACAGTGCAGAACCTAGGTAGATGGCCCAAGCCCCAGAAACTTATGCTATGTTTCTTAGCCCCTCTATTTGCAGCCTTTTTCATACAGGAGGAAAGAGGAAAATCCAAAGAGCCCAACACTTCGAGAGAAATAAAAGCAACAAAATATAGGACTACTCATTCAATCCATACGATTAAATAATATCCCATACCTTAAGTACACCATCTTCTGCAGTCAATCTTCCTGCAGCCAGAGTGGTGCCACCAGCAAGAAAACTGGAATGGTGAAATTCTCCTTTCTTCTTCTACATGTACACAAGTGCCGGAGGTCAGATGAAAATGTAAATATTAACAGATGGTAAGTGATTTCAGATTACATAATTCCAAATAAGTAACCCGAGTACAACAGACTTGGAGACTATCCAAGACATAGGCCACTAGAGACAATTATCCCCATGACACCCTTTGCATGGGCCACTTCCAAACCCAATGAAACAAAAAAGAGAAGCATAAATTGAATTTTGAGGAACTGAAATTGCAAAGTTGCTTGGAATGAGGTGAAGGTAACAAGAAATAACTGGTCATAGCCTAACATATCTCAGAAGATTTTTCTGCCAAAAGTAGAAAAGGAACATGAGATTTACCACGCCAGCATACAGCTTCTTATGCACACTCATGACAAAAATCCATTTCGCAGAACCAAGGCCTTTAGTTGTGTCAAGACACTCTCCACTTTCCACATGCACAATCTTTCCATCCCTGGGCTCATATTCATAGTGCCCTTTCTCAAGCTGAATTTGGGAACACAAAAAATATGCATAAGAAAGCTTAAAGAAGAAATATTTGAAAGTGACAAAATGCAGAATGCATATGCTTTCTTGTAATGAAAGACACCATGTTACACACAAAACCTCTGCAGTATTCAATCACACATAACCTCACATCCTCAAGTCCGTTCTCAAAAAGCTTAGGAGTAGAAGATGCAAATGGAGCAAAGCCAGTCCCAGTTTTCTATGCACCCTATACCAGTGGATGCTAGACTACCTCACAGCAGGATAATAACAAAGAGTTGTAGGGTTTCTTCTACCAATCGGGACCCTCACTTCACCTCCACAGGGATGGTCTACAGTGTTCATAACAACTCTTATTACAGGATTCTAACCTTGCCAACATTTAGATCCGAGTTTGATTGGAAAACTAAACCAAAAGAATACATCTTGTGGCACATATACCCCATAAGGACATTAGGTAACTTGGTGTGGCTCATGTTCATGTCATCAGTTCACATCCCCAGTTAATGTACTAGCTGGGTTTCACAATCACCAATCTTGTAGCATAGTTTTGATTGTCATCATCTCTGTTAATCAATATACACATTGCTGAAAAAATAACTTACAGGACCGAGGTATTTGATGCACTGTTTTTGAAGCATATGCCTTCTGCACGCTTTGAGATCAACAGTTCTACCTGCCCCAACATCGAGCCTGTATAAAAGGAAGCAATATGTATCCTTAAAATTCAGCATTTACATGGCATAAATTTGATGTGAATCAATTAGTACATTTGCTAGACAAATAAAAAACTCCAGCGGTACTTTTGAGCTGTTATTGTGTTACGGCTATTAACTTATACAATATAATGCATCAACTTTAGTGGACACTCATCAAGCATGAGATTCACAATGCACAAGACATCGAAGATCCGTGACCTTTTGAAATGATTAAACTGAAACTAAAGATGATTCATCCTCAAGAAATATAAGTAGCAAATCACATCCACAAGAAAAGAAAAAGAGGATGCAACTGTCCCATTTAAAATTTTCACAATTCAAGCATAAGCCTTAAAGGAAAGAAATTCCAGATGCTTACCAATAGAAAAAGGGTTGACCAGAGTTACTTTTACACCATTCCTCATAATAGTCATGCAGATTGTGTCCATAACGGTGGCGAGGATCCACCTGCAAAAGATAAGAACAGAATATTATACGTTTATTCTCTTGGTAACTTTTCTTCTCAGGAAAAAGACCTTGTTGTGGCTGATTTGCAAAGGCATACTACAATCAGAATGTAGCACAGCGAAAGTTAAGCCCAGAAGGCAATAAACAGGGACTTTGTAAAATCAAAGTGTGCCACCAACATGTGAATTGTAAAAGAGAAGAGATGAAACTTACAGCCTCGACCCAATGCTGGAATGCTAGCTTCAGAGCTTTCGCATCTCTGGATAGACCCTTTCCAACCTGAAAGAAACCTTTTCTTTTTCTTAACCATAAAAAGCAAAAGAACAGGAAAAGTATATAAAAAAAGGATAACTATTGAGATATCAAACCATTGGCTTCTGTTACTCGTACTCATAATTGGAAGGTGAAAACCACAAAGAAAGTCAAACATCCAATTTGTATACTAGAAAGCACGAAATGAAATACAACCGATGACACATACACACAACACACACACGGAGTATTTCAGAAAAGTATAAACCTCCACATGTCTGTGTGTTGTGTGTACGTTTCCAGGGATATAACAGCATCAGAAAGACACAAGATATCCGAGAACAAGGAACTCGTATCCAAGTAAGATCACCAGTTTTTCTATCAGTTCCAACAAAATAATTCCATGGACAACTCTGAAAAGAGAATGATGAACCGTTCCATGTCACGAATCTGCTATTAGCAAAAAAATTGCCTAATAAGAACGATGAACAATTTATCATGTCATTACTCTTTTGCTATAAGCAAAAAGAATGGCCTAGAACAGAACGCTGAATCATTCATCATGCCACCATTTTTCTAAAAAATAAGGCCTACTGATAAAGGTGAAGCACCAAAAGAAATATTCTGAGACACCATTACAAAACCAGAGAATTCAGACCCGTACCTTCGAAGCATTCCCGCTAACTCGAGCCAATTTATGGGCAGCTGTCTCCGGCTTGAAGTAATTGAAGAAGGAGATAGTGCTGTAATTTAGGCGGGCAAAATCTAACGCCTGCCACCTGAAACGATTTGCCTCTGGTTATCAAACATCAGAATGAAAAGACGTAAGAGAAAAGGAAGGAAACAGGAACTGAGACGATGGAACGAACCAGAGCTCTTCGGCGACCACGGCAGAGTCGGCAAGCTGCCGCCGGGTTCGGTAGCTCCGGTAGACCTTCTGGAGCTTCAATGCAGAAGCATCCATGGTCTTCCCTCCTTCCTTCTCCATTGAAGGAGATAATGGAGCTTTGAACTCTGAAGGCATCGTCAGTTGGGAGGCGGGATACAAATCTAAGTTTTTACGAGGGACATGATATCCATCGTTCCCCCTTTATACCCGGGACCGAGAGAGAGAGAGTCAAATTTTGTTTCCCCGGATTACTTTTCTAGTTTAGTTGATCTTCCTCGATCCTTCACGCAGAGAGAGAGAGAGAGAGAGAGAGAGAGAGAGAATAGCAAATATGGTCAATTATCCATTAGAGTTTCGCTCGTGCGCCTTTTAACTTTTTTCTTGCTTGATCTTTCACAGAAGCAGGGCGAGAGAGAGAGAGAGAGAGAGAGAGAGAGAGAGAGAACACCTCCCCATTGTTTTTTTAGTGGAAATGGAAACGATCGCCGATTACTGCACTACTTCCAACTTGATTCATCTGTCGGTATTACCATATCGCCGTCAATCAATTCATGTAGACCACGCTCTTCTTTCTTTCACCTAGCACCACAGAATCGATCTGCATCCCTCCATTTCCCATTTTGTTTTCCGAATCTAAATACACCCTCCATTCCTTTTCCATCTTTAGAATCTAAAGGCCGTACTTTTACAAATATAACTCATTCTATTTTCTACGTATGTATAGTCAATCCTATTTCTTCTTGCATGAATTTATTAAGAAAAATATCAAATCCAAACATACCAACTTCTTATTTATTGGTCATTTTAATATGTTCAGATGCTTTATTGAGTTTAATGCACTAAATTATTTGTTTTTGAGTCATCCAAAAAGCAATGCCTCAAGAAGAAATATATGCTTGAAAATGCACTCGAGTTGACATGTTCGGCCAAGTTATACACATGAATCTTTCACTAAACATGTTTCACACATTGCACCGACATTGTTAGCTCAACGGCAGAGTATACGCTGTTGCTGTTGCTGTTGCTGTTGGTGGAGAGTTCGACTCGAGAGGGTGGATGTGTATGTCTTAAGTTTTGGCTTCCTCTTATAAAAAAAACATGGTCCGCACATGAACTTTGCAGCATTAAATTCTACTTAAAACAAAGACAATAATTTCAACAAATAAATACATAGCATCACGCAGATCCATCGTCGCATTGCTCTCTGCCTCTATCTCTCACATTATGGTACACGAAAGAAATAAATGCAACAACTACAAGAGTAAATCATGAGTGAGCATTTATTAGCTTGGACAGAGTAACGGCACAGGGAATTTAACGACGGCAGGATAACACGATAAGTCATCTACCGGCAGGTAACACCACACGATAGACGAACACGTACCGGCTTCCGGCAGGGTAACACCATCGGCAGACTGGCACCTAAAGGGTACATACAGTGCTGTAAATCCTATATTTGAATCAAACATAACTAGTTTCAGCAGCATGGCAAGTGAAGGTTCAACTTGGGGTGACAACTCTGATCATGCTGCATCCAGTTGCAGAGCAAATTAGTGCATGCATTGACAAGAAAACAATTAACAAACCAAATGGAAAGAGTTGCCTGTGCAGTAAAAATTAATCTGTTGGGAGGGGCTGGTAAACGAATCGGGTCACTCGTGATTTGGTTTGGTTTGGTTCGGCTTGACTCGTAACGAGCTTATTCTTATCTGGTTCATGATCTTATGAATGGAAAGTGAGATGGACAAAGCATGTAGAGTTTGGTTCGATTCGTATTAACTTGTTTAACTAAGTTTATGCAGAACTTCTGTGTAAATATATGCTAGAAAACCATATTAACCCCACGTAATAAACTGGTCAAATCTTTCAAATTTACAAGAAAATCATAAGAACATCAATTATTGACTTATTTTAATATAATATTTTTAATAAAATGCTCACATTTTTCACATTAACGGGCAGTTCATGTCCAACTCGTTTAACTCTGATACTGTTGAGTTCATTTTGGGCTTGGATTGAACAAAGGAGCCAAATATGAAAGGATCTTGAGTTGACAAACAAGCCATGAATGGCAGCTCATCTTGTTATGGTTCAACCGGCTCCATCCTTGTGCAAACCTCACCGGAAAACTTTACCACTTTCCCTGCCTTCCTATGCGCTGCGAACGGAGAAGGAACTCCTAATACACCCAGTGGCAGATCCACATTATGGCAGGTGGGGCAACACCCGAAATTCGGGAAAAAATTGAATTAAGTATTCAATTTTTCAAAAAAAGTTGAAAATTTTAAAGCTCACCCCACCCGAACCTAAAGTTTGCCCCACCCAAAACAATTTTCTAGATCCGCCACGGAATACACCTATCCATTTAGCCAACTTTCATGTTTGAGACAGTCACCAAATATTCAACCAATGTATTTGAAAACTGTGTTTTATTTAGATTCAACACTACCAATTTTAGCATCTACATCAATTGTCTGAGTTAATATATTGTATTCTTATTTCATTTATTTTGCTTTTATTCTACATAAGAGAAAAGGTATTCGTTTCTAAGGTTGTTCTCAGCAATTCTAACTGTTCTTTTATCTCCTTTACTCATCTTATATACCCATAGAACTTCACCTACAAATGCTATGCACCTTTTCTTGAAAATATATAGTTGTTCATCTACAAAGAAAATAAAATAAAAAAATACGACCCAGTGGTGGATCTACATTGAGTCAAGGTGAGGTGGTCGCCTGAAATTTCAAAAATCAACTTAAAGTCTATAGCCCACAGTGGGATCCATGGGCTATGATATAATTTTGCAAGCCAACTGGTATTGGTCAATTCCAAGAGTCTCTTTCACTCTCTTTCCTTGAAGGTACCAATAGTTGATGTGCTCTTTACTTAGTTTTCTTCAATCGGCTTGACCAAATTTTTTTCTATTAAAAATTTATTTAAAAAATGTCTTCTTATACATATTTCCACACATATTGCCAAGATCTTTTATTTCGGGTATATTGTTCGACTTGAGTAAACCTGTAATTCTCTGAACTATATTCTCAAGTCATAGAGCCAAATGACAATACCAATCTTATTGTGGGGCTACTGGCCTTAGATTCTAAGCACGGATATATATTTTCATTCCCTTAAAGGACGTCACATTGACTCAACGCTCAACGGCAAGGCACTTTGGCCCATTGTTGTTGAATTCTTAATAATAATAATAATGTTCATACCTTTTAGAAATCTCTTAAAAAATTTATATTATACTTACCATTTGAAAACTAGGTATGTCAAACATGAACATTATATAATGTATGTATGTATGTGTATGTATGCATGCGCGCGCGTGCCGGTTTCCTTATTCTGGACTAAATCGGACAGAGATCCAGTTTTGGTACTGGCGACCTAGAAATAGACCAACAAAGAGTTGGTGCTTAGATGTGGCGAGACTAGACGCATTGACTGTATTGGCAAGTGTGGGTTGGACGAAAAGACGAGGGGTTTATAGCAGTCACCATGTGAAAGCAAAAAACCTGCGTCTTCACGTATGGATTTGAAATCAAGACGGGCTTGAGTTGGACCTATGCAGCGTTGGTGGGTCCAACCTGAACTGGAATTTAGACGCTGACTGATCATGGAGAAAATAAGAAAAAAACGAAAAAGTTTTCAGCTCTTATTCAGTTTCGGTTTCACTTCATTATCATTAAAAACCTTCATGAATTTTAAAGTTTTTACACTCTCTCTCTCTATCTATCTATATATATATAGAAAGAGAAAGAGAATGAAGTTCTTGGACTTTCATTCATACTACTCTTTTTTATCATCTGGACTTGGCTGTTTGGCTAGAGATTCCTCCTTCATGAAAAAAACACGAAGAATATTTTCACTGTGACGAAGATCAGCTATACAATGATCTCTCACTTAATAACCTCATGAAAATCCCTTTGCATATATATTTTTCGTTATCATAAGAAGTATCATGTTCAAATTGGGTCAAACCACAAGCTTTTCGGGTCAAGATACAACCCGTGTTCATCACGAATTGAAGCCACATTAAGAATAGGATAAAGTCTAGTTTTAGGTTTAGAAAGAAAGACATCTGACTCAAAGGAAAAAGAAAAAGAGAAGAAAGAAAAAGAAAGAATGTCTGATTAGGTGGAAGAAGAAGCTAGTCTAATATTACAGATATATCATTATCACTATACTACATATGTATCATAATGTGGTATTGAGAAAGACAGGCTGAAGTTGCCTTTTAAAAGTTGTAACAAGTTCTTCATCTTATTTTCTGTGAACAAGTTCTTACGAGTGTCATTAGAATTACATCACCACTTTTAACAACAATTCTCAAACCATTAACATATTCTCATGCTGTTCTTTCCTGTAGTTAACAACCATTGCTGCCTTCGGCAAATAAGCATCAAAATGAAAACCAAAAGAGGCGCGTGGATGTATTTTCTGCAACAATGTTAGAGATTCAGATGCAGGCATAAAAGGTTATATATCTTAGTCTTGGTGCCTCCTTTATTCTTAAGAAGAACACTGTGGGGAGAGAAAGAGGCACCCATTTTGAAGCTGTCTTGTAATGGAGAAGAATGTCTAAGATAAGGCTAAAGGCAGAGGTCCCAAACGCGTCACTATCCATCCTAGTCATCGTCAAATAAGACACTGGTCAAATACAAGAATCAGGAATTCTTATTTTGAATCAAGCCGTTTACGGTTGTTTATAATAATCCTCCAAAACAAGTTGTATGATCTTGAGCTTCTCATTCCTGCTGGAACAGGAATAATGCGTCCTTCTTTTGGAGCCATTTTAGGTTGGTGATACGGACTTGACTAACGAGAACGAGAGAGAGAGAGATGAAACTTTGCAGAAATTACAGTAGGCAATACATGGAACGGTCAACGGCTAAGCCTAGCAGTGTGCCTCACGACCTCTGAAACTTAGGAAGACTTTTGAAGTCAGCGTTAAGGGAGAGAGAGAGAGAGAGAGGGAGAGGAGGGAGGGCGGTGCCTCGTTGGTCACGCCGCCAGCATTTAATTAATACATGGGCCGTCAGCCGTCCAAGATCTCTCTTATATATATAATAAATTCATAAATTTCAATCATCATGAATGGTTGGAATTTAAAATTTAATTTTTAAAATATAAATATATCATGTGAATAAAATGTACTTGCAAAAAAATTGGCATGTATTTTTAGTTTGTAGATTTAACTTTCACCAATTCATGTTACAAATGAACAGTTGAGATGTACATATCAGTAGAGTGATTGGATCTTCCTCACCCATGAAGTAGTGTAAATATTGCTTTTAAGTGACAAGCATAATAATGATGTCTTTCATATTTTTCAAAATTTCTTAAAAAAATTTAAATTAGACCCATATGCCAAAACATAATAGGCGAACATGAGTAAACATGTCAAAAGCACCTATATTTTCCCTTGTATACAATGGTTGACTTAGAAATTTTTCACATTTCGAGTGAAGCACATCTCTCAAATCCAAGGTGGTGCACAGAGTTGGAACTCAGAAAGAACACTGGCTTTGTTCTCCCTGGAGGGAGGGCATATGATTAAAGATCAGTCGGAGTCTCCGTAATGGGCACGCACAAAAAGAAAGAGATTGTTGTGCGTATTATTGAACCTTTTGTGGATAAAGAAGGTTGCAGAGAAAAATACTGAAAAAAGAAAAGCTCAGTAAGTCTTTGGGAAGATGACGAGAATGAGGTCGTACATTTCTGTCTTTGTTCTCTATACGAACAAACTCAAGAAAGGCTAATCAATGAGCAAGGTGATGAGAGAGAGAGCTAAACGTCAAAGATATTTTAGTTAAAGAGAGAATATACGCTTCAGATGATTTGAGAGGTCGTCAAAAATTGCTTTCATACAAACATTAGAATTATTCTTTTGGATATGACTTCTATGAGTCATGATTATATTAGGCATACAATTTTCGTTATTCATGCGATCGTACGAACAACCTAGATGCGATGGCATGAACAATCAAGATAAACTTTTTCATCGTATAAGATTTGAGGTCATTTAATGCACATAGATGAGTGCTTTTATTACTATCTTTAGATTTATTGACAATGATATAAAGTAATGATAGCTGAGAGGATGTCTAACACCTCTCCCTCACTCTCTCTCTATATAGAGAGATATGCAAAATATATGCAAATATATAAACATTTCTCGTTCCGGTGTGATTTATTTTATGGTGGTTTTGGTTTAAATTCAAAACCATTTTTAATATGCTCAAAAAGTTTTTTTTTAAAACATTGGCTGCACTCTCATGGAGTCAAACTCTTCACCTACCTCAACAACGGTTCCAATTATGATTATGAGACTGGTTCTTATTATCGACTGTGAAACCACACCACTGGGTTGCTTTCAAGCCAGTCATGTCAAAACATGTATATATATACATAAATATTTGTATAAATGTATGTATATGTACACATACATGCACAAAACAATCAACAGTATTTTTAAGATCGTGGATCGATCCCACGATGCTCAATCTTTGACACATAGCTAATGTCATCGTAACTAAGATCTACGGTCAAAAATTACTTCCGTACAACATTAGAATTATTGCATTCTACGACGTTTTGTAGTTATTTTTTTACGTTTCTTTGTGTCTTTGTTCTTCCTCCCATTTGTTGAAAGCTAACCATGCAAAATGATTATGTAAGAAACAAAAAAAGAATCAGCATGCTTTTTATCGTTGATGCTTGTTTTCCTAACTAAAAAGTTTCTTACGGTTTCCAAATATTTGGTTTTCGTGTCACCTGTTTATGACTTCGAGTTACTATTCATTTCCAATTATGTCCTACTTCTCAATCAGCAGGTCGAAGCAGGAATTACCAACTCCAAAAGAGAGACATGAGAGGTCTTTGCGTTATGTAGCTATGGGACAGGAAAGACCAGACAACTTTTATCGTTGGCACATATTTCTCACACGTCCAAAGTTTCAGTGGGCCAAACCCTAATATATATATATATATAGAGAGAGAGAGAGAGAGAGAAAGAGGCTGGATCCTGTCCATCCTTTGATTTTAGGTGGCCGCGACTGTAATAACAATATCTTTTGTATTTTTTAAGCCTCTTAAAAGATGTTAAATTACGCTCACATCATTTAAAAGTAATGAGTGAGTATGTCAAAGGTGAGCAAGATTTGGTTTTCATATATATATATATATATATATATATATATATATATATATATATATATATATTATAGAGAGTGAGAGTTAGATCATTGTCATGGTTTAGGTGATCAAGGCACCCATCATGCATGACAATTAAGTGCACCAAACGACAATGATCTTATTTTAATAATGGTATATATGAAGATTGAATATTGGTACTTGTTTTAATAATTATTTTAATAATGGTTGTTTCATCATCATCAAGAAAGGTTAGGTAGTCATATGAAAGTTTTAAAATGGAAGCAGTTATATATATATGTAGAGATTCATGATGAGTGAGGTGGTTAAGAACAAAATTGAGTACCACGAAAGAGATAGACATGGACAAATTGAAACTAGCACCACTGTTTAAACGGGAACCAAACTGAACGCAGAACTGACAAAACTGGAACCAGTTAATCAGACAACAGAACTGTGTTACGATTTGTCCCTGATAGAACCAGAACTAAAACGGCCGATTCGAGCTGTGGTTCCATTTCCATTTCATGTATTTCTTTTCTGAACCTTTTATTTTCTTTTTGGATTTTTGTTCAAACTTGGATTGGACAGAATCCAAAATGGTGGTTATAAAACAGTAACCGGAACCGGGATGGATCTCATTTGATTTGGGTTTACCAAGAACCAGCCATGTTTAGATCAAGAGTTCAATCACACAGGGGCCACTGATCAAAAGTTCAATCAAAACATAAAACATTACTTTCTCTACATGTTTACAATCAAATCAATTAGTTGCAGCCGAGAAATCTGTCCGCAATTAAGCTAACCAAATAGTTTTTAAGAAATGGTAAAATTTGTACCTGGAACCTTAGCTCAACGACAGAGCGCTCTAGCGCCGTTACTGGTGGTGGGGAGATCGACTCCCAGATGGTGCATGTGTGTGTTAGGCTTCCACCTCCTCTTACAAAATAAAAAAGGAAAAGGTAAAAATTAGACTTGCATGCTCCAAATCTTTCTCCTGGTGCTTTCTAAGAGATCACTCTGCACATCACAAATTCAAAATCAAGTTTTGGTATTGGCGTCATAAGGAGTTGACAGTTTATGTGGCTTTAGATTCGAAGAAGTGAAGCTGCATTGCAATTCTTCCATCGGTTTCCAGATAATCAAAACCACACTTAATTCTTCCGATTTTGATCGGTTATTCGCACTTTAGTTGATGATCATAAGCAAATTGAAAGCTATGCAGTGGTAATTCTTAAGATCTGATTCAAGAGAAAGAACTGATTTCACTAAATACAACAACAATTAAGTCTTTTTCCATACTAAATGAGTCGAGTCGGCTACATGGATTCGATGTTTTCTGTAGAGCTCGATCTAACGCAGTATACTTTCGTTAACTAGTGAAAAATAGTTTATTGGTAAGCACAAACAGATTGACATTACATTCGATGTTCCTTCCTATTTGTTTTTCTCGTTTGTATGTTACTTCGTTCTTCACTTTTTGGAAAGTTGAGCTTAGAATGATTCCAAGGAAAATAATTGTTTTTATAAAGTTTCTTGCTTGTTTAATCTAATCTTTCTTGCGTTGTTCAAACATTTCATATTTGGTTTTCCCCGTGAGCTTACCCAGACTTCCGGTGGCTTTCTCTTTTCCCATCGTAATTCTTACTTTTTGAGCATCGTCGGTCCAATCAGGACTCACCTACTCTAGAGAGAAGCATGAAGCAATAATATGTTATGTGTTTGTATTATATAATATATATATATATATATATATATATATATATATATGAAACTAGATGGACAATCTACGTCATTCGTGTGATCACATGAATAATGAGGATTGAGTCACCCATCAACAACAATATGAAGATTAATGTTATTTAATGTACATTAAATGCGACGTATTATTGATGCTTTGATTACCAACGATCGATTGATCACACTTACTGTAGTAATGATCATGAAAGCTATGTATAGTAGGTTCCTCTCTCTCTCTATCAATATATGTGTATAGAGAGAGTGTGAAAGCTACTAGACAACCTTTAATGCTAAACATTGCTTAATCATTATCATCATTCGTGTGATTAATCAGATAGTGTTGATCAAGATACTCATCTTGTGTCGTATTAAATGGAATCGATTCTCCTGTTGATATTGATCACATGAATGACGTAATTCGTCGAGTAGAATTTGGTATGAGAGGGTATTTAGCAACTCTTAGTTTTCATATATCAATGGTGGGCAAATCCAACCACTCTATATATACATACATATAGAGTGGTTGGATTTGCCCACCATTGACATCTCACTTATTACTTTTCAAAGTTACTTAAAATTTTGAAATTATACTTATCACCTAAAAGCAATAGGTGGGTATGAACAAATATATCCGAGGTGAGCAAGATCTAGTTTATATACATAAGGAGAGAGAGAGAGATTGGATTTTATTCATGCATTGTTTCTAAATAGCATGACGGTAATAAGAATGCACTTCTTATTTCTTCAAAAAAATTAAATTATATTCATATCACTTCAAATATGAGTCAACATGTTAAAAGTAGGCATGATCCAGTTTTTGTCTCTCTCCCTCATATATATATATATATAGATATATATATATATATATATGAAAGAGAGAGGGGTTTTGGACAGGAAAGGACGGACAACTTTCACCACATGGACATGGCTGACCGGTAATACTTTCATGTTTCCCACATGTCCAGAGATTCACCACATGGACATGGCTGACCGGTAATACTTTCATGTTTCCCACATGTCCAGAGATTCACCACATGGACATGGCTGACCGGTAATACTTTCATGTTTCCCACATGTCCAGAGATTTAGTGGGCCAAATCCTTAACTGGGTTTGAATCCAATGTGCAATAGTTAAGGTCCCATTTCTTTTTATGCATGCTTTCTGTGTGGGTACGGATCTGGGTGACAATATGCTTATGCAACAAGAAACTGGAAGATCAACGAACCGGCAGAAGGTGCAGGTTTACTAAAAGGAGGTTCTACCGGTGTTTAACAATTAAATATATGAATTTTTATAATTTTATTGTATATTAATATTATTTATTAAAATTTAAAGAACCCGAGGAAATATCAAATAATGCGGCTTCAATGGATTTCATTCAGTTAACCACCTCCAAATAAAGAAGAGACTTTGAAAACCCACTTAAATCAATAAAAAAGAAATCATCAAATTTGTTATTTTGGGAAATAAATAAACAGAACAAATACCAAAAATAACTTAACGCTGGACCAGTTCAACCAGTCAGTCCACCGGATTGAAAGCCACATTTTTCCAGACCGGCCTAACATGTGAACCATACCGGAGCAAGGTCTGTTTAAATGTTCAACCAGTTCGACCAGCCGGTTTGGTCCAGTTTCACAAACCATGTTATATAAGACATTAATTAGTTATATATATATATAGGAAATTTAGGTTTTGTCCATATTGATACTTGTTCACCATTGCTTTTAAATGATATGAGTATAATCTTTGAAAATGTACGAAGAATATTTGTTATTATACTCATGCAACTCAAAAGCAATGGATGAACGTATACATAACTGGTTTAGAATTAATTCAATGATTCGAACCAAAACCAAACTAGTTGAGGAACTGTAACTACAACCGAAAACACAATAGTACGGTTACGGTTCATGATTTTGAGGTGGTTATGAAACTGGAAGCCGTTCCTAACCGATTATAGTTCCTGATTTTGATATTTGAAACTGGACATGTTTAGATGAACATGAATGAGAAGGGATTAGTGTGGGTAGGATATGATCACTGTTTCTCTCTCTCTCTTTATATATATATATATATATATATATATATATATATATATATATATATATATATATATATATATATATATATATATTTGTTCAAAGTCAGACCCGGCGTCTGAAACCATTGGCATGCATGCATGGCCGGCGCATTGATCAGATGATCCTACGTTTTCCACGTACTTGCTCCACGGAAAATTCTCTTTTGGCCGCCTAGCTTTTCGTTAAGCCAACAGTGTACTCTTACTAGATTTAGATTCAACAACTACCAAATGCCATTTTTATATTAGACATCTTTTTCTCCATAATACAACTTTTTAAAGAAAAGTACGAGAATTAACCAAGACATGACACGGACAAAATCGGAAAAGTAAGTGTTTGTATTCTCTTATGAGTGTTATTATTAAAAAAATTTATATTACTCTTGCTATACAAACTATACATTCTTTTTCTCCATCACTCACATTCAAGAAGACGTGCGAATTGTGCGTCTCTCCTATAAAGCAGACGTGCGAAGCGTAGGGGTGTTCATGGTTCGGTTTTGGCTTCAACCTCGAACCGAACCGTTGCTAGCGGTTCTTGGTATTTTGAGAACCGAACCAAACCCAACCACAGTTCTTGTTATAATTAAACAAAAAGGACATAATTTTTTTTAATTTAATAACATGCGGTGAATGACCAACTAATAGATATTAAACTCATAAGAACAAATATTACACTTGCTCTTAGCGAAAAGGCTATGAAAAACATGTCGTATTTGGTGCTCAACAATGATTTTTATAGTGTTCAACCCATCCTTCATCTCATTCCTGATCAATATGAGACTAAATTCAGCCATTTTATACTTCGTTGGATTGGGTTTGGTTCTCACAGATCAATTCCAGTACTTGAACTGAACCGTTAATAATTTTTCTCTTACAACCGAATTGAACCAAATTATTCCTGTTCTTTGGATGCTATTCCAATTGATGCAAACAAAATTTGAGTTTTTTTATGTATATACGGAGGGGGGGGAAGAAATTATAGCGTGCTCATCCATGTGATTTGGTTTTTATTACATATAATATGAAGTTAAGGTAATGGTAAGTTGTTAGATTAATATCATTTTGACTTTTGATTTTTAAGATATCAACCTTTATAAACTTATAATTATGTGTCATTCTTATGTTCTTTCTTTTTTATTTCTTTTATAGATAAAATACAAAGAGAATCAGAATGGCAAGAAAGGTGCAATATGACCCAATTAGCTACAAGAATATTGATATTTTGGATAAGTGTATCGAACAAGAAGAGCCTCTTATCATTATAGAGAATAAACATTAGAAAGAAATAAAGGCACAAGTAGAGATTGGAGATGATGATATCAAAGGCATTAGATTAAATTCATCTATTATAGAGTAGGGAGATAATGATGATAATAATGTTATTGACCCTTATTACTCTGCTTGTGATGCTTTTGTTTGCCATAATTCACGTTTTGTGGGATGAAATGAATTTCAAATTGTATTTAATCAGTTTGTTTTTGTTTGTATTTGTAATATTTTAATTACACATAACTTAGGCATGCTACTTTGAGTTTTTAGTTAATCAACTTATTTCGAGTTTTATACTCTTTCTCTTTCTTAAGTACTTACTCTTAATCTTTTATATATTATTATTTATTATTTATTATTTATCATTAATTATTATTTATTTAGCTTGTTATCACTTATGAATTCATCTTCATTGATTGATAAATTGATTCAATATCATATATTTAACGTTTTGCCATGTGATGGATTATTTTTTTAACAATCACGATTAATTCTCTCTTTTCTGTGATTTTTATGAACTTTTTATTAAATCAATGAATCACATACCATACTGTATCGCATGATATAGTGTGTTCATAGAGTATGTTGGTGTCTTCTATGGTATAGGCACCGATAAACTAATTACAACATTTGTTTATGGAAGTTGTGACTCCAGCTCTACACGAAGAACTCCAATTTCCTTCAAATTTACCCACTACTCGTGCATCAAAGCAGGAGGGCAGCCCTCTATTCCACATGTGTATCCAGAAGCAAGTGTTATTCTCTTTTTCCATCTAACGCTTTTATCTTTCGAGAAAGATGGTGCGAGTGCAGTCTCGATTTGGATGCCAAGCCGCAGGTGATTGATGTCATGTCTCTGCCCTCATTTCAATTACCAAATCGGTTCTTCATCATCTGAAGGGAAGTCGTAGATAATTGTTTGAGCTTTTCAATGTATACTTAATTTCTTGATCTAGTTTAGTTGTCATCAGGAAAAACTCAAGTTATCGTTTGATACGTAGTAAGGTTCGGATTGCGAGAAGTTTAAAGGTCCAGATGCTTAAACGGTGCAGTTGGTCATGCGTATTTTGGAACAACTTCAATTTGATTGTGGATTTCAAGCCATTGATACTCCTGCATTAATGAAATCAGCTTACTTAGTGCAAGCCATCCAATAGCTCAAAAATAAGATTCATGGTTTCACATTCACCCATTCCTAATTGAGACAAGCATGTAAATAACTACACTAGGCCACTTCCTCAAACACAGAAGTTGAATAAGAGTATAGAGAGAGAGAGAGAAAGAGGGGGGGAGGGAGCATGTAGATCGAGAGAACCACGAGGAACTTATCAATAAGATCAATGGTAGAGTTAAATGTTACAATGAAATGGCCATTCTCGGCTCGGGTAACGGTTGGACTGGTCCTGAGGAGAGGCCGGATAAGTAACGGACAGCCGTTACCGGAAAATCTGGTAACGGCCATCCGTTACCTCTCCCAGACGAGGGAAGCCACGAGAGGAGAAAGCCAGACGACGGGGGAGCTGGTGCCTATAAAAAGGCAGCCATTTACAGGGTGATAGAGATTTCACAGATATACAGAATACACAGAAAAATAGAGAAATACAGTCGTCTGAGAAAACTCTCGTGTGAAAACCTCGCGACATCAACATCCGCTGTGCTCACTGAATCTCCGGCGACCCAGAAGACCGAAAGGTAAGCGCCGAAATCCCCCTCAGTGGTATTAGGGCCTGGTTCCCTGCAAAAAAAAAACAGAGAGAAGAGGGTTAGAAAAAAAAATTCTTTTAAGAAAGAGAGAGAAGTCGGCAGTCGGCAGTCGGATAGGGAAGCCAGAGGCAAGCCGGCGGAAAGCCCAAAGGCAAAACCAGAGGCGAGTCAGAGGAAAGTCCCAAAAAAGGCAAAACAACAGCAAGTTGGAAAAAGCCCGAAGGCGAGACAGAAACAACAAGCGACGAACGGCCAACAGTCGGTTGGAGTGCTTGGAAGAAGAAGAACCCAACAGCCGATGCCGATGGTCGGCCATCGGCCGAACCCCTCTCTCTCTCTCGAAAAATCCAGATCTATAAAAGTTTTTTTTTTATTTTTTCGCTTTTATAGCGATATAAAAAAAACGTGGTTTTCAGAAAACCGCGGTGGGAAAACCAGTGGTTTTCAAAACCGCCGTCGATTTCCCGAAAACCACCAGTGGTTTTCTGAAACCGTGGTTTCAGAAAACTACCTCGGGTTTTGAGAGAGAAAGACATAACTGCCCCCGTCGTTTTCTGATTATTACGAAATTGCCATGGTAAAAGGACAGGTTTACCCCTTGGCCGTTTTTGAAAATTACAAAAATATCAGGGTTGTTAATTTACGGTATTATCCAACCTGGTTTCGAAAATATTTTTTCTGTCATTCAGTCAAAAGACAAGTTTACCCCTGTTCCTTTTAAAAAATTATAGATTCGCCCTAAGAGTTAAAATTACGATTTTAACCTTGATCAGTTACAAATTTTATAAGAATACTAAATAGTGATTTTATGAGTTTGTCCTTGTAATTTTACAAAAATATAAAAAGGGACAAATAAGTAAAATTATAGATTTATCCTTTGGTATTCCTTTAAGGGTTTACAGGCAGAAAAACCCTTAGAAAAATTATTAGTTTTTTCAATTCTGCATCAAGTTAACGTGTTTCTTGCTCAGTGTTTTTTCTTTGTTTCCTTTAGAAAGAAAAAGACCACTTGCTTAATATTTTTGCCAAACAAAAATGAGTTCTAGGATATGTGTATCCGAACTGGCAAAAACAGAAAAACTAAACGGTCTTAACTTTCAAACATAGAAGAGAAGAATCCCGTTAGCTCTAACTCTAGAAGGTGTAGAGTATGTGTTAAAGGAAACAGTGCATCCTCCACCACCAGACGCAAATCAACAACAATTAGAAATGTATAAAACATTTGTAAAAGAC
This sequence comes from Brasenia schreberi, assembly GCA_036023115.1. Taxonomy (NCBI): domain Eukaryota; kingdom Viridiplantae; phylum Streptophyta; class Magnoliopsida; order Nymphaeales; family Cabombaceae; genus Brasenia; species Brasenia schreberi. The sequence goes on from JAYKKT010000066.1 coordinate 21,987,057, forward strand.
GATACCATTGCAAGAACTGTAATGTTAACTTATATGGAGGATGACCAGATTAGAGTCTTTAAAGAATTTGAGACTACAAAAGAGTTGTTTGACTCGTTAACAGCTAAGTATGATACAACTGCAAAGTTGCATGTGCAGTTACTACTACAAAAATACAACTCCTTTAGAATGAAAGAAAGAGAAAATGTAGTAGAACATATGAATCATATGCTGGTAATGGCTAGAGATTTAGCCGTAGTAAAATCAGTCATTCCCGAACCAATGCAGATATCAACTATACTGAACAGTCTACCTCCATCATGGAATATGATCACCACTGCCTTAAGGTTAGGGCCTGAAATCAACCTTTCGGAATTGCCCCTAAAGCTAGCAATTGAGCAAGAATACGTGCTCAAAAACAAAAGGAAAAAACTGCTAGTGGTCCAGGATGAGTTAACGTCTAGCTCAAAATCCAACCAGAAAAAGAAACCAAATAAAAAGTTTAGCAAGAATATCAAGAAAGGCGGTCAAGCTTTTAAGAAATCACAAGAAACCGCTTCCCGGATCAAGTCCTTCAATTGTGAAAAGATGGGGCACTACAAGAGGAACTGCCACAACAAGAAAGGTGGAGGAAACAACCCACAGCGCGGACAATCGGAGAAGCAGGACATAATCTGTGTAATTTCAGAATACCTATACTTGGACCGCCCAGTTACAGGTTGGTGGATAGACTCCGAAGCTACAAGACACATCTCAAAAACCAAGGAAGAGGCAATCGATCTAAAGGAATATCAACCCAGAGAACATCGTGTGTACATGGGAAACAATACTTTTTCCGATGTTTTGGGTATTGGATCCTTTTGGATATTTCTACAAGGCAAACCAATTGTACTGACCAATGTGTTAATTATGTCATCTATAAGGCGCAATCTGGTCTCAGTCCCTGCCTTAGTAAAGAAAGGTTTTGAAGTTAGGTTTGTACCCAACAAGGTGACTGTAGAAAAACATGGGAGAATCTTGTTCTCAAAAGAATTTGATGTAGAACATGGACTGTTCAAGTTATCTGATAATGAAAGTCATCAATCTTCTGTTTATATTAAAGGTATTTTTTCTGTTGATTTGATTATATAAGTTTGGAAAAGTTGAGGAAATTATCCAACTTTGACTTGTTACTCAGATTTGAGGAAAAGACTTTCAACAAATGTGAAGCTTGGATACAAGGAAAAATGACAAGGAAAGTCTTTTCCAAGGAAACAAAAAGAGCAGCAACCCTATTAGAGATTATTCACACAAATTTATATGGACCTTTCAAAGTAAAGACACATCGAGGAAAGGGTTACTTTATAACCTTTATCGATGATTACTCTAGATATATGTATATATATCTTTTAGCACATAAATCAGAGGCACTTGAAGCATTTAAAGAATATAAACAGGAAGTGGAAAATCAATTGGGGCATACTATCAAAGTCTTGAGATCAAACAGAGGAAGTGAATATACCTCAGCAGAATTTTTTAGAATTCTATAAAGACTTTGGTATTACTAAACAAAATACAATGCCTAAAACACCTCAACAAAATGGTGTAGCTGAAAGATACAATAAAACCTTATTGAATATGACAAGGTTTATGATTATTGATGCCTCTCTACCAAGGGTCTTTTGGGGAGAAGCGGTAAGTACAACTGTTTACGTGCTCAACAGAGTACCATGTAAAGTTGTGTTTACTACACCATATGAGATGTGGTTTGAGAGAAAACCCACCCTAGGTCATCTCAGGAGATGAGGATCAATTGCACATGTCAAGATCCTTGAACAGTCTAGAGATAAACTAGACAGTAGGTCATTGAGGTGTATATTTATTGGATATCCAAAAGGTTCAAAAGGATATTGTTTTATCATAAGGACCAAAGACTCATTGAAAGCAGAGATGTTGAATTCTTAGAAGATTCTAAGAATGACATCTTGGAAAACAATGAAGAGTATGTTGATAATTTGGTAGACTTTGACCAATCATCTTTTGAGCCCATAGAAGAATTTCCTGAAACTATCAATACCTTAATTGGACATAAGAGGTCAAGAGCCACTTCATCCTATTTAAAGGATTATCACACTTATCTCTCAGAAGAAGTGTGTAATTTGGTAGATTTAGATGAATTGGCTAATAACTTGACTTATCAGCAAGCAATGAATTCATCAGAAGCAACAGACTGGGAGAAAGACATGGATGAGGAAATTGAATCCATTGAGAAAAACCAAGTCTGGGAATTGGTTGATTTGCCAAAAGGAAGAAAAGCTATAGGCTGTAAATGGGTTTTGAAAAAGAAATATAAGGTCGATGGTACAATTGACAAGTTTAAAGCGAGGTTGGTTGCAAAGGGTTTTTTGCAAAAGGAAGGGATAAACTATGTTGAGACATATTCTTTAGTTGCGAAATTTGCATCCATACGTATAATCCTGGCAATATTTGCATACTATGATTTGAATTTACATCAGTTAGATGTAAAGACCACCTTTCTAAATGGCGATTTAGAAGAAATCATATACATGCAGCAGCTCGAAGGATTTGTGATTGAAGGCCAAAAGATAAAGTGTATAGGTTGAAAAAATCCCTATATGGCCTAAAATAGTCACCTCGCCAATGGTATTTGACTTTTCAAAATGCCATTATAGAACTTGGGTTTGTGGCTAACAAACGTGATCACTGTGTTTATGTTTAGAACAGTGGGAGCCACTTTGTCATCTTATCTTTGTATGTCGATGACATATTGTTGACTGAAAATGACAATAAAATGATTGTCAAAACCAAGTCATGGTTGAACTCCAAGTTCGAAATGAAAGATATGGGAGAAGCATCCTATATCCTGGGTATAAAGATTTCTCGAGATAGAGGATCTAGACTCTTATGCCTCAGTCAAGAGAGATATATAGACTATATCCTCAAGAAGTTCAAAATGGGTGAATGCAAGTCTGCAAATACACCTGTTGCAAAAGGGATGAAACTAAGTAAGGCTGATTGTCCCGGTGAAGGAGACGATAAGCCTAATGTTCCTTATGCTCAAGCTGTTGGCAGCTTAATGTATGCTATGTTGTGTACAAGACCTGATATCAGCTTTATTGTTGGTCTTGTCAATAGATATCAAGGTAATCTAGGTTGGCAGCATTGGATAGCTGTAAAAAAGATTCTAAGATATCTGAAAGGAACAAAGGACTTGAAACTATGTTTTCAAGCAAATGAACTAGAAGTGGTAGGATACTCAAACGCTAACTTTGCTGGGAGCAAATATGACAGCAAATCAACCTCAGGACAAATATTCTTATTTGGAGGTGTTGTTGTTTCTTGGGCATGTAAGAAACAGGGTTGTGTAGCATTGCATACACAGGAAGCTGAGTATATTGCTTGTTGTATGGCTGCAACAAGTGTTGTCTGAATAAGCCGCTTCATACGTGATTTGAAGCTGGAAATAACAGATGAGCCGGTGGTTATCTATTGCGATAACAATGCAGTAATTACTCTTATTAAGAGTGGAGCAGATTGCTCAAAAAGCAAGCATATAATGGTAAAATACCACTATGTTCATGATATGGTTATGAGAAAGGAAATATCCATCTCATACATGCCAACAGAAGACATGTTGGCAGACCCCTTAACCAAAGGCATAACGAAAAACTCTTCTCAAAACATGTTAGAAACATGGGTTTGAGATATGTTGTTGTATAGGTAAATAACTATACAATGGGTGATTTGTTGTGTAGGAAAATAACCACACAACAGGTTCTGATTGCAATAGTAATCAAGAATCAACATAACTAATGAAAACCCCGAGAAAGTGGGAGGAAAACCAGTATGTCGATACACTTGGCTTGAATGGCCAAGTGGGAGATGTTACAATGAAATGACCATTCTCGACTCGGGCCATCCAGCCGTTACCTGAGGAGAGGCCAGATAAGTAATGGGCAACCGTTACCAGAAACTCCGGTAACGGCCATCCATTACCTCTCCTAGACGAGAAAAGCCACGAGAGGAGAAAGCCAGACGACGGGGGAGCAGGTGCCTATAAAAAGGCAACCATTTACAAAGTGATAGAGATTTCACAGATATACAGAATACACAGAAAAATAGAGAAATACAGTCGTCTGAGAAAACCCTCGTGTGGAAACCTCGCGACATCAACATCCGCTGTGCTCATTGAATCTCCGACGACCCAGAAGACCGAAAGGTAAGTGCCGAAATCCCCCTCATTAAAATATATACTTTTTGAAGGTTGTATTTAATATATCATGTATAGTAAATAAATTTTTTATCAGCTTTTTTGCAGGTTGTATTTAATGTATTATGTATATTAAATAATTTTTATTTTATTACCTCAATCATTCATCTCAAAGATAGAATTGTTGTGATGGCTTTCTTGTGGTTCTTTATTTTGTGGATTTCCTAAATAAAAAATACTTGATGGGTACCCACACTATAAAATATTGGGTTCATGGCAGTAAATGTAGTAAAGCTCCTTATTTCATAACGATTCGAGTAGCATGTGCATTGAGAATAAGCCATCTTTTATATACATATACATATACATATATATATATATATATATACATATATATATATATATACATATATATATATATACATATATATATATATATATATATATATATATATTGCCTGATACTGTTTCCCACCTTATGTGAATATTCGCCATTGCATCGGGAAACATGTGGCAACCAGATTCTGTTAACCTATGTACATGCCCAAAAAGTGAATGTGGATCACAAGCTGGAGATTTGGAACCAATTAGTGTAATAGTTGGATAGAAATTAGCAAGCATCAATTCTCTGCAATACTCTTTACCAGCTATGATTTTGTTCTCTTTGTCGTTATAAACTTACATCTCAATCTCTATAATGAAAAAAGGTAATTTTCTGATAGAGGTACCTTAAGATTTGAGGAGTTCATTCCAGAGATTTGAATGAATTATTAGAATAATTTCGCCCGCGATATTTTGCCATATATATATATTACACATTTAAGTTCAGGAATTAATATACACAAGAACGAAAACTCAGTAAAGACTCCATCTGACATGAATAACTGCATTAAAGTCAAGCCAATTAACCACTACAACTAGTTGACTTCAAAGCACTTTGCACCATTGAGGACGCTCACCACCTCTAATTTCACCATTAGAACCGATTCGACCTTATCAGCAAGAACCTTTACTTTTTTTTTCCCATAAGGATGACAAGTGGCAAACAATCATTAATGAAATACAACTTCTGTTCATTAGAAGATGACACGTGCTTGAGATGGACGGTCGTCATATAAGGGTTAAGATATTGCCCTCCTTTTCTTTAATAAACCTGCAAAAAAGGGATCCTGTCCATTTAAGGTTTGATTCCATGCAAGGCCCCCGCCCTAATTAAGATGGAAGCGGATCTTCCCACATATGATCCATCAACATCACATTTGGCATTAACCATAATATGTGATGATGCAAGGACTATCATCCTCATCCTCATAGGCAAACACATCAGATGATGGTGATGCCATCGATAATTGATGCCATGACCATGATGACTTATGATGGTGATGATGAAGAAAGGAAAAGTTCTCTGTGTTTTACCTTTTCATTAATCAAAGTAAAAAATTATATCTACGGTTACAGTTGTTTAACGACTAGTTTAACAAAGTCAGACCTCATGATCCCAGAGAAACCACGTTGAGCTAACTATATTATTCTTCTGCAAATTGCCACTCAAAAAATTATTCTTGCTGTAATAACTAAACTTACCTAAGGAATCACAAGACAGACGTGACCATGATAGAATATGATGTTGATGACATTGTTAATGACAAGGTGGATTAGCTAATCCAGAAAATAACGATGGCTAATTAATTGAGAGCTCGGGATCCAAAGTGAAATCCCCACAGGATCCAAGGCAGAGATAGGAGTGAGAGAACGGGATCCAAAGCGTACGCACACATGCACGCTCAGAGAGAGAGAGAGAGAGATTTTAAGCGGGAAGAACAAGTCAGGAAATTCATGTACTTAAAACGAGCATTGCTGCACCATCGAAGTTGATGGCCGACTGCAGTTCCGGATTTGAACAGCACCATTAATCCCGTCTGAATCATCACGTACGAAGCTCAGTATTTTCTGCATGCACGTGGACATAACACCCCCTCGTCGTAGTAACCGGTTCCCTTTCTCTCTCTCTCTCTCTCTCTCTGCATTTCTCATGGGAGGAGGAATGGTTGGTGTGTGCTGCGAATTTTAAAGAAGCTCAGCAGGAAAGAATGGGAGGCGAGAAGCATGAACTTTCTCTTGCAGTCGGCAAACAATTTCACACACGCACACATTACCCCAGAGAGAGAAAGAGAGAGTCAAGCTTATGTGCGTGTACTGTGCGCTAGCTTCGGATCTTGGAGCTTGTCATCGTGGTGGTGGCTCATCAGTCGAAGCTTGTGGTTATCGTCGTGGGTGGTGTCGTCAGCAGAGAAAGAAAAGGAGAGGGACTGACGGGAGCCGGTTTAGTTCAAGGGACTTTGCTGCAGCAGGGATTAGCTTTTGGTTCGGTAAGTAACTTCCATCCAAGTTCAAATCTCAAGCTGATCATGATTTGCATCCGAAGGCTTCTTCAGATAATGACCAAATGAATCCGTTCTCTCATGTAAACACAAAAATGGAGATTCAGTAATCTTTCTGCATGCATCTACATTTCAATCGATCATGTACATAGTTTATCATGAAACACCACAAAAATGTTAGAAAGAAACATTGACTTAACTATTGATATCGTACATGATTGCGATAAAAACAAAAAAAATCATCTTGCTGATCATCTAATGTGGGAAAAGACTTTTATGTTCAAATTTGTCTTTCATGTAAACATAAAACGTGAAAATGTTAATGAATGGGTCAGAAATCTCATTTCAATTCGACTTATCATAAGATAATAGTGATATCTTACACACACAACACTTTCAGCATGCAACGAGTGATTCTATACCAATTACAGATTGGATCGTTACATCGTAGTTTCATACGATTACTTTATCATCTCCCGCCAAGTTTCTGTTGAATTTACAAGTAACGCGATCACAAAATTTGACATCAATCAACTTTTCATGAGGTTCGGTCCTAGTGAAAAAACGAAACTGTGGGTTGGAAATTTGATAAGGTGTTTGTGCTTCTGACACCGTCGTCCAGAGAGACCGTCTTTGGATGCATTCATTACATGATCTCATTAATATGTCCTTCCATCCAAGGTAGAGTTTAACGGTTTTAGAAACTCACCACTTTCAGGTACGATTAATTGTAAGCTTGTATCAAATTATCAAGCTTCAAGTCAAAATGGCTGATCCCCAGATCCACAACGTATTAATATCATGTTTTGTTGCTCTGGACAAGCTGAGTACCGGCACCAACCCACAGGAAGCCCTCAAATGCACACACTAGCATCACTACCATGAAGCCAGCACCACCATCATACCCTCAAGAGGAAGTCAATATGTCACAATCATTAAGCTTGCCAAACCGCTGAGATTTGCAATTATAAATTTTGATATTTGTGACCCCGCCATGTGTGTGCGAAGCTAGCCTAGCACATGAATATAAAAAACATGCAGCTGTTCTACTCCCTTAAACGAAAGTAACACTATTTCTTAAAGACGCATATTAATTCTAAGAGTTAGATTTAATCACGTATTTTGATCAATACTTATGCGAATATCATAAGCATAACCAAATTTTGGATGAAGATCAGGGGAGAATGGTGCAATTAAAACAATGCAGCTGGTCACTGAATTAAGAAACAATCATCTGAGATAAATGACTGCTACAATTACACCATTGGTATCGAAAATTAGTGGACAGTGGCCAAAGATTAGTGAGAGAGTACAAAGACTTCCTAATGAAACTATTCAATGCTACGTCTAACTTGTACATATTCCTCCGCGTACAACATAGGGGAATACGTAGATAACTCTGCAGCACAGTCACAGCTGCATCTAGAAGTACGCTACAGCAGCATCTGAGCATTTGTTGGACTCTGTATCAAATGCATCGGAGGCCGATGATGGCGGTGGGATGTACGGTGGCGTAGCACACCTAAGTAATGCCCAGTTGACACCATCGAAGAATGGGTGGCGCTTCACAGCCGCCGCACCCATTGTGGATCCAAGACGCCTCTCCGGCTCCTTATTCAGCAGCAAAGCTATGAATTCTCGTGCCTCATTCGACACACAGCCGGTCGCATCGCCCACCGGGAATTCAAGTGCACGAGCGATGATATTGGCGAGCGTCGACTCGTTGTCAGCACCACGAAATGGGGTCACGCCATATAAAAGCTCATACACAAAAATGCCGAGGGTCCACCAGTCGACAGCACTCCCATGGCCATCGGCGGTGACAATCTCCGGGGCAAGGTACTCATGAGTGCCGACGAATGACATGGAGCGGACGCCGGCAGGCTCGGCAACAACGTCGGCAATGGGTTTCTTCCCGGAGCGCTTCTTCCAGTGGCGCATTGGGTGGAAGCAGGAGACGGCGGGGACGATGCAGCTGGGGAGCATGCATGAGGTGGGGGGGGAGTGGGCTCCCAACTTAGGAACCGGAGAGGGGTCCATGATAACGAGGGCAGTCGACGTGGGAGCCTCGCATCTTAGAGAGAGATCAAAATCAGTGAGCATGATGTGACCGTCCGATCTCACGAGGACGTTTTCTGGCTTTAGATCGCGGTATACAATCCCCATCATGTGGATGTATTCCAGGGCCGCCACTACTTCCGCTGCGTAGAATCTACAAATTACAATATTATCGATTAGATTAGCTAAAAAATGTAATTTGAATATGCAATGCATTTCCTTCAGGCACATCCACAAATTTGTGAGGATCGGGCATGCAATGTTTCTCAACTATATGTGTAGTGTAGTATATGTGTACAGTATATATATGTGTGCGTGTGCGTGTGCGTGTGCGTGTGCGTGTGCGTGTGCGTGTGCGTGTGCGTGTGCGTGTGCGTGTGCGTGTGCGTGTGCGTGCGTGTGTATATATAGCCGTTGTACAATGTGAGCTGATCTATTCACAAAATTTGCCCCGTGAGAAGCTTGGTCCACCATGGAAGACAGGGCGGACCGAGGACAATTCCAAACAAGGTCACAGCTTCATTTTATGCAGGGACCACGTTAAACATATCTTCTCTTTATATGGGCATCTAATGCTCAAAGTTATAAGTGCGACTTCCAACTGAAGCAGCATTTTGAATTTTCTTGGCAGAAGAAATGTTAGGAGTATTGGAGTCGCGCGCGCGCTCTCCCACACACACATATATATCCATGTGTGTACAGAGAGATGGTTGCAAACCAGGCATCTTCTTTAAACTACGTTAACTTAAACTTTTAGTCACATATGTATATATATATATATATATATATATATATATATATATATATATATATATATATATATATATATATATATATATATATATATATATATATATATATATATATATATATATATATATATATATATATATGTAGAGAGAGAAAGAGAGACGTTGTAAACGTGGTTGGGAGTTTTAAATCAACTTGTGAACTATTTTTTGAAGGAAAGTCAACTTGTAAAAGTAAGAAACATAATCTTGGAGACAAACTCAAAGTGTTTTGAATAGTTAATTTCTTCTCAATGCCCTTTTGCATGAAAAGTAGAACTTATAAATATTAATGAAGAGGAAATTAGTCAAATAATTGGAATCCTCTTTCCCCAAAGATTAGCAACCACGATGACCTTTAAAAGTTTTTGGGTAATTTTGGCCCCAATAGAAAATCTCAATTTGGGTTTTGATTTGTATCTATAACAGAAGACAACAGCAGAAGAAAATAAGTGACCTGTGTTACCAAGCTTTGCGGTAACTGCTATTCGAATTGCATTGTCACTTTTAGAACTAGAACTGAAGGTCAAAGAACATAATTCAAAGTCCCCAGTTTAAATAGGAAAATATTATCTCAAATTCTCTTTTAAATAGCAGTACTTATAACAGCATTGTTTCCAATGTATTACAATTTATAGAACCCTTTTAATGAAAAAATATTAATGCCAGCACATGGCCAGGAGTTTCCCTATATTTCTTGCTCCTACTATTAACTTAGTCTGAAACTGAAAATCCATCAATACATTTAGGTGCAAGTCATTAATCAATCGATACTACGAATTTCATTTTCGTGAAAGCTCGGAAAATTCCACCGCTCCAGTACTGAACCAGCGTTCATAGCATGTAAGCCGATCTTTAGAAAGATGAAAGAAGAAAGCCTCAAGAACAAAGAGAAATCTATGGTTATAAGAAGAAGAAGATGATGATGATGATGGTGGTGGTGGTGGTCATCATCATGATGATTCGTTAATAAGGTTACAGTTGTTTAACGAATTGTTTATCAAAGACAGACGCCATCTTCCATGAGGAACCACGTTGATCTGACCAGATTATTCTTCTAGTAACTATACTTACGTAAGGAATTTCTCTCGACCCCACATAGAATAGTACACTGATCACTTTGATAACCAGGACCATCTTAATGACAGCGCTGGATCCGAAGAAGCAACACTCTTTCACACTCACCCAGAGAAGACAGGATCCAACACGCACGCATGCACCCAGTCACACACTCACAGTGAAACGGACAGAAAGTACCTACCTTACAGCGGCCTCATCGAATTTCTTGTCCGGCTGTAGCTGCCGGAGGACGTGGAGGTCGCCTCCAGGGCAGAACTCGGTGACAAGGCATGACCACCGGCTGGAGTCGACGACGGCATGGAGCGTCGGAAGGAATGGGTGGCTGATGGCCTCCAGGATTTCCCTCTCCGTCCGGGCCCTCCCCACCTTGTTCCTCCTCACCAACTCCCTCTTATCCATTACCTTGGCTGCGAACGTCGCCCCCAACCCCTTCATCTCCACCAAGTACACGCTGCCGATGTCTCCGCTCCCTAGCCGGCGAATAAACCGGAGATCGATCATAGTTAGCACCGGGCATCGCCACCTGTTGCCGGCATCATCGGCGGGCGCAGCAGAAATACTACTGCTGGTACTGCACTTCACGTCAGTCGTTGTGGTGGTGATAGTTGTGGTTGAATAAGAGCCGAAGCTTTTGCTGAGAGGGTCGTCTTCACTAGTAGTATTACTATCCGTAGAGGAGGAAGGGCTGGAGGTTTGTTTGACGACGCATTTCGTCAAAAGCTCTTCCACTTGAAGGGTTTCCTCCGCGACCTTCTTAGACGAAGACTCATCTGAAGGAGGAGTTTCCTTGGGGCATGTGGACGAGCAGTTTGGTGAAGGAGAGGTTGCTTTAGAGCATATGGCCGAGGTGTTTGCTGAAGGAGGAGACTCGGTTGACATTTTTTTAGGGAACTTCGCCAAGGTATGGAGTTCTTTCTTGAGGAGGCACTTTGTTGAGGACTTTGCATCGGCTGGGGCTTCTTTGGGGCATTTCGTCGAACACTTTTTCGCAGGAGGGGTTCCTCTGGGGCATTTCATCGAACCCTTTGATTCAGGAGAGATTTGCTTTGAACTTTTCATCGGAGACTTTGTTGCAGGGGGAGTCCCCATCACTTGGGGAAGAGGAAGAATTTGGAAGAGGTTGGGAGCCCCCTTCTCTCTCTCTCTTTAACGGAGAAGGGACGCAGAGGGGTAAAGGGTGTGCTCGGATCCCGGTGGCCGTGCTGCAAGGGCGCGGGTTGGCAGGGAGATATGCAAACCATGTGACTCAGCCGAGAATGGCGCTTGTACGAAACAACTTCGGCCTGCAAAATCTTTTTTTCGAAACTTTCTTTCCTTGGGAAGCTCTTCTCCTTTTATTTATGATTTTTAAGTTTTCCACTGCCCAATTCAATCCTAAATAAAATACCATTTATAAAATTTCAACATTTATGATCCTTCACGACTAAGATGATAAGTAGTTTGGATCTGGATCCAATATCTGGACTAAGATCGTACGCGTAGAACATATCACTTAAAGAGATTCGGGTTGGATAAGGCCCGACTCAATCTCTGCACTTGCATCGTTTGGTAGCCAACCTTACACACAATAAGTCAACCACATCCAGCACCAAAGGTTGTGTTATTGGATCGCATGAAAAGGGTATATAAGTCATTATATTTTGGATACTCAATATTCAAAAATTAGAGATAATACAACTAGAGCGTTAGCTCAACGGTAGAACGTTCTAATGTTTTTGCTGCTGCTGGGGAGTTCGACTCCTAGAGTGTGCATGCGTGTTAGGCTTTGTCCTTTATTGTAACAAAAAGAAATTAAAAATAAATACAAACTTCACCAATGCTTGGGACTGTTAGAGTCGTATTTCTGGACCCTGACTTGCATAACATATCCAATCCATAACTGATTGAATAGAGGCTACATTATGTATCTCCACTGACACATGGAATCTGACCCATATTCAGCTCAATTTATTAAAATGGAATCCAGATCTGATTTTCTTTTTTATTAAATGCCTTGACAATGTCATAGAATATGAATAGATACTTGAACTTGGCCCATCTCCAGATCCAATTCAAACTTCTTCCTCTTCTTCTCTACTTCTCATTCTGGTTCAAACATTAACCCAGTTTAAGGGGAGCTGTTTTAGTGTAGGGCGAATAGCCTATTGAATGGTTCATGGTGGGGCGAACTATGTATTATAGCCCATCAATCTCACCATGAGCTATAAACTTTAAGTTGATTTTCGAAATTTGGGGTAAGATGAACACTCCGCTTCGGCTCAATGTAGATCCGACCACTGTGTATGAGTGTCCTTTTTATGTAATTATGAATATATTTATATGCTTAACTACCACATTTATTATAGAGAAATTTCCTATTTAGTACATTATAGGCTGGATACTTCCCTGGTGAAGCTTTTTCCATACAAATGCTCAAATAATTTCTCAACATTAGCAATAGTTAGACATGGTTGATACCAAATTAGTCTGATAGTTCTAAACTGCTAGTTTTGGTCTTTTTATAAAGATTTTCTTTAAATTTTATTTTTTATATTTTTGCCTGTACGTAATTGTTTAGTACTCGAACCAATAGTTTTAGAACTAGAACAGGCAACATATTCATACTCCTCTCTCGCACACATTAGCCCCTTTCAATATTCCAAACTTTAAATTCCTTTTCATTTTCCTTTCGATCTACAAAGTGGAACTTCTGTGATTGGTTTAGCATCAATATATTTCTACTGATCATATTGCGGATTGTGATCTTCCCTGTGCTAATTGGATCCACCCCCTTACTCCTCTCTTTAGGGAGCCAAGCACTCAAGGCTCTTGGGTGCTATAGACCATAAGTTCGACTCAGTGTTTACCAGCTTTAGCCTCTCATTGTATAACAATAACTAAGCCTTTTTCCCATACTAGATGGAGTTGACTACGTAGATTCTTTGTTTTCACATAGTCCTATTACGTGTCATGCTAGAAGTTAACTAAATATAAACTATATCATTATTTATTGTTTCTTTTCGATACTTTTATGGTGGTCATCTTTCTCTTTTAATATTTTTACAATCTAATCTTTCGTTTCTTTTTAGAAGAGCATTCTTTGATCGTCTTTCTATGTGTTTAAATCATCTTAAATGATTTTCTCTCATTTTATCCTTTATTGATGTTAATGCCAATATATTTCTAATTACATTTCATTCCTTTTATATAAATATTTACCAACATAACAATTAAGGCTTGCTAGTACACGCTAGTCAGGAAGTTCTTCGCCAACTCACTTCCTACTCATTTTATTACTTTAATTTACTAATTTTATCATTCATTACTTCTTGTTAAAGAGAATTTATCAGACTGGCATTAGATTTGAATTATGAAGCTGTCAGTTGAGGAAATCAATAAGCCATTTAAAGAGGTCTTATCCAATCACTTTCGTTCATTTATTGCACTGGATGACAGATAACAATCGCTTCATAACTGGTTTCACCTTTCTCATTCAGATCATGGGGACATTTATAAGTTCTCCAGTTAATTATTTGGAGCCAAGCGTGTGACATTACCCTTTTCTTGTCTCTTAATCTCCACGCCTTATTGCAGCTAATGTGGAAAGATAAATATAAAATATTCTGCTATAAATATTTTGCTGTGGTCGAAGCTTAAATGTGAAAGAGATGATGGGATTCAAGGCTGCCATTTACATCAGTTTTGCTAGTACAACTAAGTTTAGACATGTCTGGTTCCGGATGATGTGGAACTCGTGGGTCCGGGTTACCTAAAATCTGGAACTATAACTGAATCCACTGGTGACCAGTTTTGGTTTCGGTTTCAGATACAGAACTGGTTCAAAACCGATTTGAATCTTTTTTTAAAAAGACCATGTAATCCGTGTAACTCGAACCCTCTGTATAGACATCACCAACCTCAAAACAAGATCCGGAACCGATGGATTCGGGTTGAGAACTGGAGCTAAAACTAGAATCGGGGACCTCCCGACTCGGTTACAGTTCATGAATTTTAGAAACCGACTCGAAACTAGAACCGGCGTCATTTATTAAATATATATTATTTTTAACATTCATGTTCCTAAGAATGCTCATGGCTTAATGGTAAGATACTTTGTGTGTGAAAATAAGTGAAGAGTTCCACTCTTTTTGTTTGCATTTTGTTATTTGAAACACTTATAATCGTTAAAAGTAATAAGCTATAGCATTCTTGTGAATGTAAATGTTAAAAATAATATATATAATTAATATAACGATTTGAAATTATCAGTTCAGGTTCGGATTTGAAACACTCTATTGCTGTCACTCCTAATTTGTTTCTAATAACCTCATTATGTATACGGTCTTTTCTTGTATGACCACTCATCCATATCAACATCTTCATTTATGTCACAAACATCTTTTGTACATGTTGATATAACTGCCCAATACTCATAACCATAAAACATGGCAGGTCTAATTGCTCCTCTATAATATTTACCTTTTGACTTTAATCGTATCTTTTTATCCCAAAGAATACCTAATGCTCCTCTCTATTTTAACCAACCAGCATTAATTCTATGAGTAAAATCTCTATCAATGCTTCCATCACTCTGAAAAATTGACCCTAGGTATTTAAAACTTCCTTTTTGAGGGATGCAATGTATGCCCATTTTAATTTCTATGTCCTTTAAAGTAACCAAACGATCAAACTTCCATTCCATATATTATGTCTTTGTTCTACTAAGTTGGAGGCCTTTGCTTTTTAATGTTTCTCTCCATAATTCTAATTTTCTATTAACTTTTTTCTTAGACACCTCCATTAACACAATGTCATATGCAAATAACATACACCAAGGTACTTTATCTTGAATATGTTTTGTTAACTCATCAATCACCATTATAAATAAGTATGAACTTAAAGTTGATCCTTGATGTAACCCAATATTAACTTCAAAGAAGTCTGCCATTCCTTCATTAGTCCTCACACA